>JAANYP010004941.1:0-409963 GCA_020465985.1 Centrapalus pauciflorus | reverse complement strand
CAAGCCCACGAAGTACAGTGCAAATCCAACCTCCTATGGCTACCAAGACCCCAATTGCTACCTCAAAAATTCCATACCCTCATCGATTGAAGAAGGAGAAAATGGAGGAGCAGTATGGTAAATTCCTTGAGCTAATTAAGCAACTTCATATTAATTTGCCTTTTGTTGATGTTCTTACGCAGATGCCCAAGTATGCAAAATTTATGAAAGATTTGCTTACAAACAAAAGGAAGCTTGAAGAGGCATCAATCATATCACTCAAGGAAGGATGTTCGGCAATTATCCAAAGCAAGATACCCGAAAAGAAAAGTGATCCAGGGAGTTTTACTATCCCTTGTTTTATTGGTAACTTGTCTGTAAGTAATGCATTGGCCGATTTAGGTGCTAGTATAAACTTAATGCCAACCTCAATTTTTGAAAAACTAGGCCTAGGTGAGTTGAAACCAACGAATATGAGCATTCAATTAGCCGATAGATCAATTAAATATCCTAGAGGCATTGTAGAAGATTTGTTGGTTCGTGTTGATAAATTTGTATTTCCCGTTGATTTTGTCATTCTTGATATGGATGAGGATAAGAAAGTGCCTCTTATTTTGGGTAGACCTTTCTTAGCCACATCCGGTGCTTTTATTGACATGAAAAATGGCAAACTTAGTCTGAGTATGGGAAATGAACAAATTGTTTTTGAAGTAAAAAAAGCTATGAAGCATCCTACTTATTGTGATGATTCTTTGTATTTTGTTGATTCTATTGATTTGCATGTTGAAAAATATTTTCAGGAATCAACTGAACAAGAGAAGTGGGATGAACTCATGAAGGAAGATGTGGATGCAAGCACTTGTCATAATGAGGTTGTTGACAAACTTGAGAGTATGCTTAAAGATGAACCATCATTGGAAAATCATGTTTTGGAAGAAGTGGGAATTAATGGAGACGTGAAGTTTAAGGATTCAATTGAAGGACCAACTTCAATTGAGCTTAAAGAACTACCATCTCACTTAGAATATGCATTCTTAGATAATGAAAAGAAATTTCCTGTTATTATTGCATCTAACCTTTCAGATGGAGAAAAAAGTCAACTTTTAGAGGTTTTGAAGGCACACAAGTCAGCCATAGCCTGGACCATCACGGATATCAAAGGCATAAATCCTTCGTTTTGTATGCACAAGATCTTAATGGAGGAGGAGTACAAACCGGTGGTGCAACCCCAAAGAAGGCTTAATCCAAATATGAAAGATGTGGTAAAAAAGGAAGTGATGAAGCTAATGGATGCAGGTTTGATTTACCCAATTTCAGACAGTCCATGGGTAAGTCCGGTGCAAGTGGTACCAAAGAAGGGAGGAATGACGGTGGTAACAAACGACAAGAATGAGTTAATTCCTACTAGGACTATCACAGGATGGAGAGTGTGTATAGACTATAGGAAGCTGAACGATGCCACACGAAAAGATCATTTTCCTTTACCCTTTATTGATCAAATGTTGGAAAGATTGTCCGGTCACATGTTTTACTGTTTTCTTGATGGATTTTCAGGTTATTTCCAGATTCCTATAGCCCCAGAAGATCAAGAAAAGACGACTTTTACATGTCCTTATGGCACATTTGCATATAGAAGAATGCCATTTGGATTGTGTAATGCACCGGCGACCTTTCAAAGATGCATGATGGCAATATTCCATGACATGGTGGAAAGTTCAATGGAGGTTTTTATGGATGATTTCTCAGTTTTCGGTAACTCATTTGAACTTTGTTTGACTAATCTTGATAAGATGCTTGCTAGGTGTGAAGAAACAAACCTTGTTCTTAATTGGGAAAAATGTCACTTTATGGTGAAAGAAGGTATTGTTTTAGGTCATAAAATTTCACAAGTAGGTATGGAGGTTGATAAAGCTAAGGTTGATACAATTTCAAAACTTCCTCCTCCTACTACAGTGAAAGCGGTTAGGAGTTTTTTAGGCCATGCTGGATTTTATTGAAGGTTTATTAAAGATTTTTCGAAAATAGCAAGGCCTATGACACAACTCCTAGAGAAAGATGTTTCTTTTAACTTTTCTGATGATTGTTTAATTGCATTTAATTGCTTGAAAGAAAAGTTAACTAATGCTCCTATTATGGTTGCCCCAGATTGGTCTTTGCCGTTTGAATTAATGTGTGACGCAAGTGATTTTGCAGTTGGAGCAGTATTAGGCCAAATGAAAGAAAGGCATTTTCAGCCAATATACTATGCTAGCAAAACCCTGAATGACGCGCAAGAGAATTATACAACAACTGAGAAAGAGTTGCTAGCAGTAGTATTTGCGTTTGATAAATTCCGTGCATATTTAGTGTTGTCTAAAACTATTGTTTACACGGATCATTCGGCTCTTAAATACCTCTTTGCTAAACAAGATGCAAAACCAAGATTAATAAGATGGATCCTTCTTTTGCAGGAGTTCGATATAGAAATAAGAGACAAAAAGGGAGCGGAGAACCTTGCTGCGGATCACTTGTCTCGGTTGGAAAATCCAGATATGGAAGTGTTGAAGGAATCGGAGATCAACGACAACTTTCCCGATGAACATTTAATGAAAGCACAGGTATTAGAAGAGACTCCTTGGTATGCTGACATTGCTAATTATCTTGCAGGAGGAGTATTGATAAAGGGCTTGACACATCAGCAAAAGAAGAAATTCTTTGCTGACATCAAGTACTATTTTTGGGAAGATCCATACTTATTTAGAGTATGTGCTGATCAAGTGGTGAGAAGATGCGTTTATGGACAAGAAGCGAAGCGAATTCTAGATCATTGCCATAGTGGACCAACTGGAGGACATTATGGAGCTAATCTAACGGCCAAGAAGGTGTTTGATGCTGGATTCTTTTGGCCTACAATCTTTAAGGATGCCAACAGTTTGGTAAGCAAGTGTGATTCATGCCAAAGAACAGGTACGATCTCTTCTCGCAATGAAATGCCCCAAAATGCTATTCAGGTATGTGAAGTCTTTGATATATGGGGAATAGATTTTATGGGGCCATTTCCATCTTCGTACGGTAATAAGTACATTCTAGTGGCTGTAGACTACGTGTCTAAATGGCCCGAAGCCCAAGCATTGACAACCAATGATGCAAGAGTGGTTGTCAAGTTTCTCAAGAAATTGTTTTCGCGGTTCGGTACTCCTAGAGCCTTAATAAGCGATAGGGGTACCCATTTTTGTAATAATCAACTTAAAAAAACTTTGCAAAAATATGGGGTAACCCATAGATTGGCCACATCTTATCATCCACAAACGAGTGGACAAGTTGAAAATACGAACCGTGGCATTAAGCGAATTCTTGAGAAAACTGTTAATGTGAATAGAAAAGATTGGGCTGAAAAACTAGATGATGCGTTGTGGGCCATTCGAACTGCTTTTAAAACTCCAATTGGCACCACACCGTTTCGTTTAGTTTATGGGAAGGCTTGTCATCTCCCTGTGGAGATAGAACACAAAGCATTTTGGGCCATTAAGGCATGTAATCTTGATTTGAATTTGGCTAGTAAACATAGGAAGGTGCAATTGCAAGAATTAGATGAGTTAAGATTAAATGCATATGAAAATTCTTGCTTGTATAAAGAGAAGACAAAGAAATGGCATGATGCACGGTTGAAAGTTCGGTCAAGTATCAATATAGGTGACAAGGTCCTTTTGTACAATTCAAGATTGAAACTTTTTCCGGGCAAGTTGAAGTCCCGTTGGACCGGTCCCTATATCGTGAAAACCATTTTTCCTTATGGCACGCTTGAATTGATTAATCCGAATGACAATAGTACTTTTAAGGTTAATGGTCATAGAGTTAAGAAATATTTAGAGTCCGATCTGTGTGTTGAAGAGGTTGAGGAGATCAACCTTGTTCCATTTTCAACTTAGAGGATTGAAGGGATGAGTCAAGCTAAGGACTCATAAATAAACAAGCCATTGTCTCTGCTATAAGCTTCATGTTTGTGTCTTTGTGTGAATTTTTGTTAGTAATAGATAGCTTAGTTGTGTTTTAAGAAGTTGAGTTGTGGTAACCGTAGTATTCTTTTTGTATGCTTAAATGTGGATGAGTCGGAAACGGTTACAAGTCATGTGAATGGTTGTGTATAATTGTTAGTGGTAAGTCATAGACTTCTTTGATCTATATTGGTTGCATTTCGTGCGTATAATTTTTATAACTAAATTTGCGCCAATATTGAATAAGCATTTTTGAATGAAGTCGGATTGAATTTTGAAGTGTTTGTGGAAATTCTGGAAAATTTTCTGTTGTTGAATCTGCTGTTCAAAAACGCGCCGCGCACTTCAAAAGCGCGTGGCGGTAATAAATTACAGAAAGTTTTGCAAGATTCTGCTGTTCAAAAACGCGTGGCGTTTTTCGAAAGCGCGCCGCGTAAATATCAACAGAATGGTTTATAAATTTTGCCTTTCAAAAGACGCGCCGCGGTTTCCTATTGCGCGCCGCGTAACCCTCCATCAGAATCTGGTCTGTTTTCTGTCAACAAAAACGCGTGGCGTTCTGCAAAAACGCGCCGCGTTGACCGGGTCAACTGTAAAACTGTACAAGCCTTGAATGCATGACTAGGCTGGCAAAGCGCAAAGCGCAAAGCGCTTTTCCAGAAAACGCGCCGCGTCGGCTGCGTATATGTGCAGAAACCCTAGCCGAATTTTATCACTTTGCAACCCCACTTTCACTTATTTTTTTCTCTCGTTTTTTTTCACCGAAAATCAGTCATTATCCACCAATTTTTACCATCTTTCTCCCAAAAATTCTTCAAATCTTTCACTTTCAAAGCATACTATACATAAATCTAAGTTTTTGTTGGAAGATTTGAGAAGTTTTTGGCCATTCCAAGGTTCACTTTCACCTTCCGCCGGATTTTGTTGATTTTGGCCGGAGATCTCGCCGGATTTTCATAGATTACCCCATTTTGTTGCTTTCCCACTTCTTGATAGGTATTTTTCTCTTAATTTCTTTAATTTTTTTTTTTAGGTTGTTCTATACAATGTGAGTGGATTCACTCTTGTTTTATTTTTATTTTTTTTAATTATTTCATCCAAATGTAGTTTAATTGGTGCTTAATGTTTGTCATTTTTGTTATTAGCTAGTATGCTTTGTTGTTTCTTTTAGGTTTTGTTGGTACATTATCTAGTTTAGAGGTTCTTGTTTCGTTAATTCTAGTTATTTGTTTTTCTAGTATGCTACCATGTATACTTAGTTGTGATATTTCCCTTCTTGTTTATTATCTAATATGATGATGATCCTTGTTTTGTTCACAAGTTACTTGTGATTTTATTTAGGATCTAGGATTGATGTTTATAAGTATGGTGTATATTTTTGTTGCGTCAATTAAATTTCTTAGAGTTATTTTGTATGTTAATATATCTAGGAATGCTAATACTCAAGTATGGGAAGTTTCATTGTGGGAACTATGAAGAGGAAGATTATGTGTTTAATGATGGCGAAAGTTTGCTTTTGCTAGACATAGTTAACTTCATAATGTGTTTTTAGAATGTTGTGCTCTAGCTTAGTATATGATGTCTGTTATTTAAGTGTGGGAAAGTACACTTACTTTCTTTGATCATTCTTTATAACTAACATCTTAAGGTTTTCATATATATAATCCTAATTTGTATTCTTTTGTCTTGTATAGATAATGGCTGGAGGTAGAAAGAGATCAAAAGCCGGAACTTCTTCTTCTCGTCCATCACATGATGACGACGAATGGCTTCCAGAAGTTCAGGAGCCAGAATTACAGCTTCCCCAGCATCATAGGATTCCACTGAACTGGAATCATTCCTACTTTAAATTCCCGCCTGCTATGAAGGATCAATATCAAAAGCGTCTGCATGACCTGGCAGCAAAAACATTTAACAATAGTCGAGTCATCAACTGGGGAATTTTAGATACTGTGCCGACATCTGATGGGAATGATTCAGTGGGGGCAAGACTTAGAAGCCTCTTCACCATTCGGTACAACAATTTTGTGTCACACGCCTGGTTAAACCTAATGAACATCCAAGATGATGTTTATACTGAGCTTACACTGGAATTCCTTGCCACTTATGAATTCAATAAAGGAACAAAAGACATGAACAAAAAGTCGGCAATTGAATTCAGACTAGGAGGAGTCCAACGAAGGTGTTCAGTGATACAGTTAGCCGAGTGGATGGGGCTATATACTGGAGAAGAAACAACTCACCCCAACTTCATGGCATATCTTGATGCTGGGTTCAAAAAGAAGCCTGGGAACTTTAAAGACCAAGAATTCTGGGCGATGATCGGAAGAGGCCACTTTGTGCCTAGTGATGCCCGGGAATCCGCGTTGATCAATCCACTCCATAGACTTCTTCACAGATGCATTTCCTTATCCCTAACTGCAAGAAAGTCTAGCCCGGAACGTATTACTGCAGAAGACTTGTTCTTCATGTTCACATTGATGACCAATGATATCCATCTTTGTGTGCCTTATTTCGTGGCAACACAGTTTACAAAGGCAGCGGGTAAGGGCCCAACGAGTGCTATCTGTGTTGGAAGATTCATTTCGCGGATTGCACAGTCTTTAGGGATTCTAACAAGTCAGGCAGTTCGGGGGCTTAGATTAGAATACCCGGTGGAGAACACTGATGAGCACTACTTCATTGCTCATAATTTTTTGGAAAAAACGGAAGGGATTCTCCATCTGGCATCACGAAGACCAGCCCCAGCAGCGAATGATGAAGAAGAAGAAGAAGTAGAAGCACAGCCACAACAACAACAGCAGCAACAACCACCTCAAAGCGGATTCTTCCAATTCGGACCTCCACCATATCCTTGGGATGCATCTTTTAACAATATTTTAACTGCTATGGATTCTTACAGGATTGCCCAGGATAATTATCAAGTGGAGAATCGTCGCCGATTTGATAATTTGGACGCTCATTTCAACACTCTCTCGGTGAACCAACAAGCATACCGAGAGGACGTTAATCAATACCGGCAAGACGTGCAACATTATAGGGAAGACGTCCAGACATACCGAGAGGAGGTACAAGCTTATGGAAGGCGAGCCGATGGGTATGAGAGAAGTATGAACGCCATTGAGCAGACCCAAAACTCCCTCCAGCAGACGATAGAAAATTTTTTCTCATATCCGCCACCACAAGGATCGTCTGCGGGATCATCATCACAATGGCCAGCTCATCCTTATTATCCCCCGGGTCATCCATATCATCGTCCACCGGCTCCGCAATAGAGTGGTTGTTTCATTCAATGAGTGGTTGCTTTGAATGTGATGTTTTTGAATTTTGTCTCTTGATCTGGCTAATGGCCGATGAACAATTTATTTTCTGCACTTTTACTTTCCACAGACTAAACTTTGGTATGGTTGTTTACTTGAACGTATTTTGTTTGACATTAATCTATGGTAGGTTTAAGTTTTTTATTTCATAGTATATATTTTTTTTTTTCTTTGGCACTTTCTGATGATATGCATTTCATGGCACAGAGTTATAGCTGCTCCTTCATTTCCAGCTTCACTCGTACGTGCATAATTGATTGGCACTGCACAAAAGCTGATGATCTACCTTCATTGCCAATCGCATCATTCAGGGAGTCTCTTTCCACGCCCTTTTGCTTAGTGCTTCATGTTATATGTTTTACTGCAAATGTTTGTGAATTTTGTTTCATTGAGGACAATGAAATCCTCAAGTGTGGGAAGGAGGGTTACATAACCCTTATTACATATTTTTGTCCCACCATCTTTATATTGTCAAGTTAAGCATAAAATACATGTTTAGTTTGGGACAAATTTTGGAGAAAATTTTTTCAAAATAAACTTTCAAGTAATCTCAAATATCATCGTGCATCATTATCTCTTTTGGATTGTATGTTTTGGAAATAAATCAAACAAGTGATGTAAGTTGATGAATGGGGATATCTTTGGGTTTCATATTTCATGTTTAATTGTTTAATAATCAAAGCTTGCACAACATAACCCATGTTCCTTTCATTTCGTAAGATTTGAGCCTTTAAGAGCATTCATGATATATTAGTTGCTCAAAAATTCATTTGGTTATGTGTGTGCCGATTGTCACTATTCATAGTAGAACTTGCCGGTTTTGATGCTTTTCAAGAACACATTTCTTGTTGTTATTGCGTTCGTGTGATAGAGGCATTTAGGTCTAACACCCTTCTTTTTAGCCTTTTATTCCTTTTCCTTTTTGCCTAAACATTCCCTAGAAGCCAAGTTGAGCCTTTACCCTCTTTGTTGTGTTAAAACCTATTAGCTTTTAGCCTTTCTATCCTTTTAACTTGAGTCACCCTTAGCCCAACTTCTATGTTGTCAAAATTAGGAGTTAGCTATCCTAGAAGAATAGACACTTGAAGTATATACATGTTTATAGTGGTCCTTTCAAAGTGATTGTACACATGCTTTGAAAGTTTTATGAAAAAAAAAAAAATGAAAAAAAAAATAAAAATGAAAATGCAGAAAAGAAAAGAAAAGAAAAAGAAAAAGAAAGAGCATCAAAGATGCATAGTAATGTAAATATAGAGTATTTTCAATTGAGTTGTTATAGCTAGAAGAATGGAAGGTTATAAATTGCCAAATCAAAAGTAGTGGAGTCCATTCTTTGTTTAGTTGCATAGGTTTGGATAGATGGTGTCTTGTGTTGTTTGATTAGATAATCCCTTTATCTTTGATTCATTTTAGTTGGGCTAATTTCGTCACTTAACCAAAAGTTCCTCACCTAAACCCAAGCCCGTTACAACCCTTGTAAAGACCTCTTGATGTTTGCAATTCAATAAGAAAGTGTTGGAGATTAGATTGATTGGCAAGCCTATGCTCATGATAGTTTCAATTTCGTGCAATGAGAGTGCACCTTGATTTCGCTTAAACACTGAGTGCTTGAGTGTCTTTATTTTTCGTGAGGTGTTTAGCTTTGAATATTAATCATGATGACTTGAATTGTGAAAGCCATGTATGCTTAGTTGGATTCTTGCATTGTGCTTCAAAGTTTATCCTTCAAAATTTGCAAGCCAATAAGGGTATATTATGTTCTATGATATTGATTGAGTGCTTGAAAGTTTTAAATGCTCCTTGGAGAGCCAATTTTGTCCCCGATCTAATGTGTGTTTTGATGTTTGCTTGAGGACAAGCAATTGTCAAGTGTGGGAATATTTGATATCGCCATTTTTGTGTATATTTATCAGGCGATATTTGTTTTGATTTACATATTAATATTACTTATAGTAATCTTTTTATGCAAGTTTTGGTATTTTGTTGAAATTTTGTTATTTGGAGCAGGTTTTGTGAAAGGTACTTGAAGTAGCTGTCCTGGAAAAAGCGCGGCGCGTATCTGAGAAGCGCGGCGCGGTAATTTCAGCAGAACCACAACCAGACTCTGTCATCCAAAAGCGCGGCGCGCCCAGCACAAAAGCGCGGCGCGTAAATGGCTTCAGCAAGTTGCAATTTTTAATCATTTTCAATGGAGGTCCAATAGGAGAGCAGTCTTTTGAAAAGCGCGGCGCGCTCCCACAAAAGCGCGGCGCGTAAATGCCACTGTATATAATTTCATAAACTCGTTTTTTTGAAAAGGAGATTTCGAATATAGAGGGTTGCTGTGGCGATTTTTGGCGATAGAAGTCGTTTTGATGCTCGATTTTTGAAGGGTTTCCATCCATTTCAACCATCTAACACCGATTTCATCAATAGGGGAGTAATCTCATCTTCATTTTGTCTTGATTTTTGAATTGTCATTCAATGTTCTTGGCAATTTGTGTTGTAAAGCTCTTCAATATGATGGAGTAGTAACTTTTTGATCATTTGGGTATGAAATATCTTAACATTTGATGATGATTATGTAATACTTGGAATATGAATATGTTTAGTTGTTATTATGGATGAATGTAGTGATTTGTTTGCAAAAACATGTTTTGATTCATTTTGGATGTTGATTAACCTTTGATGTGAGTTAGGGTTTATTAATATCTATGCTAAATGAAGTGATTTTTATTGCTTTGTTCAAATCCTTTAACTTGTGAGAGTAATGGAAAATGGATATATTAATGTTTTGCTATGAATCATTATATAATTTGTGTAAGGATGTGAGTCTAATGCAAATTATGTTAACATTGTGAAGTGAAAACATCATCCGTGATAATAACCAATATATGAGTATGAATGTATGTTCTTAACTTTTGTAAAATAATGATTGAGTGATCTTCGTTGTTTTATGAATGTATCTTTTAGTACCAAATGTTATTTGCATAATATTTTGATACTTGAATCCATACTCATATCTTAATTGGTATAAATTCTCAAGGGAGTGATCCTTTGATAGTTCTATATTAATTAAGGAATTAAGATATTTGATAGTCTTTGAGTGATCTTGGCTATTGAATAACTTAAGCAATAGCATATTTTTATTCCAAGGCATTATCATTACTTAATCATTCATGTGTTAAGGGAAATAATCCCAAGTGATCATCCTTTAATCATCAAGTTTTAATCCTTCTCTCGTTGTTATTGTCACGGTATTTGTACACTCATTTGATAATCGAAATCTTAATGATAAATCTTACACAATTTCGGCTATCTAAATTTTAATCTGCTTCTTATTGGTTTGCAAATCCAATTATCCCTGAGATCGATAACCCGGACTTACTTAGCTATACTAGTATACGATAGGTAATACTTGCCTATTTGTCCGCTAGTTTAGTTATTTATTTCCATTTTTATATTTAAAACAAAGGTGTGCTAGCGGCACATCAATATATATTTAACATTATGGTATTACGTATGGGAATACTGCACATGGCAAACTCATTTAATTAAGCTTCGGTTGCATGATGGTTTATATGTAATACATAACATGGAATTTATGATTTTATAAATTCAAACTCAACTGTTGTCGTCCATGCAAGTCAGATTTACGTGTAAACCTATGAGCTCACCAACAATTTTGTTGACATATTGTAGCGTGTATTTTCAAGAAATTAAGGCAAGTGCATCGCATCGGAAGTATTTTCAAGCTTTCGTACTTAAGGATTCGCATTCATTTTCAAACCATCGGCGATTTATTTGCATTATTTTGGATAATTTAATTATGTATTTAAATCTCTGTATCTTGCGAACTACTCTTTATCATTTTCGGGTTATGTAAAACATTTCTATATTTTGAAGTTATATCGATGTATTTTTGAAAACGTCCATACAGTGGTCGTTCGTTATGATTATCGTTACGCTTCTGCGACGTCACGCTTCGTTGCCAACCGGGGTAACAGGGTGTGATAGAGCCAAAATTGAAGAGGCAAAGGTAAAGTTTACCGAATTCAAGACCAAAGACGGGGAGTCACTACAGGCCACGTTTACCAGATTCTGTGCAGTTCTGAATGAACTTAACAAACTGCACATCAAGAAAGACAAGGATGACATCAACATCCAGTTCTTTGCCGCCTTAGCCCCCGAATGGCAAATTGCATGCCGAGCCACGCGACGAGTGTTGGACATTCCCAATGTGTCTATCAATGTGGTGTTTAAAGAACTGAAAAAGTATCAGGGTGACGTAGACCATCAAAAGCAGATGGCAAATCAGTTAGCATCCTTTTTACTATCTGCCAATAGGGGCATTAAACCCAATGATTCTCTGGCCTTGATTTCCAACAAGAACATTCCCACTGCATCTTATACTCAAGGTTCATCCCCATCCTAGTTCCGATATGCTTCTCCACCGCGTGAGATAATAGATGAAGAAGAAGCGGTCATTCAGGAACAAATAGCCTTGGGACCAATCGTCTACAAAAATGACGTTTTTCCAATAAGACTAACAATCAGCTCCGCTACGACACCGGTCCGCGGAGGTACTCGGATGACAGACAAGATAACAGAAGGGGTGATTATCGTAGGGAAGGTTATCGAAGGTTTTATAGAGATGACCGACGATATGACGATAGACAAGACTATTGGGATGACCGCCGTTATCAAAGGTGAGACGATAGAAGAGATGATCGAGTCGATTACGACCATAGGGATGATCGTCGTGATGATAGATGGGATGACCGACGTGACGATCGAAGGGACTATGATCGTCGGGACAACCGAGGGATGATAGTAGAGAACCTCGCCGTGCCGAGAAAAGGCCGGTGGAGAGGAGAGATGACAGGACAAGAGCAGAAGGGCCTAAGGGAGCCAATGAATGCCTGTGCTACAAGTGCAGCAAATCGGGCACTTTGCTCGGGAATGCAAGAACAAGTTTGAAAGAGACGTCGATTATTATGAGCGGAAGCTAGAGGCCGCCAAGAAGAGGACGGATGCTATGGATCTGGTTACCCAAGAATATTATTGGGATGCAGAGGATACTGATGACGAGGACGACAAAGGCAAAAATTGCTAGCTGGCGGATCGTCTGGGATTGGAAGACTATGCAACATCAACCGATTCAGATTCAGACACTGCTGCTGAGGGGGAGACACCGCAAAATCCACCAGCATGTCTGATGGCCATATCTGAGACTATCCAGAATGTTCGTCATCAGCATCTGAGGCACGAGAGGTACATTCCTTTTACATTCCAAAGCATGTAAATAATTTATCTATACATAGTGAATGTAAATTACAGACACGTATACTTGATTTAGAAGCTAGGTTAAATGCTGAAACTAGAAAGTGTGTGCAGGCGAAACATCTAGCCCAAACATTAAAAGAGTCATCTGAGTTATATCAATCAAAGTGGTTAACTAATCATAATGTGATAAAACAGATGCTACTTGAAAAGGTAGATGTTCACGACAGGAACACATATATAGAATCTTGTATGGATAGATTATCAAATGAAAAGCTCTCATTAAAAGAAGAAATACCTGTTCTATCAAAACAGTTAGAGACGATAAGTATGGAAAACATAGATAGCTTTGTAAAATACAAAATGATAAAAGAAGAAAGGATAAGTTTGTACTCTTGAATAAAGACCCTTGATGATGAATTTTTAAAACAGGGTCAAACTGATCAAACTATTCATTTAAACCAGCCCAAAGAGACTAGGTTTTACCATTCTAAACAAGGAATTGGTTTTAAAAATCCTAAGTATTTGGAAAAGGCTCAAAAAGTTTTACCTCTGTTTTATGATATGAATTACATGGGTGCTGGGCGTAAATCTTTCTTTTTCGAGTTATCAAAAGAAGTTTTAACCCAAGAGGATAAGAAACGCACTGAAAATAAAGAAAAAGAAATATCTTTAAAATATGAAGTAAACGATATCCTTATAGAGTACCCACTCTAGAGGAAGACTTCTTGTCTAGTTATTCTGAAGCTTAAATGAAAGCAGAACCAGTAAAACCAATCCCTCACCTTTATATTCCTACAAAAGTTCTTCAACATAAATAAAGTTTTAGAAAAGGAATTAAAGTCAACTCAAAATAAAGCTCTTGATTATCAAGAAGCTCTTCCTAAGAGTGAGGAAAAATTGGTAATCAAAGTTTTCATCAATCTATAGAATTAACTGTGTACAGAGATCAATTTGACATGGTTTCTGAAAGATTAAAAGATCATTTAAAAGAGCCAAGAGTTTCTCATCCTACAAAAATCCCACTCGTGTCACCTAACAAAGGTAAAACTAAAATTGAAAATTATTCTATCAATTGCAAAGGTGAGTGCTCAAAACCTTTCAAAGTTGAGGTTTCGAAGAAGACTCAGATTCAATCCAAGTCTTCTAAGAAACCCACTCACCAAGAAAAAGAAAAATTTTTAAAGCCTAAGTCTTCCATGTGTACTGAATCTCGTCGTTTTGTTCCTACAGATCATGTGAGAAGAGTACTAAAAGCAACCATGCAAGATTTTTCAAGTTTTTTTGTGAAGAAAACTGTTAATTATGTCAATTGATTTTGTTTCTAGAGATAGGTTGCATGTAATCTCTGAAAACAATGTTTGTAATGATGTAACGAATTCTACTGCTTGTTTGAAGTATTCTTTTAGTGACTTGTTTAAATTATATCCAACTCGTTTTAGACGCCAAGTTCCTGAAATGAATGTTTTAGTGCCTTATCCTGCTAAAAGAGTTCGTAAAAAGAAAATAAAAAATGTTGCATCATCGGCCATCACGAAAAATGAGACTTGTACTTCGCCTAGGCCCAAAACCAAAGCAAAAGTCAAACAAGTCTCAAAAAGTCAAAAATCGAAGGTAATTTCATTGCCTAAGGTTCCAAAGCCTGATAAATCCAATTTTCAATGGATTCCAAAAGGCTATGCATCTGGTCCACACATAACTGCAAAATCTGTTCCTAAAACTGCAAACGTGCCATATTCACCTGGAACTCCTAACCCAAAAGCACCCATATTAAGATGGGTACCCAAAGTTGTGTGATCTTAATGCAGATAGTTCTTGGTTACTTCAGATCAAGACCCGTACTTCAATGAATTGGCTTCTAGTTATCATAAACTAGGACCCGTTCTTCTACTTGTCGGTTGTGCTTAAACCGACACGTTTGGCTTCTGTGCACACAGCTCAAAACCCGATCTAAATTCATCATGTTTTCTGAGCGTCTCGGTTCAGAACACGGTTTGATTGTCAATATAAGATGGATCTGTTTGAAGGCTTATAGATTTTCATTATATGTTTTTCAGGCAAAATCCATCTGGTATATGGATTCGGGTTGCTCCAAACACATGACCGGGAGAAGAGAATTGCTGTCTAACGTAGTAGAACAATTCAGTGGGACGGTAAAATTCAGGAATAGTCACCAGGCTCACATAAAAGGATACGGGGATCTAGTCTTAAATAATCTAGTCATCAAGGATGTTGACTATGTCGAGGGATTATCACATAATCTGTTTAGCATAGGTCAGCTCTGAGGTAAAGGATTAGAAGTAACGTTTAAGGCTAAGAACTGTAGTGTTAAGAGTACAGATGGCAAAGAAATTTTATCTGGTTCCCGTAACTCTAACCTTTACACCATAGACTAGCTAAGCTCATGGTTAAGGATAGCATTTGCATTCTGTCAAAAGCCTCGTCAAAAGACTCTTGGTTGTGGCATCGTAGGTTATCCCACTTAAACGCTAAAAACATCAACAAACTGGCTGCTAAACAACTGGTGAAAGGTCTCCCAGAACTGAGATATGAAAAAGACCATCTGTGTGGAGCATGTGAGAAAGGCAAGATGAAAAGATCATCTCACAAACCAAAACCTGAACCATCATCGAAGAGAGTGTTGGAGTTACTTCATATGGACTTATGCGGACCGATGTGGACCCAAAGCATAAATGGAAAGCGATATGTGTTGGTTATCGTTGACGATTACTCACGATACACATGGGTTAAGTTCTTGCGATCCAAGGATGAGACAGCTCAAGAAATCATCGATTTTATAAAGAGTGTCGAAACCCAACAGCAACTGTCCGTTCAATCAATCTGATCTGACAACGGCACAGAATTCAAGAATTTGGTAGTTAAGGGCTTCCTTCGATCCAAAGGTATTCAGCATCAATATTCTGCTGCTAGAACACCTCAACAAAGTGGAGTCGTAGAAAGGCGTAACCGTACCCTTGTGGAAGCTGCTCGTACAATGCTGACTTACTCAAAGCTACCTCCGTTCTTGTGGGCCGAAGCCGTTTCAACAGCTTGCTACACGCAGAATCGCTCCATAATCCATAAGCGTTTCAATAAAACTCCATCTCAACTCTTCTTAAATAAAGTACCTTTTATCAAGTACTTACGTGTATTTGGTTGCAGGTACTATGTACTTAATAACAAAGACAACCTCGGGAAATTCAACGAGAAAGTAGATGAAGCGATCTTCATTGGATACTCATCCAACTCGAAGACATATCGTGCATTCAACACCCGAACTAGGACAGTCAATGAAAGTTTGCATGTCACAATTGATGAATTGGCTGAACTGGCACCCGAAGTTGATCATTCAGGACCACGCATTACACCAATTCCTGGAGACTCTTCTTCTCAATCTACTTCTTTTTCACCTTCTGATTTAGTTGATCTCTTTGATCCTTTTTATGTAGAATTTTTTGGTCCTAATCCTAATGTTTCTAATATTTCTCCTACCGTAGGTAATATATCCAACAATTCAACTGCACCAAAATTCTATCCGATCCATCTTCATCCACGTCACACCCACATCCATCAACATCATCCACTGATACATCTTCAGTTGAATCTACTCCAGAAATACCCTCGCACATCATGCCAAACATCATTCCTTCACCTGAACACACTGACCCCGAACCGAAACCAGTGATACCTTCACTAGAAACCATTGACCATGAATCATCCTCCATTCCCACTCTCACCACTGAGATTCCATCTCGTGCACCCCTTCCACACGATACAAAATGGACCCGGAGTCACCCAACCAATCAAATCATTGGTGATGTCTCAACCGGTGTTCAAACCCGAAGGGCGTCTGCTAATGAATGTCTCTTCGCATCATTCCTTAGTATGATAGAGCTAGCTCGTGTGGATGAAGCCTTAAAAGACCCAGACTGGATTATCGCAATGCAAGAAGAGCTCAACCAGTTTGAACAACTCCGAGTATGGCGGTTAGTTACCTAGCCCAAAGACCGAACAATTATCGAAACAAAGTGGATCTACAAGAACAAACGAGACGAAAACGACATCGTGATAAGAAACAAAATGAGACTTGTCACCAAAGGCTACCGACAACAAGGGATAGATTATGACGAGACCTTCGCTCCAGTTGCACGGATTGAAGCTATCAGAATCTTCTTGGCATACGCGGCACACAAAGACTTCAAAGTGTATCAGATGGACGTCAAGACAACCTTTCTTAACGGTGAACTTAGTGAAGAGGTGTACGTTGAACAACCATAAGGATTTGTTGATGCACATAAACCTGACCATGTTTATGTGCTAGACAAAGCCCTCTATGGTTTGAAACAAGCACATCGCGCATGGTATGATAGTCTTTCTAACTTTCTTATCTCTGTTGGTTTCAGCAAAGGTGTGGTGGACACAACACTGTTCACAAAAAGGGAAGGCCTGCACATAATGCTAGTGCAAATATATGTCGACGACATTATATTCGGATCTACTAACAGTAATTTCTGTAAGGATTTTTCATTTCTAATGGAGTCCAGGTTCGAGATGAGAATGATGGCGAAAATGAATTTTTTCCTCGGATTACAAGTCAAACAACTTGAAAATGAGATTTTTGTGAACCAGTCGAAATATACCCTTGACATTCTCAAGAAGTATAAATTAGACTCTTGCACGAGTATCGCAACTCCCATGGCTTCCAACTTTAAGTTAGACACCGATCCTTCTGGGAGGAATGTCGATAATGAAACTTACAGAGGGATGATAGGATCCTTACTGTATCTGACTGCTAGTAGACCTGATATAATGCTTTCAAACATGTCTTTGTGCTCGTTTTCAGGCCGACCCAAAAGAATCACACCTAACTGCGGTAAAACGTATTTTTCATTATCTTAAGGGTACACCCGATCTTGGTCTCTGGTATCCTAAGGGAACCGATTTTGATCTTACTGCCTTTTCAGATGCTCATTTTGCAGGTTGTCGAGTTGACAAGAAAAGCACATCAAGTGGAATACAGTTCTTGGGTGACAGACCGGTGAGTTGGTCCTCCAAAAAGCAGAATTGTATTTCAACATCCACAGCTGAAGCTGAGTATGTAGCAGTTGCAAGCTGTTGTTCTCAAGTGTTGTGGATGAGAACACAATTACGTGATTATCGATTCTCGCTCACCAACATCCCAATTTACTGTGATTATCGAAGTGTGTTTGCTATCTCTTGCAATCCCGTGCAGCACTCACGAACAAAACATATAGATATCAGGTATCATTTTATTAAAGATCATGTAGAAAAGGGAACAATTGAGTTGTATTTTGTAGGCACAGAATATCAACTTGCAGATATTTTTACTAAAGCTTTAGACGAACCTCGTTTTCAGTTTTTAGTATCCCATATCGGCATGTTGAATCCACATTCTTGTTAAATATCAGACATTGTCTAAAATAATCTATTTCAAACTATCATGTTTGAAATTCCTTTATTTTAGAAAATATCTGTTATTTAAATTTAAGGGGTGTGTCACAAAATTAAATTTCAATATTTCCTTATCTATGTATATCTTTGATAATTAATGATCCTGACAAATTGCTACATGAATTGTTCATCATTGAGTGGGATGCAAAATTTATCCAGGTTTGTCTGTATCTTTAAGGTTAAATAGGTTCAAGAAATTTATTTGAAAAAGAAAAAGAAGAGAATAGGTCTTTATTTGAGGGGGAGTATAATTAGGATGTTAGCTTTTATAATTTTTGTTCTTTTTAACTTCTCTATAATTTTAAATTTTAGGTTGGTTAATTTTTAGATTTTAAAGTTTAATATAATCGGTCAAAAAATCACAAAAAGATTTTATTTGTCTTAAAAACATCAAAAAGCCAAAAACATTTTTATTTTCTGTTTTATTTTATTTTATTTTTGTCTTAACTTAGTTGTTAAAGAGAATCACAAAAATACTTTTATTTTTATTTTTCTATTTATCTTGCATTTACTTCTTTTATTTCCAAAGGAAAATACAGAAAATTTTTGTTAAAATTAATTGGGCTAAATTTTTCTATCTTAAAAACTGTTTTATTTAATTGTTGTTAAAGCCCATTTCCTTTGTTTAACTAAAAATAAAACCCGGTTGGCCCATGTTAAGTATTGGGCGCGGATCTCGCTCACCTGACCAGACCCGCTTTCCTTTAAAAAGGCGGGTCAAACGGTCAAAACCCCTCTTACTTCATCTTCAAGTTTCTTCATCCTCTTCTTCTTCCTCTCACCGTCGCACGAACACCGCCCATTTCCTCCATTTTCGATCTTTTAAGCTACTCGAGCTACGGTTTCTCTTCGTTTTTCTTGCATTTTTGGACTTTGGCACTACCAGGTAACTCTAT
The DNA here is from genome assembly GCA_020465985.1 of Centrapalus pauciflorus. NCBI lineage: Eukaryota > Viridiplantae > Streptophyta > Magnoliopsida > Asterales > Asteraceae > Centrapalus > Centrapalus pauciflorus. The sequence goes on along the minus strand of JAANYP010004941.1, from coordinate 391,060 downwards.
TTTAACTTTACTTCAGCTTTTAACTTACTATTTTGTGTGTTTGATTTTCAAATATTTATAGTTTTGTTCTTTCGGTTTTTACTAGATTTAGGACCCTAAATCAATTTTTTTAGATTGTTGTAGTCAAATGAAATGTTCATTGCATATTTTTAGACTAGGATCTGCATTTCATGCATTTTTGATAAGTTTTGAACTGTTCACATTGCATGGTTGCATGAACTTGAACTGCCCCGAATTCGGATGAAATACTTAGAAAATTTTCAAAATATTTCAACTGTTCTGACCGAATTCGGACCACTGTGCATCCGGATTCGGACAACTGTTCATCCGTATTCGGCCACTGTGTATCCGCATTCGGCCATCATCAGCATGTTAAAAATTTTCATTTATTTTTCTAAGTTTCTTTTTCAGTTACTGTGCAACCGAAGTCGGATAGAGACCGAATTCGGTCCCCATCCGAATTCAGAGTTAATCTGCATTCGATTTGTTTATTTCATATTCATGCATCATCATTTGGATTTCGGACTGAACCGAATTCAGACCACTGTTCATCCGAATTCGGCTCACCCGAAATTCAACACTTAGCATATTTTTCAATTTTCCCATTTTTGCATTTTCATAATCAATCAAAAAATCCAAAAATATTTTCAATCATGTGCACCATTGGTTAGAGTTAGGGTCAGTGTTTGAGTGAAGATGTCTGTTCTAACATTGGTCTCTTAACGATTGACTTTGGACTTTATTAAGTAGAATTCCCATTCTACTAATAAAGACCGAATGCTTTAAACAATACAGACAGTTTCTATTTCACACTTATCCCAGACTTCGTATCAATGCCATATTTCTTTAAGTCTTATATTCTAACTCTGATGCATCTTTACAGGACTCATGGAACCAGCAGTTGTTATAACCATGCCCCATTCCCCAATCCCAAATAACAACGCCCAACTCCCAAAAGAATCCATATTACCCCAATCCCAGTACGTCGAGTTCTTTGCCCATAATTGGCAACTCGACGTATCAACCCTTCACCGTGAAACCGAGAATATTGCTTTTGATATTCTCAAAAACCACCCCATCTACTACTCACTATCCACCGCCATCTCCGTTCCACAAATATACCTCCAACAGTTCTGGCATCATCTTCAGTTTGTAGCCGATGCCGAACCATGCTTCACTTCCACCATTGACTGTGTCCCAGTCAAGATCACAACCGCAGCCATCCGCCACATTCTACCGCCTCCCAGCCGAAGCCTATTCCCTAAATCGACTACATTTTGCGCCAATCCCTTCTCCCCTCGAAACCTTGGAAGAGATAAAGTCTCTGGGATATGATGGCCCGCTGACAAAGCCATCAGACTTCCGCACCAAGAACCTTCAGGCACATTAGAGGGTTCTCTTCGATATAATCAACAAGTGCTTCAGTGCCAAACATGCTGGTCATGACTCAGCATCCATCCAAGTCCTGGCAATGTTTGCAGCTTTCGCCTACGACCGACATTATGACTATGTTGCTTTTTTGTTCGAAGAATTAAAGAGAGTCAACCTGGAGAGAAGCACTAAGCGTGGACGCAAATACATACCTCTCTAGCATTTTCTTCAGCTGATCATACAATACGCAATGGACAATGACGATGACGTCCATGAGCGTCCCGAGGCAGACGTGTACATGACAGCTGTTATTCAAAAACAGAATCTACCAAAGGGAAATCCTTTTGTGCCAGTCATGACTATTCCGCTATCTCTACTTCAAAGAGCGGTACAAACAGAACGGTTAAGGGCTTATCTTAGGGAATTCTATCGGATGAGGCTCGGTCAAAACTGACTGAGCTTACCCACTCCGAAGGTGAGGTTCGAGCGAGTGAGGCTGAGGGAGATGAGGTGGAAGTTTAACAGTCACTGGGTATGGGTGAGAGGGAGATTGTCCATGTAAGAGAGGGTGTTGCAAGTGAGGAAGCAGAGACGGCAGATTCTGAAAGGACCATATCTGTTTTACGAGGGCTCGAGGTAACATCAGAGGGAAACCTAAGCCCCATCAGCCGGACAACCCATCAAAAGACCATCAGTCCAATGGTCGAATCTACCCCGACCACCCACTTAGTGTCCTTTCAAAAGGACACTACTTCATTCCATGGGGATTTACCACATACTCCATCACCCTCTCACTCGGAGATTTGTGATGTTGAATTAGGTCACATTTCGCCCTAAGTGACCAAACTTCCTTCTCCCTCAGCTCACTCCCCACCCCCACACACAACGCACGTCACCTTCGTGGTGTCCCCCGAACGAGCTGCCTTCGTGGCATCTCCCCAAACTTCCAGATATGCGCATCCCACTGTGGAGCCAGAAGTGATGGAAGGAAGACCTGGAGTTGCTTCATCCATGACGTCCACTTCAGGCCATCTCGAGAATAATCTCGAGATGTTAACAACAGCTTTACGTGCTGCCGGAGTTGTTACACAGGCTAACCTGGACGCCTAGAAGGAGGCTGCTGAAGAACGACATACCGCCCTTCTCTCATTTATTAAGGGTAAGGGTGTCGCTTTTGAGGATATGCCTCCACCAGGATCCCGTTCAGTCCAATCACATCTTTTGGAGCTTTCAGACAAGATAGACGCGCTAACCCGTTTAATTCTTCAAGTCCAGGAGCAGCTCAACTTCAGAATGGACTGTCTTGAGTCTGTCGTCATAGAGTTGCAATGCCGTCCTCAGGCTGAGTCACAGAAAAGGAAACATGACGATCAGGACGACCCTGATTGCCATGAGGGGGAGAAACGCCGAAAGATTCAATTTGGGGACCTGATCATGGTTGTAGGGGGAGCTGAATCTGAGGGAGCAGACATACAAGGGTCCAGGGATCAGAGGTATGGGGCTCAAGAAATGTTAGAAGACGAGCCACTGGTAGAAGGTCCGGCTCCATTGGATCCGATGTCAGCTATGGTCGAATTTGAACCTCCTCACGAAAAAGTCGAAATCATATTGGTGTCTGATTTAGACTCCGATATTGATGACGACTATTCCTTACTCACCCCAAAACCTGAGCCCGAGTCACCACAAAAATCATCCTCATCATTTGAATTCCTAAACTCCCCGCCCCACGTATCACAACAAGAAATCCTATCCTCAATTCAAGCTCCCTCCACTCTAAAAGAATCCCCTCTAGTCCAATATCCTCCCAGAACCCAAAGTCCTCCCCAAGTCCAATCTGTACCCGAACCACAAACCCAAGAACCAGAGTCCTCAGGAACTAAGCTTGTACACAAATTTGATGAGCCACCTGAGGAGCCTGGTATCCATGACGACATCAATCTTTACTGGGTAAGTTGGTACACGAAAGGTGGCGTACACTCTCTGCCACCGGAACTGAAAGAAGAACTGAGGCAAGAATGCATGGGGAAGATTTTCAAACTACTTGAAGCAAAGAAAGCTGAGATAGAAGATCCCCCCGTTCAAGGCCTGAAGGAATTTTTGCAGAAGTTCACAATTGAGCAGTCCATAACCCTTTTCTGGAAGAAAGATTCAAGATGGTCTTCAGGAAGAAACCAGGGTCGTTCAGCAGGCGCTTACTGATGGAACTTACAATTGTCTCGAAAGCTGTTCAGGCCAAGTATAATCAGTTGATGCTCAGGGAGAAGAGATCAAAAGTGTCAAAGTCTAATATAAAGAGGCTTCTCACCATCACGATGTGCAAAAGAGTGAAAGTATTCTATCCAGCCTTTCAGGTGGAAAGAGAATATGGTACAGTTGAGGAGTTTTATGAGAATGACCTAGACTATGTAAATGTGGACGACGTCGAGTTTTTGCACGAGATCCTGAAACATAGAATCAGAAAACGTCTGTCTCACATGACCGCCGTAGCCGCACTCACACGAAGCATGAACCACTGCTCGATCATCATGTGCTTAAGAGATTTCCAACTGGCTATATAGAGCGCGTTGGTCACAGTCAGTTTACGAGCCCCTGTGCAAGACAGCTTCCTGCTAGATAATCATCCTGCGTATAGAGTTGTATTTAGATGAGGCCCAGGAGTTATATATTTTAATCAAAAAGGGCGGAAAAGATTCATGCGCTTCGAGGATCTCCCCTGTTACTCCGATGGAACAATCAGATTGGTCAGAGCTGAACTTACAAGAAGAATCCAAGAATTCGAGGCTCAGCCTAATCCAGAACTTAGACGCTCACCAAAGGAGATACAAGACATCCTCAGCGGCATTGAATACCTGAACGAACGGCTATATGTGGAAAGTGGTTAGACGATTTGATGTCATCCTTGGCCTCCGAGAAACTACAGACCATGCCAGAGTTCCGCCACAAGACATAGCAAAATCAAAAGAGTTTTAACTTATTTAAATAGTATTCTCCAAAATTCTATCATGCCATCTTGAACTTGAGAATATGCGAAAGATGATTGTTTTTTGCATATATCTACTTCAAGTTGACATGATATGTGCCTATGTGGTCCTTTGAGTTGGTCTGGTCGGCTGCTTCAGGCTGGTCCAAAAACAGACCTGAACCTGTTTTTACCTTTTTTTAAAACTTGATTTGGCTAAGTGCCACTGTTTAAGGCTCTCTTTTTTTTTTTTAATTTAAAGTTTTAAACAAACTTGAGCATGTATCCAGTTCATTGTTAGGTTTAAGGACAGGTATATGTTATTATCTTTACCTTTTGATTTTTCTGATTGATTGAGAAAAGTTGTCCTTATGGCTGTCTTTAGTGTTGTATCTTTAAACTTTTATTGATGGTCTATTAAATAAAACCCAGAATTTCTTCCATTAGTCCAAGCAATTCATGGGTATAAGTTACATTATTGTCCTTCGTTTAACACAACTTGTACCTTTAACTTGAGAAGAAGAGAGGGAAAGCTCTAGATTTAGTAGCCAAATTCCACTTGAAAAATGGAGCTGTATGTCAGCAATCTTACATTTAATTTGCTTATTAACCCTTTTGATGTGAGAACCGTCTAAAATTTTTGTTTACAGATGATTGGAAGACTAAATTGGATGGATGATCGATCAGTAATGGGCTTTCTCAGAGTGGAGGAATTATGATAAGTTATATCTATAAGTAATTAAGATCAGTACACTCACCTATTATTTTGGATTGTAATTATATTTCTATGATGTGTAGAGAATGGAGTTTTGGTTTTCTATATATTCCACTTAAAGTCTTTCTTATTTATGCTACTATATATAGCATTTAGCTTGTTAGTCTTAAATACAAATTTTGTTGCATAAAGTACAAGCATTTGAAGCAAGGTCCTGAATTTCAAGAGGTACAAGAACATAAAACATGATGTACAAGTCATTATAGCATATAAAAGTTTAAAACACAGACTGAAATTTGAGATTCGTTTCCATTGGAAACAACCACAGCCACTGATGCATCTGCATCATTGGGAAGAAATAAAATCCTTTTCTCCCGTGCCTGATGTTGCTTGGAAACACAACCGTCAGTTTCTTTACCCCTCTTTCTTTGTCATTCTTTCTCACAGGAGCATTCTTATGGTTATACTTGGGTTCTCTTTAAAAATTTCATTGTTTAAAGAATCTTGTGCCCGATGTTGCTTAGAAATTGGTCTGCATCTCTTCAACTCAATTTTGAAGATACCACATCTTAGCCTCAGGTAAGTAAGGTTTGATTTTCAGTTTACTTTATTGTCTTTGTTATTAGGTATGTCTCACTAACTCTCGCATCAATCCAAATATTTCCCAGGAATATCATAATAAGGCAACAAAGGAACTGCAAAATCTTCATCCAAATTAACAAGGTTTCTCTCTACTTGTCTTCCTCCCATCTTTAGACTATTACTAACCACAGCTGCAAGTTTTCACAAAAGTTTCAAATTGATGCCGGTTAATCTTTGATATTGTACAAAATCGAATTATAAAAGGTATCTTTCATCTAAATTTTGTTTTAAGTTCTTAGAAATAGAGTATTTCATTTATTAGTACTGTTTTAAGTTCTTAGAAATCTAGAGAGATTTTTTGTGTTAATATGGGAGGTTATTAATCAAGTTACTAATTTATTCTCAAGTTTGGGATTTGATTCAAGAGATGTTAGAGCCTCGGTGGTCGAAGGACATGCATCAGTTATGTTTTCGGTTATGTTTTCGTCTTTTCATTTCAGGTAATGAAAGTGTTCAATTCGAGTTCTTAAAACTCAGCTTTGTATTCCCTTTCAGACTTTGCAGGACAAACCTCTGTGTTTCTTGCCTAGAGCATAACCAAATGCTTAACAAACCACATTCAAGATATCATAGAGATATCTTTTTCAGGTAAAAATAAGGTCATTTTTGCTTTCACAGTAAGATTAACCTAACCATTATTTTACGCAAAAGTTTGCCTTCAAGATTACTAAACATGAAAGGTATAATTATTATCTTTTTATGCTAAACTTATAGTTTTTGGTATGATGAAGCTTTATTTAATGTTTCACTGCTCTTATCGAAACACGGAAAGTAAAGAAAGTTATCAAAATGGATTTGTTTTATTTACTTTTAGATACTCGGAAATTCGGAAAATATAATTAATTTAGTGTTTTGCATTTGGATGATGTAGTTTATTATGTTATTAGGTTGCAGTTTAGCAGGTGGATTTTTTTTGGACATGGAGACTACTATCAACAACTTTTTGATATTGCCATTTGGGTCTCAAACTAAAATAGTATGTCTTTTTTCTCGATAAACATGCAACCTTTGATTTGACACAAAAGAAAATGGTTGGTTATATCTAATTTGGTCCAAATTATAAGTCATTAAAAATGTTGCATTTTTCGTGAATTACATAGAGTATTAGAATAGGTATGCCATACTTTTTAATGTCAATTGCACCTTCTATAAAATGCATGGTACGTGCTTTAGTAATCAATACTCATTTTCAATTATTTTCATGTACATGCCACATAATTTACACTTATTTTTGTGCACTGATCTCAGATTTTGGTTGAGCTGATGGTCGTAGGAAAAAACTGTGTTTCCATTATACCAATTTGGTTCTGTAGCAGCTTTGCATTTGAAAAATATGTAAGCTAATATTCCATATGGCTTTTTCTTTAAATGTTTGGTAGCTCGGGTTTTGAACAACGGTAATGAAATACTTTTTTCTCATCAAAAGACAATTTATACTTCAAAATTGCCCATCACTTTGATTCTTCCTTTGCAGTCCTATTATCATATGTATTTCTTTAAAAGAAGCTATTTTTTGTTAGAACATTGTTTATTTAAATGTCGCATTTATAATTTATTCACTCAAACATATTACCAAATAAAAATCGTTAGCCGCCGCCGCTTTGCGCGGGTACACTACTAGTTGAATATTATTCTCTTTGTCTCTTATAATCATTACTCAATCATTGAGCATAGTTTCTGTTTGTGAGTGATTATTGACGATTGTGTGCTGATATTATCTGGGATTCATTCTTAACAGAATATGTGATATAAACACTAGTTCAACATTGAATGATCCCGATATAATAAGTTGAATGGTCGTTTGAGTAAATTTTTTTACGAAAAATAAAAACGTAAAACTTTTTTGAAAAAAAATATATCATGACTGGTCTCGTTAAGTTAATGGTAGTCCACCAAGTTTGACTACTAATTTTGACCATTATTTTGACTCTTTTAATGTTGAATGTATATGTAGCGTTGCATTTATATTATATAGTATTACTTCGACGTTGAATATACGATATAACTGTTACTTTGACATTGAATGATCTCGACATGCTATATTGTATCGTGGTCTGGGTAAAAAAATATTACGAAAAAATAAACACGTAAAATTTTTTCGAAAAAAATATATCATGACTGGTCTCGTTTTAAATAGTATAAAATTCACGTTTTTATGGTATAATTTTTTGATTTAAAAATCAATTATATTAATGTTATTTTAATTTAAAGAAATAGAATCTTTTTTTTATTGTCAATAGTTTTGCTATTGTCAATCTTTTACTTTTTTACCAATTAAAATATCACTAATACCAAATTTTTTCACTAATTTCAAACTTGAATCTTTTAATCAAGACCACTAGATTAATCTAATCTATGGACGATATTGGTTCTACAGTTCTACACTAATTTTAGGTTCTGTAATGAGGTTGCTATATCCTATGAAAATGCACGGCGTACTTCGAGGAGAGAGTTTATTTTTTACGTAGTCCCGTAGACAAAGGAAAACCCTGCACCCAAATTGATGGAAATTTGCATAATTTGGTGAGGTTTTAAACAATAATTCAAAATGTGATTTGCCATTTAACATCGACGAAGGTAACTGATTAATTTGTGTACAACTGTAGAACCAAAATGAACCAATCCTTTGATGCGTCTGCTCAAAATGAACAATCCTCTCAACCCCAAAATCACCACCCAATCCATGCCCACATGCCACTAGTCCATCCAATGCAATTATGCAAACTTGTTCGAAATCGGGAATTTTCAAATGCAAGCATATTGTGGATATTGCAGAAACTAAACTTATCTCTGCTCTTCTTTCCTCAAAAGAACCTAGGGGCTTCAAATCTGTAGCAAAACATCTGCAATGGCTTCTCGCAATGGATGATGAATTTTCTGCCCTTCACAAAAATCATACATGAGATTTAGTCCCTCGTCTTTCTGGCAGCAATGTGGTTGGGTCAGAATGGGTTTTTATCACTAAATATCTCTTTGACGGATCCATTGATCGGTATAAAGCGACAAAAATATATAGATGAGATCATTGCAGAACCTTATTTAGTGTAGAACTGTAGAACCAATATTGTCCATAGATTAGATTAATCTAGTGGTCTTGATTAAAAGAATCAAGTTTGTAATTAGTGAAAAAAATTTGGTATTAGTGATATTTTAATATAGTCAAGGGTAAAAAAGGAAAAGATTGAAAATAGCAAAAAGATTGACATTAGCAAAATAAATATCCTATTTCTTTAAACTAAAATAACATTAATATGATTAATTGAATATTGCATTAAATATTTAAATTATAAATGTTAAATAAATTTAATTACTACACTTTCAAATAAAGAAAAATAATACAAATTCAAATTAAATGATGAAGATTTAGATGCATCGTTGTCGTTCATCCTTCGTGTTCATCATCTTCATTAATTATCTTCGTGTTCATCAACTTCATATTCATCATTCGTGATGCATCAAATGTGTTCATCTAAAAACCTTAATCTAACGTGTTGCAACAACATGTTTATCCTAAAACTTAAATCTAACATGATGCAACAACATCAAAAAAACCTAAACTAACGTATTGTTATGCATCATCATTGTTCATCATTCATCATCCATGTTCATCATTTATCGTTCATCATCTATGGATCATCTTTTTTCATCATCCATCTATGCATCATCATTGTTCATCGCTGTTCATCATTCATCATTCATCTACGCATCATCAATTTTTATTATCATTGTTCATCATCCATCTATGCATCATCATTATTCATCGTTGTTCATCGTTCATCATCCATCTATGCATCATGTTCTTCATGATCATCATCGGTTGCATCTCTTGTTCATGTTCATCATCATCGTTGTTCATCATTCATCTTCATCTTCGTCTTCAAATCATCATCAGTATGAAAATCATGAAGAACACGATTAGAGAGAAAGGGAGAGTGTTAGATATTAAATTTCGATCTTGTGGATCTATTTTGTAATAATTATTTTAGATAATATTTAGCCTTGTAATTTATTTCTTAGTTAGTTTATTTTGTGTAAAAAGTTCAAGGGCCTTTTGTGTCATACATTGAAAGTTAATTAAAGGAGCCTACAACTAGGCTGCTAGGGTTTTATCTTACACACGGTTGACATTTATGAGCATGAGAATCCTTTGTCTAGCCGCCACTTTTATTCTTTCAAAACATTCTCTATGTTCTTTAATCATTTCACAATTATTGAGTGCATATTCTTTTTGTGAGAGTTTATAGAACTTTAATGTGCTGATATAATCTGGGAATCTTCAACAACAATTGGTATCAGAGCCCAAAAAGGTGGATTTAAACTGAAAGAAATCGGATTCTGCTGTTCATTGAGTTTTCATCCATATTCACGGTTAGATCTTCATTTTCTCCAATACTCTGCTGTTTTTGTGTTGTTCTTATCATATAATCATCATCTTATCACTCCCTACTGATTTAGAGCTTCTTAGGTTCAATCTTAACATCATATTCATCACATAATCGGTTGTTTAAAACTCTTTCAAAAAATGGGTTTTCTTGTTATTTTGGTCCGTTTTTAAAGCTTTTTTAAGTGTTTTGGTATATTTTAAAGGCTAAAAAGTGTTTAAAATAATATTCCAATCATTTAGAAACAATCTTAGGCCAAAAATCTACTCATTTTAAGTCTGGACTGTTACTGAAAAACTTCATATATGCTGTATTTCGGACCTGTATTGTTGCTTTTCGGACCGTAATTCGGACCTTCTAGGACCTCTATTCGGACCATACTTCGGTCCATTTCGGACCATCCTTAAGTGCAATTCGGACCAAATCTTGCCCATTTCGGACCCCACTTTGGTCCCATCCGATCTTCGGACCATCCGAAGTTCAGATCAGGCAATTTTAACTCACTTACTTTGACTTGTGCTTTAATTTGAAATATCATTTCGGACCAACCGAATCCGGACCATCCGAATTCGGTGTTCCCCTCTACATATTTTCCCAAGTGTTCAAATCAGACTCAGTACTGTTCATCCGAATTCGGTCGATTCGAATTCGGTCTTCTGTTTTTGGTTCATCCGAATTCAGATTCCAGTCACCTGTCACTTTTCACCCGAATCCAGACCATCCGAATTTGGTTCATCCATCCATTGGTCAACCAACACTTGGTCCATCCGAACCAACTGTTCACTCGAATTCGGTCCCTATTCGAACCCACTGTTCACCCGAATTCGTTACATCCGAAATCAGTAAATTGATCCGAATCAGTTCCATCCGGAGTACTATTCATCCGCAGTTAAGTTCATCCGATTCAAGTTTCCACCTTCAAGATCTTATTCTTCTATATCAGCACCTCATATCATGTCTCGTGAAGCTCTTGTCCTCGGATCCGAGAACAGACCACCTGTTCTGTATCCCGGTGAGTATGAGTAATGGAAGTCCCGGTTCCTAAAGTTTGTCGGTATGCAACCCAATGGCAACCTTATGCTTCAATACATCTCTGAGGGCCCCGTTATCTACTATCGGGATATAGCTGCTAGACCCGAGGCTGACCCCCCTGTACTCGCATCAAAAGTTGAAAGGGAACCTGCCAATGATGTCGAGCGAGACAGGCAACATACAGACAAGAGGGCCGAATATTTGATCTACCAAGCCCTCCCCACTAATATCTTAGTTGGAGTAGAAAGCAAAATGTCTGCTAAATAAATGTGGGATGAGTTAGAAGTTCAGATGGACAGCTTGAATAAGAACAGCTTGGACACACGTTACTGTTTTATTCAAGCAGACTTGCATGCATGAAAAACACAGTTTCATGCACGATCTGAATTTCTCACTCTTGGTTGTCTCACAATCCTGAGAGGCTTCCTTTTATACTCTCACTGAGAATCTCAGTGAAGCTTCTTCATTGGACGATGAGATAGTGGGATGTCTTTCCAAAAAGACAAAACAACTTTTGTAACAACCTAACTTTTATCAGTCATGTACTAATTCATTTTGAGATGATAATATAATTTTGTTATATTATTTATGTTATAAATATTAATCAAGAATGAAAATTTATTAAGTAAATATAATTTAAATTATATTTATGATATAATTAATTTGTTTAAAATAAAAGAGATGTATGATACAAAAAATAGAAGTGGGTTAAAATTAAATAAGGTATAAAAACCGAAATTATGATCAATTAAGATCATTAATTTCAATTTTACTCTCTCTCTCTAATATCTCTCTAATCTCTCGGCAACTTCACAAAAGATTCAAGAATTCACATTTAAATTGCAATTGATTGAAGATTTAACTCAAAGGAAGTTACAATTAGCAACAATCAACAAGGATCTACAAGAATTTAAGGTGAGGATTACTTAAAATTATGAAATGATTGAGTTTATGTTCGGTTTTTATAAAAACGAATTGATGATCTGAAAATCTTGTTGCATGTTTAAAATAATGATAGATAATGATGAATCAATGATAAGTATATGTAACAGAAACAAAAATCAGTGATTAGATTGTCCAAAATATGAAGAAATCGAAATTTTTATAAAAATTGTGTTCTTGACAAAATGTTCAATTTTGGACGATCTTGATCTAGTTTAGTGTGTTTATGATAGGGAAATTACTATAAAAATACTCAAATAATGTTGTTACAACAAAATATTACATTGCATGTTAATAACTATGAAAATTTGTTAATTATTGATAAAATCCGTATGAACAATATGATGAACACCAAGAACAAATCTGGAAATTTATGAACATGAAGGATCCGAATTCGGATATGTCCGAATTCGGATGATGCACCACTTCGGTTCCCAATTCGGATATTAATTCGGATCTGGCATGGTCCCGATTTCGGATATAACAACTCGGATCTTGAAGGATCCGAATTCGGTGCCTATATTGATCCTAATTCGGTCTATGCTTAATTCGAAAATCTAGGACCGAATCCGGATGACCATTTCGGATCAATCCGAATCCGGACACCCGAATCCGGGTTGGTCCGAGTCTTAAAATGCTGATTTCTATATTTTAGTTAAATAATGATTGAATACATGATTATATATATACATATATAGAAATCCTTTGAGAAATTATGAGAATTTAATGAAAGATTGACAAGTTATCAGATATCAGAATCAGATAAAATATAAGAATTAATGACTAAGAAATGATGAAATTCATTGACAATGATGATGATAAAGATGATGAAATTAACATGATATTATCATGAATGATTTTGAACAGGTTCTGTATATTCTGAACAAAGATTAAAGACTTAAAGACTTAAAAGCGGGTCAGAGAATTGATTGACAGATTACAGATTTACAAAGATAAAATCCTGAGATAGCTCAGGTGGCAGATTCATATATCTGTTTGACTAAGACCCAGACCTGTGAGTTATAGATATTCAGATTGAACATGCATAGATCCGGTTGAGATATATTGATGCTGCTAGATTTGTTGACATTCACTTTATCAGCTGCAATGTTCAAAAGAGTAGCCTATGTGGTTGGGCTGAAACATAACCTTGTTAGCATAAGTCAACTGTGTGATGCTGGCTACAAGGCTAACTTTGATGAGCACCTGGGTTACATATTGGATCCCCAAGGCAAAGTTGTGCTGTGTGCTCAACGGAAGAAAGGTATATATGTTGTGGACATGAAATCTGCTGATCCCACAACTGAAACCTGCTTTCTCACAAGAACCAATGCAGACATAAACTGGTTATGGCACAAAATGCTGTCACACCTGAACTTCAAGAATATCAACAAACTCTGTAAGAAAGAGTTGGTAACAAGTTTGCCTTCTATGACCTTTGTTAAGGATAGACTCTGCATAGCTTGTGAGAAAGGCAAGCAGAGGAAATCATCTTTTAAATCCAAGCATAATTTTTCTATTGATACTCCTCTCTTCTTAATCCACATGGACTTGTTTGGACCAGTCAATGTCCCAAGTCTAGGAGGAAGAAGATACACTCTAGTAATGGTTGATGAGATCCCCAGGTTTACATGGGTAATCTTCTTGAAGAGCAAAGGAGAGGCTGCTAGAGAAATCATTGGATTTGTCAAAAAGATGGAAATGCTGAACTCTGCTCAAGTGAAGCAGCTTAGAAGTGATCATGGTACTGAATTCAGTTGCAGTACTCTTGAAGACTTCTGTGAAGAAAAAGGGATCTCAAAAAACTTTTCAGCAGTAAGAACTCCACAACAAAATGGAGTTGCTGAAAGGAGAAATAGAACCCTTATTGAAGCTGCTAGAACCATGCTGTGTGCATCTGGTTTGCCTTCATCATTCTGGGTTGAAGCTGTCAACACTGCCTGCTTCACCCAAAACAGATCCTTAGTGGTGAAAATGTTCAACAAGACTCCCTATGAGCTGCTCAAAGGGAGGAGGCCAAATATTAGCTACTTCCATGTGTTTGGATGTCTCTGCTTCATTCTGAATCAAAGGGACCAACTGGCAAAGTTTGAACCAAAAGCTGATGAAGGTGTGTTTGTTGGATACTCTGCTTTTTCCAAAGCCTACAGAGTGTACAACAACAAAAGAAAGGTGATAGATGAATCTATTAATGTCACCTTTGAAGAGTCCAGGAATGCCTCCACCAAAGCTGTTCTTGAATCAGTTTCAGAAGAATTCAACTTTGATGATCTCATGCATTCAAACAGTGAAGAGGACTCAAAAGCTTCCACTACATCCAGAGTGGAACCTGCAAACCATGGTGGACATGATGATGATTATGTTGATACACCCTGTGTGAATAAGTGTACTGACTTAATTACAACTTCATGTCCTGTACCAATCAATGCTGATTTTCCTGGATCTTCTGTTGATGTGTTCAACAATGGAGAGTCATGCTCAACAAGTGAACAGATTCAAGACATCAGTGTGTCTGAAAATCTTGAAAGCTGTTCAACAGGACCTGTTGAAGATGCAAATAAGTCAGGAGAATCCTCATTGAGAAATGAACCTAAGTGGATTAGGTGTCATCCCAATGATCAAATAATTGGTGACATCAACAAAGAGGTACAAACGAGATGGGACAGCTTAGGGAACTTTTGTATGTTCTCTAGTTTTGTGTCTCTCATGGAGCCAAAGAAAGTGGATGAAGCACTTAAAGATGCCAACTGGATCACTGCCATGCAAGAAGAGCTCAATCAGTTTGAGAGAAATAAGGTATGTGATGCGAGTGTCGTTAACCCGTCAAAATTACCACTAAATACCTTAGAAGCTAGGGTAAGTAGGGATCGTATCCACAGAGAGCGAGAGGTTAATTGCACGTATTTAAGCGACTAACATTGTAAAATATTTAATTTAGAAAGATTGATTTGGTTGTAAAAAGGTGATTGCTTGATTTATAAAACTAATTACTTGCGAAATTTGTGAAAAGAAAACTTAAGAAAATTGTTTGATTTAATAAAGTACGAAGATAACCATTCCCGGATTCCACACCTTGCTTTGTATTTAATTTATAAAACGATATGAAGATTACATAGACATAATCTTTGTTATAATTATTATTAAAGTCGTTTCATGATCTTGGGCATAGCGCGTGACACGTTTGATTACTCGTCTTAATTAAACAATTAACTCGGCACGAATAATAAAATGCCTACGAACTATCTTGCGAAACGCAACAACAAAATAATAATCATTCATTTACAATCAAAATATAAATAATAAAAACCATGCAAACTTAAAGTAATCGTTCATAAAATAAAACTTAGCGATGTGCTTCCTCCGAGAATGATTATGATGAGACTAGCCGGACATCGTTGATGCAATGCTCAAGAGTTGTGTATCCATCTTCGTAGCCTGACGTGTGTGTTCTTCGTACGTGTGTTCGCTCAAACAGGGTTCTTTTCCTTAGCCTTCTCCTCCAAAAAACGATGCAAAACTCTGAGATATATCTTTGTATTTATAGGAAAAGCTAGAAAAACCCTAAAAACGGTCGTCTAATATTTTAATGGGCTGGGCGCAGCCGCAGGCGCAGGCCTGCGCCCCCCCCCCCCCTGCGCCTGTCTGTGAAATCCGTATTTTTGTGAATTAATTTCTTCTGTCGAGCACGTGGTCTGGGCGCAGGGCTGCGCCCCTCTCTGCGCCTGGCTCTGAATTTTTGTCATTTTTACGCCATTTTAAACCGGATTTTGTTTACCTGCACAAGCACAGAATTTATTCAATAGCGGCACATTCTATAACACTTTTGTATAAAAAAACAACTCTTTTACTTTTAATAAACCTGATAAATTATAACCCGATCAAACTTCCCCAACTTAATTCTTGATCGTCCCGAGCAAGCAACGAAAATCAGACTATTAAAACATCGGGTTTATCAAGCGTGCAAAACATAATTAACTTATTTAAACAAGCACTCGCCTTCATAGACGTGATAAAACTCGAAGACACGAACAGAATTCATTTCAGATATATCGTGATGTTTTTCAGAATGGTTGCTCAAAAATTCCTCACCACTATTATCCTTTTAGCTCAAGGTTACAGAATTGAATTCACGTGGGTCACTGGACCATATTTTTCCTCGATGCATGACTTGAGCTACTAATTTTTCTTTTCTTTTTATTCTTTTCATGCAATGTCTATGTTTTTCGTTCAAGTTTACTATGACTTTCTAGATGATCCGTGTAGCAGGATTTGGGTCAGCCACTCCCAGACCAGTTGGCCTTAGGGGACTAGGCATGATGGTACCCTTCAGACTTAATCTCCTGAATCAACTAGGTCACACTTGAATTGAGGCTTTATTCGTGTTCGCTTCCTCCTCCTTATTGCATGAATAATTAGCGGCTATTGGAATCCTTGTTAATTATCACTCGCTACAACCCAATATATCCTACTTCAAACTCGGTTCACTTCCTTGGTTTTAAGCATCTATGACTCTTTGTGTTATATTTAAACTCATATAATTACGTCTTTTTGCTTGAAACCGACCTAACTAACATCATCATATTTAAGCTGCACGCTCAACAATAAAAATTTATTGGGTTGATTGATCGGATCTTTTACGGCTCGCTCGTCTCATAATCTTCTTAAAAAGAAACACATTTATTCAACCAAAGTAATGCATGCAAAACAAACATAAAACATAAAAAATAATAAAGCAGAAAAACAGTAATTCATCCTACTTAAAGAGAGGAACGGAAGAACCTGACTACTGCGGTGGTGGTGGCGGTCCGAAAATACCAGCAAAGAATTCCCCGAAGGGGTTTCGGTCTTCTTGCATATGAGGTGCAGGTGGGTACGTGTTTGCAGGGTGCACCACGCTCTCTCCGCGTGTCATGGTGGTGACTCGACCATAGGCTGGGAAGTATTGAGGAGTTCGATCCTCAACGTTCAGCCTCTCGAAATTCTGCCACTGATAATCCTCGTATGGTTGGTATGGTAACCCAACATTATAATTCATGTGATCTCGCACTGCATCGGTGTACGCCCAATGCTGCTGGTTGTAATAGGCGTTCTGAAATGACGATGCGCGCACACCGGTGTAGATTTCGTTGATTCTGCTAGTCTGGGTTTCCAACTCATGCTGAAACTCGTCCATTCTTCCAACCACATCCTCTTGAAAGGTACCCAACCGTAAGTTCATTGCGTCCAACCGAGCAATGACCTGGGACATGTCATTAGCTCCTCCTGCTGCATGTACTCTTTCAGCTTGATGTTGATGGTAAGCCTCTGCCTCTTCTATACCGTATAGCTCTCAGTGCGTCTTCCCCGTGTCGGAATCAAAGATCTCGTATCCTTGGTCTGTTTGGCGCAGAGTGATGCTTTGTATCATCGCCGCTGTAATAACGGCGCCAGAGACTCCCCTCAGAACAGATATGGGGGAAATTGCTGCCTGAGCCCTTAGATACTCTGATAAAATCCATCCATGAGGGATTATTTTCCTCTCTCTCGTGTCGTACATCGACCACAGGTCATTCATCACAATCCACGCAAAAGAAAGGCTCGGCTCTCCAGTCATCAGTGCGTAAAGGATAGTTACCTCCTTGTGCCGAATCTTTGTCAGGTCACTGTCTCTTGGCAGTACGTTGTTGGTAACAATCTTGTGTAATACCTTCGCCATAGGGCTAAGGTCACGCCTAGCATACGACGTATATCCAGCCGCGGCATTTTTAGTATCTCTGTCAACTGTGTGGTCCATTCACCCTCCCAAGTTCTGTCGGTGAATGCTAATTGCGCGTCTGTTTTATACTCATAATTGAAATTCCTTGCCCCGTCTTTTCCAACACCAATATCTACCCCAAAGACTTCCCGCAACGCTTGTGCATTCATTGGAAATTCATGCCCATTAACGCGACCTATTAAGGTGAAATCTCCTCGGAATCTTCCTTCTTCGCGTCTTAGTGTGGACATCCACTCCACAACCTCATCATGATAAATGTGCTCCCCTCCTAGATCCAATACTGCCTCCCATCCTAACCGGTCGAAACATCGCACTACCCCATAATTCTCGAACTCGTCTTTCTTAACTCTCTTTTCGACCAAAACCTTGCCGGAGAATTTCTTTGTCATGAACAATTGTCGTCGAATATTGGCCGGATGCTATGATAGATTGAAGTCCGGGTTCCATTCTACCCTCGGTTGGGTAGAGGAACTAGCGCCTTCCCCCACGCGTTGTCTAGTTCGGCGAGACATCTGCAAATTCGACAACTTAAGTATATATATATATATAATTATAAAATTCTTAATTCGTTCTATTTTCACAACAAAGAACCACGATTGATAAATTGTGCAATTATCATATCAAATGTAACATAAAGATGCATAATTAATTCATGTCAATTTAACCTTTTTTTTTTCACATCTTAATAATTTAAGCAAAATTGCACAAAATAACAACCAACTTTTCGGAAATTGACTAGCATGCCTTTTTCTTAATTGTGCTCATACTTTCACTTAATACTCTATTCTACACTATGAAAGCACTTAGAATTATCATGTATAAGTGGTCATGCAACAAGTCAATCTAAAAGTCAAAATTCATCTTCAAACTCCATTAAAGCTTACTAATTCAAGAATGGTGGAGCTTTTTGTACCTTGTTCTTGATGAAGGATGAAAGAGAGATTGAATCTAAAGTGGTGGTAGATGATTCCTAGCTTAACTTCAAACTTCCCCAACTTGAGTTGCAACTCAAGTTCCTTGCTACTTCTTGCGTAATGTCAATCACTAACTTGATTTTTAGTGATTTTTGTGAGCAAAATTGGGTTTTTTAGGTGAAAATATGTGGAGAAAGTGAAGAAACCGTAAGGGGGGCGCAAAGGGTGCTCTTGTAGGGTTTTGCAAAAAAAATTTCTATTTAAAATGAAGAGGTTTCGGGCAGGCGCACCCCTGGGCGCAGGCCTGCGCCGGCGGCTGCGCTTGGGGGGCCTGTTCGGTTCAAAAAATTTTCGTTTTTTCAGTTGGTCGGGTGCATGTTTGGTTTGATAATTTATGTTTTTTCCGCTAAAAATATGGTTTACAAGCATTTATCCTACACTTTTTAACACATTTATGTGTTTCCCCTTCCCCAACTTTAAAGATTGTGTCGTCCCCGACACTATGGAGGCTAAAATTAGTCTATGAGCGTAATAATATGTAGGTAACAAAGATGTGCAAGTCAAATGTTTAGTAGGCATAGCATGCAATCGGTACGAGATCTCAAAGTCAACGGTGCCAACACGAACACCACACATATAGTTGTTATGGCCTAAGGCCATTTACAAAATCAAGTAGCAATCGTTTTAAAAGTCAAGACCATAGTTTGTTAGAGAGAATTTCCCGCAAGTATAGAATCAATAGTCATCAGGCGACGTCAGATGAGAGGTGTTGGTAGAGACGGTGTGGGAACTACGGCGGCCGACTACCCGCTCGAGCTCCTCTATCCTCGTTTGGAGGCTAGCGAGTCAACGGGATTTGTCCTCTTATTTGTCCAAATTTTCGTCTTTCTTCGACTCGGGATTTGCAGCTTCTTAATGGGTAAATTTTTCCCCAACTTAGTTGGTTGCGATAGGTACCACCAGAGTATAGGATGAACTGTTATTTGACTAACTAAGGCAAAATAAAATTTAATCTGCAGAAATTAAAACACACTTTCGTAGTGAAAACGATTGCACATAGCACGTGCAACAAGCCTTTAAACCCCTCAGTAGCCTGAGTGGACGAGTTATAGTCTCGTGAGAGTTTCTCTGGAACACACCCACAAAGTTCACTGGATTGCCTTCCAGAAAGCGCTAAGTTTAATGTCTTCAGCCAGACATTTTGGAACTCTTAAATATTTAAGTGATATCTTCCAAGACCATTGTCTCAGATGATATAATTTCATTGTCAGCCCATTGTACAAATAATTTTAATCTGTGTCCGTTTATTTTAAACGGCTCACCGCCTTTTTGATCTATTATTTCAACCGCACCATAGGGGTAGACGTTAGTCACTGTGTATGGGCCTGTCCACTTACTTTTTAATTTGCCTGGGAAGAGCCGCAGGCGTGCGTTAAATAGCCAGACTTTGTCACCTTTATTAAACACCTTTCGTTTAATTATTCGATCGTGGAAAGCTTTTGTTTTTTCTTTATATATTTTAGAACTTTCATAAGCTTCCTTGCGAATTTCTTCTAATTCGTTCAGTTGGTGTTTTCGATTTATACCGGCAGCTGTGAAGTTAAGGTTTGCGTTTTTACTGGCCCATAAGGCTCGGTGCTCTAACTCGACCGGGAGATGACATAATTTCCCATAAACTAGTTTATAGGGAGACATACCAATAAGGGGTTTTATACGTTGTACGATACACCCAAGTGAATCATCTAATCGTATTGACCAATCCTTCCTATCGGGTCGCACTGTTTTTTCTAATATACGCTTAACCTCCCTGTTAGATACCTCTACTTGTCCACTAGTTTGTGGGTGATATGGGGTTGCTATCTTATGCGTTACTCCATAATGCTTAAGTAGTTTGCTAAAGTACATATTTTTGAAATGAGAACCCCCATCACTAATTATGGCTCTAGGAATTCCATGCCGAGAAAATATATTACGTTTAACGAATTGGCAAACTACTTTGTGGTCATTAGTCCTTGTGGCTTCGGCTTCTACCCATTTAGAGACGTAATCAACTGCCACTAAGATGTATTCGAAACCGTATGACTTAGGGAATGGTCCCATAAAGTCTATGCCCCACACGTCGAAAATCTCTACTATAAGAATTGGTGTCATAGGCATTTGGTCTCTTTTTGAAATACCTCCTATTTGTTGACATCGTAGGCATGACTTAACAAATTCATAGGAGTCCTTAAAGATGGTCGGCTAAAAGAATCCACTTTGTAGGATTCGATGACCTGTCTTTTTAGCACTAAAATGGCCTCCGCATGCATACGAGTGACAGTGATTTAAAATATCATAATGCTCATTGTCTGGAACACATCGCCGGATAATCTGATCTACTCCTATTTTGAATAAATCCGGCTCCTCCCAAATGTACTGTTTAGTTTGAGAGAAGAAATATTTTCTTTGATGTGTATTCCAGTGGCTTGGGGTTTTCCCTGTGACAAAATAGTTTACTAAGTTAGCAAACCAAGGCACTTTTGCGACGAACAATGATTGTTCATCTGGGAAATTGTCCCGAATGGAGTCCAGCATATCAGTGGTGATTGCTGGCAGTCTCGAGAGATGGTCTGCTACTACATTTTCTGAGCCCTTTTTGTCTCGGATTTCTAAATCGAATTCTTGTAGTAATAGTATCCAACGAATTAGCCGTGGCTTAGCATCTTTCTTAGCCAAGAGGTGTCGTAAGGCACTGTGATCGGAATACACAATTACCTTAGCTCCCCAAACATAAGATCTAAACTTATCTAGCGCATACACTACTGCAAGCAATTCTTTTTCAGTTGTTGTGTAATTAATTTGAGCTTCAGAGAAGGTTTTGCTTGCATAGTATATTACCACTGGCTTTTTGTCCACTCTTTGACCAAGGACGGCACCTACTGCGTGATCACTTGCGTCACACATGATCTCAAAGGGCTGAGACCAATTAGGTGATTGCAGAATTGGTGCCTCCGTGAGCTTCATTTTTAATGTATTAAACGCCTCGATACAGTCTTTATCGAAGTTGAACGGTGCATCCTTAAGAAGAAGGTTACATAGGGGTTTGGTTATGGCACTAAAATCTTTTATGAACCTCCTATAGAAACCTGCATGTCCTAGAAAAGAACGAATTCCCTTAATATTAGTTGGCGGTGGTAATGATGAAATTATTTGTATTTTGGCTCGATCAACCTCCATTCCCCTTTCAGAAACTATGTGTCCCAAGACTACTCCCTCTTTAACCATAAAGTGACTTTTTTCCCAGCTTAGTACCAAATTGGTTTCAGTACACCGCTTGAGAACTTTTTCTAAATGAGAGAGACACCCTTCGAATGACTTATCAAATATAGAAAAGTCGTCCATGAAGATTTCAAGAGACCCTCCGACCATGTCTGAAAATATAGCCATCATACATCGCTGGAATGTGGCCGGAGCGTTACATAATCCAAATGGCATTCTTCGGTAGGCGAATGTGCCATAAGGACATGTAAATGTCGTCTTATCTTGGTCCTCTGGGTGTATCGGGATTTGGTTATACCCCGAATAGCCATCTAAGAAACAATAGAATTTCTGCCCTGCTAATTTCTCTACTATTTGATCAATGAATGGCAGGGGAAAATGATCTTTTGAGGTTGCGGCATTTAACTTTCTGTAGTCGATACATACTCTCCACCCCGTTACAGGGCGAGTTGCAATCTTTTCTCCTTCAGGAGTATCGACAACAGTGATTCCAGATTTCTTTGGAACCGTCTGTGTGGGACTAACCCATTGGCTATCTGATATCGGATAGATAATTCCAGCATCTAGCCATTTTAACACTTCTTTCTTCACTACCTCTCTAAGGTTAGGGTTTAGCCTTCTCTGAGCATCTCTGCTTGGCTTGGCTGTCGGATCAGTTATAATCCTATGCATACACAACATAGGGCTAATCCCCTTAAGATCTGCTATGGTCCAGCCTACCGCTTCCTTATATCTCGATAACACTTCTAACAAGGCCTTTTCTTGTGCAGCAGTAAGATCTGTGCCAATGATTACAGGCAGTGTACTCTCAGGGCCAAGAAAAGCATATTTGAGATGAGCTGGAAGTGGTTTCAACTCTAGTTTGGGTGGTTGCTCTAAAGATGGTTTTGCTGATGGTGGAAGGTCAGTCGGAAGTTTCTCGATCTTATGTGTCCAGGGTGGTTGAGTAGAATCCACCGACTGAACACATTCAAGTTCAAACTCCTTAGCTTCAGGCATATTATCTAGCTTATGCTCATTGTAGTACAGAGTCAGCTCCGCTGGATCTTTACATGTTATTGTTGATAATTGTTGTTGTATTAAATCATCAACTAGGTCGATCATGTAGCACTCTGAATCCAATGGTGCATTGGGTACATTGTTAAAGACATTAAGTCGGAGTTTGCGGTTTCCGAATGCTATGTCTAATGCACCTGTCCTGCAATTGATTTGAGCGTTGATTGTGGCTAAGAAGGGACGTCCTAAAATGATTGCCGGTTGGCTTTCTTTGTACGCACTATCTGAGTCCAACACTAAGAAGTCTACTGGATAATAGAAATCTTCGACCTTAACGATTACATCAGATAACATCCCTCGTGGTACTTTGGTAGACCTATCTGCTAATTGTAGGATGACATCTGTTGTTTGTAGGGTTCCGAGATCATGTTGGTCAAATAAATTACCAGGTAAGATATTAACACTCGCCCCTAAGTCTAGAAGTGCTTTTTTAATTTGAATATCGCCGATAGTTACCGGAATCAAGGGTGATCCTAGATCTTTTAGTTTTGGCGGCAGTGAGCTAGTGATAACTGCACTGACTTGTTCAGTGAGGTTGATTTGCTTTGGAAGAGTTATTTTAAATTTTCGTTTCTGAGTACAAAGGTCTTTTAAAAATTTAACATAAGAAGGGACTTGTTGTATAGCCTTGATTAAGGGAATGTTAATTTTAACTTGGTTAAAGATATCCCATAATTTTTCGTTTTTAGGTCCTTTCTTACCATAAGGGAATGAAGCTGGATTTTCTAAGGCCGTTAGGTAGGGAGCACTTTCAGTATTGGAACTCCCTTCCCCAACTTTAGTCTCTACTGGTTTTTTGGCTTCTACTTCCTTAAAGGTTACTTTCTTAATTTTTGTTTCTACCTTTGACTCCGATCTGGGTGGTTCTTCTTCATAAGCAATTTCTACATCGTCGTCAGTCTCACTCTCCTTAGGCATTTCTATTTTATTATCTACTTCCTTTCCACTCCTAAGGGTAGTGACTTTATTAACTTCATTCACTTCGTTGACTTCATATTTCTTTTCTTTTCCATGGTGATGCGAGGGGTTAACTGTGGTGTTGCTTGGAAGCTTCCCTTCTTCTCGTTTAGTCAGAGACTCTGTAATTTGTCCCATTTGCCTTCCGAGCATCTCCATAGTTTTCAGCTTGAACCATGGTTTGTTGTTTCATGAATTCCATAAACTCGGAAAATTCTTTCGAGTTCCCCGACACTTGTCGCGAATCATTTTCTTCTTTAGGGTCTTGGCGTTTATAGTACCGATCATCCTTCGTAGCTGAGGTCGATCCATATTGGAAATCTCGGTTTTGTTGACGAGGTTGCTCATATCTTGGCTTCGGGGAAGCATCATTATCTTGATTATCCTTCCAACTAAAGTTCGGGTGTTTCCTCCATCCCGGATTGTAGGTCTCCGAGTATGGATTCTCCCGTTCTCTTCGTTGCCGAAAGCCAAAAGCTTCATTCACATACTTTTCGTGCGTGAAGGTATGTGGGCAATTCTCGGTTGGATGAGAAGGATCTCCACAAGTGACACAGCAAACCTGTGCCGCTGTAACCTTTCCCATTCCTTTCATCAACAAGTCCATCTTTTTGCTTGATTCGGATATGTCAGATTTAACTTCCTTCTTCCACGCGTTGTCTATGCCCATAACTTGGACACCAACACTATTATCCGAACCCGCTTGGACTTTTAAACCTTTGCTTAACTGGGTTAATAATTCCCAAGCTTCGTCATCTTCCTTGGCTAAAAAGGTTCCGCCTGAAGCAGCGGTGATCATATTCCTACTTTCTTGACTCACCCCATCGAAAAAGGTTTTAATTAGCATCCATTTTGGAATTTCATGGTGAGGGCATGTTCTTAGTAATTCATTTAACCTATTAAAAGCTTCATGAAATTGTTCTCCAATTTTTTGTTTAAATCCAGTAATTTCTTTACGTTTGTCTGTAGTTTTACTAATTGGGTAATATTCGGTTAGAAATTCTTTTTTCATCTCATCCCAGTTAGTTATACTATCAGTGGGAAGTGACACGAACCAATTTTTCGCTCGTTCCTTCAAGGAGAAAGGAAAGAGTCTGAGTTTTAGTGCGTCTACGGTCATTCCCCTAACGTGATTGGCCTTACATATGGCAGTGAATTCAGCTAAATGCTCATACGGTTCTTCGCTTGGTGCTCCGCGAAAAACGGGTAATATGCTAAATAGCTGTGGCCTAATTTCGGGCTCATTCTCATTAATTGGGTAGAGAATGGGTGATGGATCAGGGATATCACCCGGCCTATAATGGGATTCTACAGTTCTACGGTCTCCCATCGGTCTTTGGTTTTGTTGGACGTTGACAAGAACGTTATCGACGTTCTCGTCTTCCGAATTAATTATTTCTTCTTCCACGTTTACTTTAGGAGCAGTATCTTTAGTTTCGTTTACTTGAGTTGTGGCTCGCCTATTAGATCTAGCAGTTTTTTCGATTTCTGGATCAAACTTCAAGGGTGAAATTCTACCAGAATATCGTGTGTGCATAAACCTATGAGGGCTAGATGAAGAATTTGAACTAGAAATTTTCTTTTTGGTGAGAATTGATGCTTGCGCCACAATTCCCTTTTTCTTAATAAACTAAGGCAATAATTAAAGCTTAAAAACTAATTAAATAGAATAATAGCAAAATAAGGAAACTTAAACTAATTTAAGTAAGCAAATAAAAGCAAATAAGTAAATAAGTAAATAAATTGAAATTAACCAAATTAACTAAGTCACCTAAATTACTCTAGAACAAATAAAGAAACTAAACTAAACTAATTACTAAAATACGTGATTTAAGCGCAACCGCTCCCCGGCAACGGCGCCAAAATTTGAATCGAGTGTCGTTAACCCGTCAAAAATACCACTAAATACCTTAGAAGCTAGGGTAAGTAGAGATCGTATCCACAGAGAGCGAGAGGTTAATTGCACGTATTTAAGCGACTAGCATTGTAAAATAATTAATTTAGAAAGATTGATTTGGTTGTAAAAGGGTGATTGTTTGATTTATAAAACTAATTACTTGCGAAACTTGTGAAAAGAAAACTTAAGAAAATTGTTTGATTGAATAAAGTACGAAGATAACCATTCCCGGATTCCACACCTCGCTTTGTATTTAATTTATAAAAACGATATGAAGATTACATAGACATAATCTTTGTTATAATTATTATTAAAGTCGTTTCGTGATCTTGGGCATAGCGCGTGACACGTTTGATTACTCGTCTTAATTAAACAATTAACTCGGCACGAATAATAAAATGTCTACGAACTATCTTGCGAAACGCAACAACAAAATAATAATCATTCATTTACAATCAAAATATAAATAATAAAAACCATGCAAACTTAAAGTAATCGTTCATAAAATAAAACTTAGCGATGTGCTTCCTCCGAGAATGATTATGATGAGACTAGCCGGACATCGTTGATGCGATGTTCAAGAGTTGTGTATCCATCTTCATAGCTTGACTCGTGTGTTCTTCGTACGTGTGTTCGCTCAAACAGGGTCCTTTTCCTTAGCCTTCTCCTCCAAAAAACGATGCAAAACTCTGAGATATATCTTTGTATTTATAGGAAAAGCTAGAAAAACCCTAAAAACGGTCGTCTAATATTTTAATGGGCTGGGCGCAGCCGCAGCCGCAGGCCTGCGCCCCCCCCCCCCCTGCGCCTGTCTGTGAAATCCGTATTTTTGTGAATTAATTTCTTCTGTCGAGCACGTGGTCTGGGCGCAGGGCTGCGCCCCTCTCTGCGCCTGGCTCTGAATTTTTGTCATTTTTACGCCATTTTAAACCGGATTTTGTTTACCTGCACAAGCACAGAATTTATTCAATAGCGGCACATTCTATAACACTTTTGTATAAAAAACAACTCTTTTACGTTTAATAAACATGATAAATTATAACCCGATCAAACACATATATACGACTCATAAAAGTTTACGCGCGCTTTGTAAAAGACTCGAGTACTCACCAATACCCGAAAGCAATCGGAACCCGAACTCTATCGCTGGTCGGAACGCGGTCGGCTCGAACCTGTAAACACCACGGGCTCCAACGGATTAATACAAACCCGACCGAACACAATAGAGACCCAAACACAATTATCACAATTAAACTAAACCCGAAACAAATTCCCGAACGGATAACCGATTCCCGAAACTCTTTGACGAAACCCCCAACGAGACTCAAAATCCCAAACAATTCAATTCGAAAATATCCCGAAGGGATTCAACCAATTAACGACTCTTAATTCCCCTATAACGGCCAAACCGAGTTTCTCTAGCAGACTGATTTACGCGCCGTGCCCCCCTGCAGTCGCGCCGCGCCTTAGACCTGCTGCGCGTCGCGCCGCGACCAGTCGCCTGCTCCCAGCTTTGCTCTTCTAACTCCATAGCTGAACCAGGGGACTTTAACCCCTCCACACTCAATTTTAGCAGCAAAAGAACACAAAATTCATACATAACTAACCTATACACCACTGAAACGAATTCCCTCATACAACACAAACGTATCTCAAGATTTTGGCCATTAAAACTCATAACTCTTACCTTGCACACTTCAAGAACACAAGAGGATGAGGAAGATGATCAAGATGCAATACTTGGCTTCACTTTCTTGCTTCAACTCTTAGCTGTAGCTCCAGGAAGATACACACACACACACACACTTTAGGTTAAATCTCTCAATTTGGATAAGGAAGAAGGGAACAAAGGGGCTCAACATATATACGTCTTCATCTTTAACCGGCTCCGAACCCACTAACCCGGACCCGATATCACTTTTTCAACATTAATATCAAATTGACCCATTTAACTCCACGAACTCAAGGAGATAATTAATCCGCTAATTATTAGCTCGGAGACACGTATCACTCAATATTGACACGTTAAATCCACGAAACAAAATTTAATTGGAACACGCAATAATAATAAAATAAATCAGCCAATAAATTAAATCCACGTACCAGGCTCAAATTAGGGATGTTACAAATCCTCTCCTCTTAAAAAGATTCCATCCCGGAATCTAGCTCGGACTCGGGAATAGCTGCGGATATCGGCTCCTCATTTCGGCCTCGGGCTCCCAGGTGGCACTAGTACCCTTATGATGCCTCCACTGTACAAGTACTAGCGCGATCTCTTTATTTCGCAGTCTCTTTACCTTTCGGTCGGTAATCGCCTCAGGTTGCTCAACATATCTCAGGTGATTATCCACGGTGATCTCGGATAACGGCACAAACTGATCATCCTTGGCCAGACACTTCCTCAGATGACTCACATGAAATGTATCATGAACTCCGGCCAACTCAAGAGGCAGTCTCAATCTATAAGCCTGATCTCGGACTCTGGCGATGATCTCAAACGGACCGATGTACCGCGGACTCAGCTTACCTCGATGTCTGAATCTAATAACTCCCTTCCACGGCGATACTTTCAGCATAACGCGATCTCCAACACTGAACTCAAGCTCGGTCAGACGACGATCGGCATAACTCTTCTGCCGGCTCTGTGCTACTCTCATATGCTCGCGGATAACTGCCACTTTATCGCTCGTCTCTTGTAACAACTCGGGCCCACTGATAGGTCGCTCGCCGACCTCACCCCAACACACCGGGGTTAGGCACTTACGCCCATACAGTGCCTCGAACGGAGCCATCTTGATGGAGGAATGGTAGCTGTTGTTGTACGCAAACTCGACCAACGGCAAGTGAACGTCCCAGCTACCACTGAAATCGATCGCACACGCTCGGAGCATATCCTCGAGAGTCTGATTCGTGCGCTCTGTCTGCCCATCTGTCTGAGGTCTGTACGCTGTACTCAACTGAACTCTCGTTCCCAACTCACGCTGAAAGCTCTGCCAGAACCTCGAAGTAAACCGCGCATCTCTATCGGACGTAATCGACATCGGTACGCCGTGCCTCGACACTATCTCACTGATGTATAATCGAGCTAACTGATCCATAGTGATGATGCCTCTCACTACCAAGAAATGAGCACTCTTCGTCAACCGATCCACAATCACCCAGATCATATCATTGCCTCGAACGGTGCGCGGAAGTCTAACGATGAAGTCCATCGTGATATGATACCACTTCCACTCAGGGATCTCTAAAGGCTGCAAATGCCCGTGAGGCTTCTGATGCTCGGCTTTCACACGTAGACAGGTCATGCACTCCTCGACATATCGGCCCACATCTCTTTTCATCCCTGGCCACCAATAGAACTCGCGCAGGTCTCTATACATTTTGGTGCTCCCGGGGTGGATAGACAACCTCGAACGGTGCGACTCATCTAAGATCAGCTGCCGCAGATTACCGACTCTCGGAACCCAAACCCGATCATGAAATGCCCACAAACCTCTGCTATCTCTGCTTAACATCTCAAGCTGTCCCGCAAGTCTCTCTCTCTTCACATTCTCTGCTCGCAATCCCTCAAACTGAGCGTGCCTCAGACTCTCCGCAAGAGTCGATGTGACCTCGAGTCTCGCTACTCGGGAAACCACTGTCTGACCGCACGTCTTGCGGCTCAACGCATCGGCCACCACATTGGCCCTACCCGGATGATACTGGATCTCGCAGTCATAATCTTTCAGTAACTCGAGGCTGCGCCGCTGTCTCATATTCAGCTCCTTCTGACTGAACAGATACTGAAGACTCTTATGATCTGTATATACCACAAATCCCGAACCGTACAAATAATGACGCCATATCTTCAAAGCGAACACTATCGCATCTAACTCAAGGTCGTGCACGGTATGATTCTCCTCGTAGGTCTTCAGCTGTCGCGACGCATACGGAATCACCTTACCTCGCTGCATCAGAACACAACCCAAACCGGTACCTGACGCATCACAATAGACCACGAAATCCTCTGTACCCTCGGGCAATGCTAACACTGGCGCCTGACATAGCCGAGACTTCAGCTCTCTAAATGCCGACTCCTGCTCATCGGACCACACGAAAGGAACGGACTGCCGTGTCAATCTCGTCAACGGCCTGGCAATCCTCGAGAAGTCCTGAATGAAGCGGCGGTAATACCCGGCTAGTCCCAAAAAGCTGCGAACCTCAGGCACAGTCTTCGGCGGCTCCTAACTCATGACGGCCTTAATCTTCACCGGATCCACTGAAATACCCTCGGCGCTCACAACATGCCCCAGAAACTGGACCTCGCGCAGCCAGAACTCGCACTTGGAGAATTTCGCATAAAGTCGCTCCGCTCGCAGCACGGTCAAAACCTCTCGCAAGTGCTGCTCGTGGTCCTCGGCACTCCTCGAGTAGATCAAGATGTCATCGATAAAGACAATTACGAATCGATCAAACATAGCTCTACACACCCTGTTCATCAAATCCATGAATGCGGCGGGTGCGTTAGTCAGTCCGAAAGGCATGACTAGGAACTCGTAATGACCATATCTCGTCCGAAACGCAGTCTTCGGCACATCCTCGTCTCTAACTCTCAGCTGATGATACCCTGATCTCAAATCAATCTTCGAAAAGAAGCTCGAACCCTGCAGCTGATCGAATAGATCGTCGATACGTGGAAGCGGATAACGGTTCTTCACCGTCACTTTATTCAACTCTCGATAGTCAATACACATCCGCATAAAACCGTCCTTCTTCTTCACGAACAACACCGGGGCTCCCCACGGGGACGAACTCGGACGGATAAATCCACGATCAAGCAATTCCTGAAGCTGCGACATCATCTCTCTCATCTCGGTAGGTGCCAGCCTATAAGGCGTCTTCGCAATAGGCACCGCTCCAGGGATAAGGTCAATCTGAAACTCGACCTGACGATCTGGCGGTAACCCAGACAATTCCTCTGGGAATACCTCAGGGAACTCTCGAACTACGGGTATATCCGCTAGGGTCTTCTTCTCTAATCTGGCGTCAACAACATAGGCCAGAAAGGTCTCACATCCCTTCGCAACATACCTCTGAGCTCGAGCCATAGACACAATGCCGATCTCGCCTCGGCGCCTCTCATCATACACAGTCACCGTCTCACTGTCTGAAATGGGTATCCGGATCATCTTCTTCGCGCACAAAATATCGGCCTGCCTGGCTGTCATCCAGTCCATACCCACTATCATATCGAAACTGCTGATCTCTATCGGCAGTAGATCTATCAAGAACCGGTGAGCATCTATCTCTAGGACACAATCTCTGTACACCCGACTCACTAAGGCTGTACTACCGTCTACTGTCTCAACGACTAACGGCACAGATAAAACAGTAGCAGGCACAGAAAAGTAGGCACAGAATACAACAGATACATACGAGCGATCTGCTCCAGAATCAAATAAAACACGAGCACTAAGCCCGTTCAGGATGTACGTACCAGAAACAACGTCTGTAGACTCGCGGGCCTCCTTTGCCGTAGCCTGAAATACTCTACCTCGACCCCTAGGCGCTGACTCTCGACGGCTCGATGATGAAGGCTCTGCTCTGGTCCCGCTAGTGCTCGCTCCCTGCACTGCTGGCGGCGCATCTGGACAGTCTCTCACAATATGACCTGGCCTCCCACAGCGGAAGCACAGGGAATCCCTCGAAGTACACGTAAATGAAGTGTGGCCATACTGACCACAACGATAACAACGGGGCTGCTCTGATGTACAAGGACCAGAATGGCGACGGCGACACCTCGGACAGTCTCTCTCCCCGGCTGAACTGTCTGCCCGGCTCCCTGACGGCTGGGAACCCTGTCCCACACTACTCTGACTCTGACTGGGAGCGCTATATCGGGAAGTCTGCCCCTGACTCTGACTAGCCGACCCTGATCCCTGATACTGCCCAGACCTCCTGGACCTACGGTCTCTGCCCCTGTCTCTATCTCTACGGAATCCTGAACCCTGCCCCTGAACCTGCTGCTGCTCAAGCTGTCTCTCTCTCTGAAACTCCTGGGGCTCTCGATAATAGCTACGGGGCTGCTCGGACGTCTCTGTCCTCTGTCTCTGGGATGGAGGCTGGCCTCTCTGCCTCTCGATCTCTCTCTCTCTAACACGAGCCAACTCCAAGGCTCTCGCAAATGTCGGGGTGTCGTGAAGCCCAAGGAACTCCCGAATATCAGATCTCAACCCATCGATGAAGGCATCAGCCTTACGGACCTCTGTATCCACGTGTTGATGTGCAAACTGGGCATACTCATTAAATCTATCCATATACTGCTGAACCGACATGCTACCCTGCTGGAGGTGCAAGAAACGACGCTCCATCTCTCGACGCTCATCCCGGGGAATATACTGAAGCTCGAAGATAGCACGGAACTGATCCCATGTCATAGCATATGTTGCGGCTGTAGTCATGGATGACTCAATGGACTTCCACCACTGTGAAGCCCCTCCTTTTAGCTGATAAGCCGCATAGCCGACCATATCACGAGGGTCGATATGGGCAACTCGAAATGCCGCCTCTATCTCTCTCTCCCAAGCCATAGCCGCGCCTGGCTCACCACCGCCTCGGAACTGATGTGGGGCTCCCGCCATAAAGTCCTTAAAGGACCCACCTCGAGGAGCAGAAGAAGAAGATGCCCAACCACTGTCTCAACACTGGTCACTGGCGGCGGATCAGATCTCTGTCGCTGCTGCTCTCTCTCTATCCCTTTCTCTGTAGAACTCAGTCAACACTGATAACATCTCTGACCGGCGGACATACTCATCTCCCGCTGGTCTCTCTGGCCCTGAACCCTCACCATGATCTGCCATAATCACCTGCACATATCACAAAGGTAAGATAACAGATCGATCACCCAGCGTTATACAATAAGCTAGGTCAGTTAATTCCGCTAAACTCGGTCTCAGGGAAGAATCCCACGGATCTGAACACGGTAAGAGCACAAGCATCCACTGATACTCAATACTGAAACCACAAGCTCTGATACCAAGCTGTAACACCCACAATTCTCACATAAATGCCACGTCAATACAATACACAGGTGGCAATATCGCAATCATCTCATAATGCACATGTCACAGGATTAGCGGAAAACACTGATAATTTAAAACTTTAATACAAAGTTAACACGTCTCAAGTCACATGCTGATACAGATGCATACACGACTGAATTATCTGATAAACACGGATTACAGAAAGCTAACATAATACTGATCCAGTATAAGATACAGACAACAGCTCTAAAGTCTAACAACAGCAATCAACAACACCCTCGACCTCTGAATCACTTCGGCTGCTGCGACTGTGGCTGCGACCCCACGGTATGACTGCCTGAGACACACACAGGACTCGAAAACATAAGCTGGACAGCTTGTGAGTACGCGAGAGTTAGACACTGCAGGTAAGAACACATAGCATACACAACACATATATCTCGACACACATATGCAACTCGATGCATAACACATATCTCTGCTCGAAAGGGGACCACGTTCCCCAGCTAACAGGCCGCACACAGCAGCGGTTAGCTACTCAGTAGGCACAGGAGCGACCTGGCAATATCACTGCCGTATATATACAGCCTCATATCTCGTGACTGGTTGGGGACAGTCAGCCTGCGCGATCACATATCGCGGACACCTGCAACTCAAACATATATAGCACGTATAGGGTAGAATGAATCATACCTGCGCACTATGCTCGGTCTCATACACAATATATCACAACACATATATACGACTCATAAATGTTTACGCGCGCTTTGTAAAAGACTCGAGTACTCACCAATACCCGAAAGCAATCGGAACCCGAACTCTATCGCTGGTCGGAACGCGGTCGGCTCGAACCTGTAAACACCACGGGCTCCAACGGATTAATACAAACCCGACCGAACACAATAGAAACCCAAACACAATTATCACAATTAAACTAAACCCGAAACACATTCCCGAACGGATAACCGATTCCCGAAACTCTTTGACGAAACCCCCAACGAGACTCAAAATCCCAAACAATTCAATTCGACAATATCCCGAAGGGATTCAACCAATTAACGACTCTTAATTCCCCTATGACGGCCAAACCGAGTTTCTCTAGCAGACTGATTTACGCGCCGCGCCCCCCTGCAGTCGCGCCGCGCCTTAGACCTGCTGCGCGTCGCGCCGCGGCTCCCTGCGCGTCGCGCCGCGACCAGTCGCCTGCTCCCAGCTTTGCTCTTCTAACTCCATAGCTGAACCAGGGGACTTTAACCCCTCCGCACTCAATTTTAGCAGCAAAAGAACACAAAATTCATACATAACTAACCTATACACCACTGAAACGAATTCCCTCATACAACACAAACATATCTCAAGATTTTGGCCATTAAAACTCATAACTCTTACCTTGCACACTTCAAGAACACAAGAGGATGAGGAAGATGATCAAGATGCAATACTTGGCTTCACTTTCTGGCTTCAACTCTTAGCTGTAGCTCCAGGAAGATACACACACACACACTTTAGGTTAAATCTCTCAATTTGGATAAGGAAGAAGGGAACAAAGGGGCTCAACATATATACGTCTTCATCTTTAACCGGCTCCGAACCCACTAACCCGGACCCGATATCACTTTTTCAACATTAATATCAAATTGACCCATTTAACTCCACGAACTCAAGGAGATAATTAATCTGCTAATTATTAGCTCGGAGACACGTATCACTCAATATTGACACGTTAAATCCACGAAACAAAATTTAATTGGAACACGCAATAATAATAAAATAAATGAGCCAATAAATTAAATCCACGTACCAGGCTCAAATTAGGGATGTTACACTTTTCACCGCTTTGAATTATAAGGAATTTCTGTATCGACTTAATAAAAGTGAAGCTACTAATGAATTGATTGATCTATTTTTTTTTAATCATATATCTTTAACCACAAGTTCAATTAATTGATGCCACATACAAAACAAAAAGGTATACAAAATATATTTTATAATTTTTTTAAATATTTTTATTATTACTTTTAGGGTTTATTATGAAAAAAACTAACATACTGTCACGTTTTTTGCATTTTCGTCCATTTATGTTTTTTTTTCATAAAAGTCCTCAAGTTAATTTTTTCATTTTGGTTTAGTAAAATTTGGACATTAGAACCCGGTTATTAATTAGTAAACCATGTTTTTAAAAACTGAAAAGTCGGGTTCTCATGTCTATATTTCACTTATCTAAAATGGAAAAATTAACTTGAGGACTTATATAGAAAAAAATAACATGGAGGGACGAAAACGCAAAGAACGTGAAAACATGTTGGTTTTTTTCATAATAAACCCTTAATTATTGTCTAATCACATAACTTATATTGTCGTATAAGTATAATTAGGGTCGTTCATCGATGGTTAACTGAACCAAAAACGAGTTTCGGATGGTTAACTGGACATGTCGGTTCAAGAATTTTGTGAACCTAAACCGAAATATTCGGTTAACCGATAATCGGTTAACTGGTTTTTTCAGTTTGGTTATTTGGTTAACTTGCCCGTCACTAAAAACGTGAACCGTAACCGAAACCTAAACTGAAGGATTTTTTTGGTTTGGTCAACCGAACCGAAAATTATAGAAAAACTGGTCCAATTAACCTTAAAATCGGAACGGGTTTTTGGTTTTTCGTATTGTTTTTCAGTTTTGGAATTGTTTGAACGCCCTTAGGCATAATATGTCACTTATACAAATGGTTGGTGTAACTTCATCCAAAACGAAGTTTTGTATTGGTTAAGCCATAATGCGTAGGAAAATAACAACAAATTACGTTTGGGCGCTGACCAACTAAAATCAATGATAAATCCAGAGGTTCAACCAAAAGTGATTGTTACAGACAGAGAGTTAGCATTAATGAAAGCATGCACAATCATTTTTCCACAAGCCAACAAATTGCTATGCAAATGGCATATCTCCTAAAATATTTTGAAGAATTGTCGACCGTGTTTTTATCCACCATGTTGGAATTTATTTCAACATAAGTGAGATAAATTGGTTGAATCTTCATCAAAAGACATCTATGTAAATAATTACATCGGTTTACAATGGTATCTGCACAATGCTAAAGGTACCATTATAAATAATATATTTTTTCTTATGGATTTTTTAACTTATTTGATTATACTATATTTTTTATTTGAATTTTAATAGTTTCAGCACATGTGTTTGCATATGTGAATGATATTTGGCTGAACCCATATAAGGAAATGTTTGTGTCAGCTTGGTGTGACAAGTCTCTTAGGTAACAACACGATGAACAGAGTGGAGAGCCAACATGTTGGTCTAAAAAGTTCATTAAATTCATCACGAAATAAGTTATATGCAATAGTAGAAAAAAATAGACTAAAGGGGGTAATTTTTTCATAGATTTTCATAATCTGAATAACTCGAGTTGCATAATGTAACATCCTCCAAGTTCACATAACAGTCACGCCACAATAATATCATAAGTGGAAATATCACATATATTTCATATTACACATGTCAGAAAAATAATACAAATATTTGATGATTAAAACTTTCATACAAACATGTTTACGGTGAAGTCACCTGTTTATTATAGATAATCAAGCTCAGATTAACTTGGCATACAATACTGACTAATGAACACATACTGAATAATTACATAAGTTAGAAAATCCTAAAAAGCTACTATCAGCAAGCAGTACTAACGCTATCATCATACAGCAACTTATATAATAATCCCCGAGGCATCTTTGATCCCTACTTCTAGGGCTGCAGTTGTTTTTCCTCTTTCTATCTGCCTGAACATGTTAGACTCGAAAACATAAGCTGGGAAGCTCGTGAGTACGCGAGGGTTAGACTCCGCAGAATAAACACACAAGACAAACACATAGCACATAATACACGAAGCGCATCTCTATGTCAATCTCTGTTCATCACACACACATCTCAAATATGATCATCAAGGTGCATGAGATCGAGATCACGATATAACTCAATCCCTGTGGGGACCCTTCTCCGGCTAACAGACTGCACGACTGCACATAGTAGTGGTTAGAAAATCACTGAAGCTCAGGAGCGACCTGCCTATAAGCCCTGTCGTATATATACACTCGAATGACTGGTTAGGGACAGTCAGCCCGCGCGATCACCCATCACGAGTAACAGTCCGCATGGAACTCATCACGCATCTCATGCACATGAAACACATATAATAACGAGAATAAAATCATACTTAAGATTCACGTCTCTATCTCATACACAATACACAACAGAACTCATAAAAGAAGTGCGTGTTTGGAAAAGAACTCGAGTACTAACCTGATCAATGATCAATCCAACTGAATCCCTCTAGATACTATTTCGGCTCAGCTCGCTGCAGACTCAACCGTGTACACATAATGGATCCCAAAATATTAATTCAAACCCAACAGATACTCATAATAGACTCATACAGTGACCCTGTAACATTATCGGACCCTAAAAGTAACCCCAAATGGGCCCCAAAACCAAATCTGGCCAAAATAAGTGGATCGCAGCTCGCACTCAACCCATCGTGGCCGCGCTCATGATCTTGGCCTCATTCATAATCGTTACCCGTACTCCACCCTCACCGCCCTATATTCATCGCGACCGCGCTCTAGGGATCGCGACCACGATCACGGACGTACCGAACTGCTCTGTTCGTTGTTCATGGCTGTTCTAGGGGTAATTTCACCCCTAAACTCGATTTCCACCGAAAGTTAACCCACAAAATAATCATATAACTTTATCCTACAGGCTGTTTAGTTAATTCCCAACATTATATGTTCGTTAACACAATCAATACTCAATAAATCAAGTTCCTTACCTTGAAAATGGAGAACACCAAAGATGAAGGTGATAGTAGCTACTTGGAAGAAATTCTCATCTGAAATTCGAAGATTTCTGTTTCCTTTTTTCTGTTCTAGCGACGCCCACACACACACACATAAACACTTCCCAGATATCTTTGGCAAGGAAAATATCAAAGTTTCAAAAGGAAGCTTATATTTACTATTTCTATTTTTAGTAACCCGAACCCAATAATCTGAACCTGATACCGTATTTTCAATATTTATGTCAATTCAATCCATTTAATCCTGTGATCTCATAAATATAATTATTCCACTAACACTATAACCCAGAGCCACGTATACTCAATTCTGACACGTATAAATCCACTAATCGATATATTATTCGATCAAAGCAATATTAATAAGTTAATTATCCAAATAAATCCACATACCAGGTCAATTCTAGGGATGTTACACATAACCTATCCAATAAACACACTTAGGGGGTGTTCTCTTGCAAGATATAAGTACTTATTGGGCCATATCACTTTCGGTAAGTGATTTTGGCCAATAAGTGCGTTCTTTTGGCATAAGTAATAAGTGGCAATCAGTTAAAATTTATCACTTATTCGGTCAGTTAAAATCTACTACTGATTGGGTCACTGATTGTAAACCTAAAAAACACGCTCCATCAGTCCATTGTCCCTCACCCTTCTCCCCTTCACCTTCTTCACCTTTCTCCACCATCGTCCCTAGACTACCGCCACCCTTCACCTTATTCATCCTTCTCCTCGCTCGTCCTTCATGCAAAAGAACAGTCAACCAGAGACCCGACTGTTGATTTTTGATTTCGTCAACCAGACCGACTTCTTCCGGTAAACTGTTGATTTTCGATTTCTTGTTTATGTCTGTGACAATATATGCGACTCTTGACTATTGGTTTTTGTGACTGTTGATTTTCGATTTTGGTTGATTCTTGACTGTTGATATTTTTTTGATTTCTTGTTGATATCTGTCATATTGCTCATTCTTGTTGATTTTTGATTGTTGAATGGTACCTCTTGACTGTTGAATTGATTTCAATGCGTTGAAATTGATTTGTTTTAACTCAGATCGATTTATGTTTCTTATAACGATTTGCAATGGTATCAATAAAAAATTAAAAAATTTTAACTCAAAATTAGGATACAAAAGAGTAGACTTATTAATTCAGTAATCAGCGCAAATCACTTATGAATCAGCAATGCAATCAGCTTTCAGCTACTTATCACTTATGTAAAAGAATAGCACCTTAGATTTTTAATAATCTGAATAACTCGAATTGCATAACTTATCCATGATCTTTGACAATTGAATATGGATCTCAACAAGTTTAGCTCAAAATGCAAAGTCAAATAAAAAACTACTGCATCGAGTTAATTTGGCTACTATTTAGACCATTTGGAGATGGAAAAATCATGTGATGTTTGCACTTAAACATGCAAAAGAAGAAGTTAGATGTGACGACGTCTTTAGGTTCGTCCCAATCATTTTTGGGGATCTAAACAAACTTAAAAAGTAGCCTTTAAATAGGAAAACTTAAAGACACAAATAAAAAAACTCTTGAAAAACTACCAAGGTCTAAACCACAAACTAATTTAAAAGATAAAACAAAGAGATTTGGATATATATATAGACCATTTGGAGATGGAAAAATCAAATGATGTTTGCACTTAAACATGCAAAAGAAGTTAGATGTGACGACGTCTTTAGGGTCGTCCCAATCATTTTTGGGGATTAGAGCAAACTTAAAAAGGAAAACTTAAAGATATAAATAAAAAAACTCTTGAAAAACTACCGAGGTTTAAACTACAAACTTATTCAAAAGATAAAACAAAGATATATATATATATATATATATATATATATATATATATATATATATATATATATATATATATATATATATATATATATATATATATATATATATATATATATATATATATATATATATATGTATATATATATATATATATGTATATATATATATTTAAAAGAGCAACTATACCCATTTCTGGTAAAGCCACGTGTCGTCACAATGAATCGACACGTGGCATTTATATATTTTAAAAAGAATAAAGAAATTTAAATCAAATCTATCCAAATCTAATATAATCCAATTTTAAATTCAAATCAAACAAAATTTAATACTCTACTAACTTATTAATTAAATCTATCCAAATCTAATATAATCCACTTTTAAATTCAAATCAAACAAAATCTGATAATCTACTAATTTATTAATTATAAGGTAATACAATAAAAGTTTAAAAATATATATAAGAAAATAATTACTCTTCATATATATTTAGAAATATACAAAATTAATAGATCATAATAAATAATAATATCATCTTATATACTTTTGTTTAAAAAATAATATTTATATCTTTATCTTTTTATTTATTATATTTTATATATATTAAAAATATCCGCGTAATACGCGGATAATAAACTAGTATGTCTATATATATATATATATATATATATATATATATATATATATATATATATATATATATATATATATATATATATATATAATATATATATATATATATACATACATATATATATATATATATATATACATATATATATATACATATATATAGATATATATATACATATATATATATATGTGTGTATATATATATATATATATATGCTGAGATCATTGCAGAACCTAAATTTAGTGCATAACTGTAGAACCATATATTCGATGTTGAATGTTCAAATTTATAATGTTTATTCAATGTTGAAAATCGTACAGAATAGGTATGTATGTTGAGCAGACTGAAGGGGTAATTTTTTCAACCACCAAATTTGTTGGTGAACCTTCTGTCCAAAAAATGACTTGTGGTCATCCAAACAAGGGCAAACAAGCTATGTCGCGTCAATTTGAGTTGAACGAACTGTCAAGAGATAGGAAATATGTGTACTGCTAACCCGACACGAGCCACCAAGACATAGTGAATATGTGTATCACAATCCGCAACCCCAACACGAGCCACCAAGACATAGTGAAAATGTGTATCATGATCCACATACAACACAGTCATGCCACTTCTATAAGCCAGTTGCTTTTGACTTGAATGATCGAATATCATCAGCTTTGGATAACTCACCAGCATACCAAGACTATGTATATCAAGAATTGTCATCAATGGTGAATGATGTTAGGTATTAATAATAGAGGGGAAAACAACTAAATATATAAGTTCAAAGACTAATCATGTAATTAGATGAAAGTTTAGATACTAGGTATAAAAGGAAATTTCCAACAGTTTTTAAATGTTTTGAAAGTCTTTCATTTTGTAAGTGTGTGCTTCAAAGTGTAAAAGAGAAAAAAGCTTCAATTAATGCAACATTTGTTTCAAATGTATATGATTCACCTAGATCTTGATCTATCAAGTGGTATTGGAGCCTAGGGGATGAATCTAACAAGAAATCGCAAGAAATATCAAAAAGTTTAAGAAAAATCAATCAAAAAGTCAAGCGTCAAGTTGTGATCTTCTCAAACTTTTTGAAAATTCATACGATGTCGGATTGAGCTGATTTTCGGATATTTTATGAATATGATCATCACGAAGATGATGTAAAAATTTCAAGTTCTAATTCGTCATATTCAGGGAGTAATTGCAATTTGAAGTTATGATTTCAGTTTTTAGGTTCTTGAGTGCTTGAATTTTTTAATCTATTTTTGGGTTGCAATTAGACAGATTTTTAGGTTGACTATTGTGATTAATATAACAAGAAAATCCTAAAACTTTCATGCCTTAATTATATCTAGATTGAGAGTAATCAAAGTTTGAAATTCTGACTTAGGTGTTGTTCGAAAAACAGAGCTGAAATTTTGAAAATTCATAGAAAATCCTCTGTTTATTCGTTTGATCTGAAATATTAATATGTTGTTCATCTATAACACATGAATGTACACCTAAAGTTTTAGAGTTAAGTTCTTAAAGTTGAGAGAGAAAATCATGATTTACAGAGCCGAACTGATTTTCAAGTTTAAAAGAGAGCTGAAACTTTGAAAATTCATAGAAAATGTGTTTTTATCCGTTCGAGTTGAAATATTAGTATGTTATGCATATATACTACATGTTTGT
The DNA here is from genome assembly GCA_020465985.1 of Centrapalus pauciflorus. Taxonomy (NCBI): domain Eukaryota; kingdom Viridiplantae; phylum Streptophyta; class Magnoliopsida; order Asterales; family Asteraceae; genus Centrapalus; species Centrapalus pauciflorus. Next base: position 349,198 of record JAANYP010004941.1, on the reverse strand, counting down.
TGTCCAAAAATTGCAGAGTCTAACTCACAAAATTGAGCGAGAAATCGAAGAAAAACAGACCTGATCTGAAAGTGTTGTGTTCTTGAATGTTCTTGAAGAAATCAACTAAATTGATTGATTTTAATCTGTTTTTTTTTTTTGTTGTTTGTTACTCGAATCTTGTTAGGTTATCAAAACCAAAACTAACAAGACAAATTTTAGGTAATTTGGAGGAGTATAGCTCAAGAATTCAAGTGGTGAAGTTGTAGATCTTCCATTGACATTGTGTTCTTCAAAATTGACTTCGAGTTCCATTCAATCGAGTTCGAGTCTGTTCCAGTCGAGTTTGAGTGCAATAGAGTAAAGCTTGAGTCCATTGGAGTCGAGCTCGAGTGCATTAGAGTCGAGTTCGAGTTGTTCCAACGCTTAGAAAATTTTTTCCCAGCTACCTTGAGTCTACATACTCGACTTCGAGTCCATTTAACTCGAGCTCGAGTGATATTCTCTAGGCATTGTCTCGGTATTAAAGATCCTCTTAAGGCTCAGCTTTTATCTTGAGTTGATTTCATTGGATTTCGAGTTCTATATTAGTAGATATTGTGTCTCAAAGTTGGCATCAAAGCACATATTGGGCCTTCGAGTCTAGGGCACTTGGCCTTCGAGTCTAGGGCCCTTGGCCTTTGAGTCTGGGTCTCAGACCTTCGCGTCTAGGCCCCAGGCCTTCGATTCTTGGCCCCAGGCCTTCGATTCTTGGCCATGGCCTTCGATTGGGGCATTCAACTAAGTGACCACTTCTTTTACTTTTGTTGACTTTTAAGTTTATTGTTGACCTAGTTGACTAACTTTGACTATTTTTGACCTACTTTTACTAAGTTTGACATATTTGACTTAGTTTGACTTTGTTTAAATTTAGTTGACTTTAGTTTACCATAGTTGACTTTCTTTCATGAAGTTTGACCAAAGTTGACTAAGATTGACTTTAGTTGACCAAGATGACTTTAGTTGACTTTGACTTTGACTAAGTTTGAGTTTGACGTTTTAGGTTTGACTTTCATTTGCTAAGGTCAGTTTGCACCGTTTCCTTTATTTTTTTCAATTCAGAGTTTCTTATTTCATCGATATATCTTTATGACTTTGAATTTTTCTTGTGCAGGTCAATTCTTAAAGCTTATTTTGAATTTCATTTTTGAGCTTATTTGTTTAACACTTCAATTTTCTTGTGTAGACTTTATGGCTTCACACGTGAGTGTTGTTGAATATCAACCTGTAATTGCAAGAGCTGAAGATGCTGAAAAGAAGTTCAAAATTAACTTTGTGGTATTGATGCAACTGAATGAAGAAAAATCTCATGCGAACAAAATTGCTAAATATTTGACTAAGAAAAACTCTGAGTTGTTAAAACAGATTCAAAATTTTCAAAACAGTTTAGCTCATTGTAATATAATTTCAGAGTTAACTAAAGAGAAAACTGAATTGCATGCTAAACTTACTAAGTCTAACTTTCTTTTGCAACAAGCGACATCTGAAAAGACTCAAGCTATATCTAAAGTTGATCTCTTGAAATTAAAATTGAGGAATTTACTAACATAGAGAAAATTTTGGTTTCTAATAAAGAAGAACTTAAATGTCAAATATTTGAATTGACAAAGAAGTTCGAGGATTCTGAACGAGAGAATTATTTGCATGCTAAAAAAGTTAAACATATTTTATCAAATAATTCTTGTTTATATAATAAAATAAATGAGCTTAAGATTAAAGTTTCTCAGACAATTCAAAATGATCAAAATTCATTATTAAAGAAATCTGCGGAATTTACATATCTTCAAAGGAAAATTTTTAATATTGAATAAGAGTTGAATTATCACTTAAAACAGTTGAGACTGAACGAACTCTAACATTAATCTTCAAAAAGAATATTGAATTGTTACATGAGGACGTTGATAAACTATTGATCATTAGCAGTGATTTAGTCAATCAAATTTTCTCAGTTAACAATCAAAAGTTCTGTCTCAAATGGTTTAAAGAATAATGTAAATCTTGAAAATTCTTTGAATAAGAAAGTTGAGCATTTTGTGTTATCTACTGAAAGTAAAAATGAGTGTGTTGAATCTCATTATTTGTTCTTTCTTTCTGAAGATGAAGAAGAAATTGAACTTGATCTTAAGAATGACACTTATTTTGTGAAAACAATTTATTGTGATTCAAAATCTTTACATAATCAAGAGAATAAACAACACTCCGATCTTAAATTCAAATATCTTCTAAAGATAAATAAAGGAAAAGATAATAATGAAAAAAAAAACCTTCCGGTTAAGGTGTACATTGGTGAATTTTCTAAATCTGGTGTTTATGCTAATACTACTTATTTTTCCAAGAAGTGTTCTTCTCAAAAGACTAAGAAGTATTATAAAAAACATGCCAGTATCGGACAGATGTTCAGAAATAAACATTCACATAATTCTGTTTGTTTTGATTCTCATTTCTGTGTCAAATCAGATATCAATTTCACTTCTGTGCACATCTGTATAGAACCTGAGCTTTCACGACAATAAAATTGCTGACCTGATTTCTTTATCAGTTCAACAAAAAGTTTGCGATGACTCACACGAAGTTTGAATTTTTTTAGTTCAATCTTCTGAATTTCAGTTACCTGATTCTTTGCTTATTTTCATGTGGAATTTCATCATACTCTGATGAAGAAATTTTTAAAAGGTGTGTGCCATTTTTAAAAGGCATATTTTTTGTGCACACATAAAGAAATTTTTGTTATCATATAATTTTGAGCGTATTTGTGAGCTTAAATGATAAACTTTTCAAATCACTGATCTCTGAGACATATCACTGAGGCTAATTGATCTAGTCTTTGTGATTTTCAAATCTCAATTCTTTTGAGATTCTCTTCATATTCTGATTCCCCATGTATTTCTTATTCGCATAATTCATATCATTTTTTGATTCTGCTATTCATTTCGGATTCTCCTACTTCATTCATTTATTATGAAGTTTCCCATATACACATTCGTTCATGCAAATCTGATTCATTCCATATCCTATATCAGATTTTACATTTCATTCTGAATTCTCCTGACTCCTATTCCGCATCATTTTGATTCAAACTCAATATATCATCTTCTGAAATACCTCATGAGCTTATGAGTTGAGAGTCATTGATATATTTTTCACATAAATCTACAAACTTCAACATTGCACCAAACTGAGTGATTAGGCATATATATGTCGCTTCTATGATCTAACCAGAGCCGGAAGACCTACCCAGGAAGCAAACCACCATGTAGTTTGTGTGGGTGAGGTTCTTTAGGTATTTTAGTTGAGAAGTGTCAGTTATCATGGGATACTGACAGGGTTGAGCAGAGGTAAAATATAAATGAGAGGGATATATTTACAGGCGATAGTGATGCATCATATCATGTTTTCAATTATTTTTTATAATTGAGCCGGAGGGAGCTAAATTGAAAAATGCTAAGAGCTGAGAGGTGAGAAAGGATTTGAAGAAAAATAATCCTATCCAAACTATGTCGACTGGGTAAACTACATAATCTATCAAGCCCTTGGTGACTTGATATTGAAAAAGACGTCTTGGACCCAATGATGCATGCACTTAACCCCACCAACTACTTAGTTGCCTCACAATATACTTCTGTTTCATATATCATGGAGATTATAACACATTTCTATCGATATATCTTTTGGATATTATTGATATTGAAACAAAGAGGACATCAAGCTCCGGTCTTTGAATTTATTGAATGCACATTGAGTCTAGAGCCAAAATGTCATATTGGGACACATCGAGTCAACAGTCCACGGACTATAAAAAGCATGTCCAAAGTGACATAGCCAGAACAAATATGAGTGATTATTTGGAAAACCTATCAGTGTCAACATCAAACAGCGTTGAAAATAGATCACATAGATTTTTGTAATCTATCGTGCGAACAGGATTCTATGGAAACCTGGTGGGTACTAGTTTGATATTTTTATTTGGCGAGGATGTAATTTTTAGAGGGAGAGAATTAATCTGATGTTGTAGGGGGAGAGAAATACACTTTGTAGGGGAATGAAAATATGATGTAATTTTTTATTTGAGGGGGAGTGACTTTTGTTCACCCAAGATAAATGTAATATACTTTTTTCTGAATATGTATTTCTTTGAGGGGGAGAGTATATTTGTGATTATGTGAGCCTCTAAAAATCTTGTGCATGATAATCATAATATGTATGTTCATCATGAGGGGGAGAAATGATAAATTTCAGAGATAAAGGAAATTGCTGAAGATTTTTTGAAGTTTGCTTGAAGAGACTACTGAAAGACGATTGAAGATTATCAATATTTTTCAAGCAGTGATTGGGATTTTGAAAATCTGTTTGTGTAACACCCTCATAATTAAGGTAATAATTTAATTAGTTTAATTGCTAAATTGAACTATATTTAATTGTTAATTTTAATTATTAAGAGAATTGTTAGCCACAAGCTTCACTCACTTGCACTATGTGCTTTAAACCTTTGTAAATTGAAATCCATACAATCATGTACAAGATATTAAAGCATTATGTACAAGTAATTTTAAGCATATATGAATGTTAGTGGCTTAAAATGTGAAGAACATGAAGTACTAAGGCTTGAAGTGAGAAGATTGAGACATGAAGGGTTGTTGTGTAAACATTTAGCCAATTGGGGGTCAAAATGACTCCCCAATCGGTACCCTTTCTCCATCCATTTCTTTTCTTCCTTCCTAATTTTCTGCACATTGTGAGAACTCAAGAACAAAACTAGGTCTTGAGGATTTTCTTATCTTTTGGCATGGCGAATCCAAGATTTCTAGACAAACTCGAAATAATTTACACTAATCTCTATTGGGCGTGTGTATGTATGATTCACCTTCATCTTCATCTAATATAAAAACAAATAGAGATGATGATGAATATGGGAGTCAAGGAAATAAGGTAACTATGAAGTTAGTAGTGAAATAATAAATTATATTTGTGCAAATTCTAAACTCAAGAAGTAAAGAAAACCATAAAAACTTGGGTTGTGTTACATGGTTGCCTAGTCTTGGTATCACGCATGTTCTTGAGTCTCCCTCGTGACCTGTTAGAGTGGGTTTTATTCCCACACACTTTAGGTTAAGATATATTGCACATGTCCTCTTTATACCTCATGTTTATTGTTGTTGCATATTTTATGTTATACACGTCATATCGATCTAGTAACTCACTTAGCAATTTTTTACTTGCTAATCTCATATACTTCATGTATCTCAGGTGGGAGTGTTAGCAAAGGTAAGGAAGTTGGGGGTTCCAGTTCAAAGGCTTAGTTGGCCGAGTTGAAGTCCACTTTTGGTAAAGCTTGAAGCTTAATTGTTTTGGGAAATTGGGTAGATCACCTATATACTCATCAGATGCAGTTGTGCTTTTATTTTGATGATAGTTGATGTACTTAAACTCCAAGTATCTTGTACTTATACTTAAAATGCTCAAGCTTGTACATACAAACTAAATCAGGGAATATGGGCTCTGTGCCAACAGGTCATGCCTGATTTTCTTTTGAATCATATGAAGTTATGATTTGGGCTTAATGCCCCTACTAATCTTGGTTAATTTAATGTAATTAAATTGAATATTATATTATGTTGAAATGAGTGTTTCAATTTGCTATTAGAGTCGATGTTCATTGCGTGTGTATAGTCGACGATACTCTACTATGAGTTCGGTTTCAGATGCTTGTAATGACCGCCTAGGCAGGCAACACTATTATGACACAAACTAAGTTATGATCTAGCCTAGGATGGGTGCAAGTTAGGATAATAATATGATACCAACTGTATAACTAATGCATATGTATACGCTTGATGTCATACAACATTATGGCTGGTCATTATAAATCAAATCCCAATGTGGGGATTAATCCTCCATATGAAGAAGAAGAAGAATATGAGCATTCATCTGGTGAGGAGTTCAACAAATGTGAACTATGTGTACTTGATGTAACATCCTCGGATTTATTTTAATGTATTTTGGTTAATTAAGTGGAAAATATATGTTTAAGTTAAAATTAAGCAATTATTATGTATTTGGGTTATTTAGAAGTTTGTTGCTATTTTTGAGAAAATTGAACTCAGAATCATTGTTATGGAATATTAAGGAATTAAAAAGTTATTTATGATAATTCTAAGATTAAATCAGTATTTTATGGAACCGGTTAGGTCGAGTGGTGAAATGTGCAAAAATGACGAAAGTTGTATAAAAAGGGCAATAGGCTTCATTTTTCTATTTTACACTATCTCACTACTTTATCTCTCTAGAAGTTCTCTCTACATCTCTCTAAGTTATCTCGCAAACCGACCGTCAGATTATCGAGAATTATACGTCAACGGAAAGGTATCGAGGAATACAACAACAATCTACAAACAGATTTCTGATTTCATACGAATTGAGGTAAGAATCGAATCTTTTAAGTTTATAGTTTCGGTTTTGAAGTTAACTAGAATTCGAATCTGTTGTTTTGTGCGAATTTGAGCTTGTTTTGCTTGAAATGTTGCTGGAATATGATAATATATGCATAGTAGAATCGAAACTAGGTATTATACATGATATATTAGTGATTTTAGCCTTAGAAATGAAGGATTTAAGTTGAAATGATGAACAGACTCGAATATGTCAAGAACAGAGTCGAAATGCATGAACAAACTCGAAATTTGTGCTAGATTCGAGTATATACTCGAGTTTAACCATCAGATTCGAGCAAGGGTTCGAATCTATCATTATAGGTTCGAATTTAGCCCCTAGATTCGAATGGAGTTCGAGTTTAGCCTCTAAAGTCGAAATGGTTCGAATTTAACAGGAACTCGGCGAGTTCCTATATTGAACTCGGCGAGTACTAGCCAATTTTGGGCAGATTCGAATGGGTTTTAAAGGAATCGAATCTATGGAATAATAATTACACTTTTGGGATATTTTTGGTAGTATATTAAGGTATATAATGAAAGGTTAATTGGAAACAATAACATACCAATTGATGGTTTATATCGTGAGTTTCGAATGAAGGTTCTCAATGTCGTATTACTTTTATTTGCATAAATTAATGCTAAGTTGTTAAAGACCATGTAATGATAGTATGTTTATCATATGGAAATGAAACAGGTCCCTTGTGGTGTTGTTTAACCCACAGTGGGGTACTTGGTGGATCCGGTTGAAAGCCTAAAGAGAAATAATATCGGTTAAAAGATAAATTACGCACCCACTGTGAGTACAGTAGATTTCGCATGTTTATATTTGTTTTATGTAAGCTTTGCCTGCTGAGACTTGTTGTTTCATTGATTGTTTGGAATTCTACTAACTTGCGTAGATTTAGATGCACATTCTTACTTGTTGCATGTCCTTTCGGTTGTTGTGCATCTAGTGATGGACCGGTGGGTCGCATCGATTACTCTGATGTTACTGTGCTATATGACCTGGAGCTGATCCCTCCTAGGCCCGGTAGGCAGTATGTCATCCCCGATCGTACGTTTGTCTCAGATGGTATGTTTAAATGCCGAGCTTTGAGCTCGAAGGGGCTGCGGCTCTGGTCCGTACTTTGTGTACGAAGAGGATATCCGATGTTGGTCATCTGTGTTATCCTTGGGCTTCATAAAAATTTATAAAATGCATAATCTCTGTATTCACTAAGCATCCGCTTATTCCCCAGTTGTTGATTTTTATTTTACAGGAAAAGGGAAGTCTACTGCTGGACCTTCTAGTTAGGTCGTTTGGAAGATTTGGGAGACTCGGCACTATTTGATCGGTAATTGTGATCTGGACAATGTTGTAATATATTCTGGATGATTGTAATAAATGCATGGGTGTGTAGACTTAGACTTGGTACCTTATAGCACCGTAGGGTGTTTAACACTTTTTGCACTACTTTATTTATGTTTTTAATGCTTCCGCACTTAATTTAGGTTATCAGATCATTATGTTATTGTATGTTGGTGATTAATCCTGGGTGTATTGTAATTGGTGGTTGTTGTGGCAAGGGTGCCACACGAGATGGTATCAGAGCAGTTGTTTGAGATTCAAGTGTCCGTGAGGTCTTGATCTCAAACATTAGGTAATGATATGTAGTGGTTTAAGTAATGATCTGAACTAAGATAGGTTATGATCTAGTAATTATAAGAGATTGACTATCATACGGGACAAATAAGTGGTGTCTTTAAACTGATGACATGTTACTAAACAAGTTATATGTTTATATTTTCAGAACATGTCTGGAGGAATGACACCTGAGGAAGCCAGAGAGATGATGCTAGCCATGATGGCTGAGCAGAATAAAATGATACAAGATCAGTTTCGGGCTCGAGATGAGGCCGATGCTAAGAGGAGAGAGGATAAGAGAAAGAACAAGGAGAAGGAAGGGGGTAACAACGAGGAACGAGATGACAACACTGGGTCATCTAACAAACCTCGAGGTTGTCGTTTTAAGGATTTCAAAGGAAACGGAGCTGTAGAGTTTAATGGTTTAGGGGATGCTGTTGCTGCACTTGAATGGATAACCGCAACTGAGCGAACATTCCGAATCAGCGACTGTGCTGAGAAGGACATGGTTCGTTATGCAACTGCTATGTTCACTAATGACGCAATTATGTGGTGGAATGCCATGGTGAATGCTTTGACATTGGAGAAGATTTCTGTTATGACTTGGGCTGAGTTCAAGGACCTATTCACTCAGCAGTACTGTCCGGTTGATGAGCGCCGGAGGTTGGAAGCAAAGTTTATGGCGCTGGTACAAGGGACTAAGACGGTGTCCCAATATGCTGTGGAGTTCACGAGGTTAAGTCTGTTCGCACCTCATCAGGTGGACACCGAAGAAAGGAAAGTGACCAGGTTCGAGGCTGGTCTTGACATTGAGATTAGGAGGGTTATGAGCAACGTCCGTTACCCTACATTTGCTGGCTTACTTGAGGCTGCCAGAAATGTAGAACAGATCTTGATTATGTCGGGCTACTCGATCGGGTCTGCTGCTGCTTCCACCAATCCAACACAGCCGTCACCGCCGAAGCGCCAACGCGAGGGAGGATATTCTGGTTCTTCCCGGTCTTCACAGTACTCACCTCAACAGTCGTATCGCCGACAATCTGGTTCATCTGATCGCGGTCGTGCGCGTGCATACTCCATCAACACTGAGCCGCAGTATTGCAATAAATGTCATCTGGAGCACTTTGGTAAATGCACTAACGGACGTGCTTGTTTTTGCTGTGGGGAGCTGGGCCATTTTCAGAATGACTGCCCAAGGAAGGGTGATGCTTGCTATAAGTGTGGGGTGTGGGGTCACTATAGCAGGAATTGTAGAAAGAATGCTCCAACGGCTGCTGTCCCATCATCAACACGATCGTCTGGAGGTTCGAGTGGTGGTTCAGTTAACCGCCGGGGTCAGTCACAGAGGGCACCTGCTCGTGCTTTTCAGATAACTGCAGAGGAGGCAAGGGAAAATCCGGAGGTCGTCACGGGTACGTTCATAGTTAATTCTATGCCTGCACGAGTTTTATTTGATTCGGGTGCCAATAGGTCGTTTGTTTCTACTGTGTTTGCACAAAGACTTGCTATGCCACTGTCTAAGTTGTCTGCTATACTTGATATTGAAACTGCTAGCAATACTTTAGTTAAGGTAGATCATGTATACCGAAATTGCACGTTAGTAATTGAAGATGTAGTCTTCAATTTAGATCTGATTCCGATAGAGTTCAGCGAGTTTGATGTGATAGTCGGAATGGACTGGTTGATCGAGAATGAAGCCCATATAGTGTGTAAGAGCCGAATGATAAAGATAACTACCCCGGAGGGGCGTGAGATATGTATATATGGGGATAGGAGAAGCGGGGATTTGTGTTTGCTGACTATTGCAAAAGCTCGAAAGCTTGTTGCAAAGGGATGTGATGCATACTTAGCATATGCGATTGATGCTAAGGCAGAGAAGAGAACTTTGGCCGATGTGCCGGTTGTTTCACAGTTTCCGGATGTGTTTCCGGAAGACTTGTCTGGCGTGCCGCCTGAGAGACAAGTTGAGTTTCGAATTGATCAGATCCCCGGAGCTGCACCGGTAGCTCGTTCTCCTTATCGCCTCGCCCCGACTGAGATGAAAGAGATGATGACACAGCTGCAAGAATTGTTGGATAAGGGCTTCATTCGGCCAAGTTCATCGCCGTGGGGAGCTCCGGTACTGTTTGTAAAGAAGAAGGATGGCACAATGAGGATGTGCATAGATTACCGGGAACTGAACAAGTTGACGATTAAGAACAAGTATCCTCTGCCGAGGATAGACGACTTGTTTGATCAGTTACATGGGGCTAGTGTATTTTCTAAGATTGATCTGAGATCGGGATATCATCAATTGAAGGTTCGAGAGGAAGATGTGCCAAAGACAGCATTCAGGACTCGGTATGGACATTACGAGTTTCTGGTAATGCCTTTTGGATTAACTAACGCCCCAGCTGTCTTTATGGACTTGATGAATAGGGTTTGTAGACCGATGTTGGATAAGTCGGTGATAGTGTTTATCGATGATATTCTAGTATACTCTAGGTCTGAGGCTGAGCATGCTGAACATCTCAAGGAGTTATTAGAGTTATTGAGGAAAGAGAAGTTGTACGCCAAATTTTCGAAGTGCGAGTTTTGGCTGCAACAGATACAGTTTCTAGGACATGTGATTTCGGGGGCTGGGATTTCGGTAGATCCGGCTAAAGTTGAAGCGATAAAGAATTGGGAGCCACCTCAAACAGCTACCGAAGTTAGAAGTTTTCTGGGGTTGGCAGGATATTATCGGAGGTTCATAAAGGATTTTTCTAAGATTGCAGTTCCTCTGACTGCATTAACAAAGAAAAATGCACCGTTTGTGTGGGAAACTGTGCAGCAGGAGGCATTTGAGATCCTGAAGAAAATGTTAAGCGAAGCGCCGATACTTGCCTTACCTGAAGGCAACGATGATTTCGTGGTGTATACGGATGCCTCAAGACTGGGGTTAGGCGCTGTATTGATGCAGCGTGGGAAGGTTATTGCTTATGCTTCAAGACAGCTTAAGCAACATGAGAAGAACTACTCAACTCATGATCTTGAGTTAACAGCTGTTACGTTTGCATTGAAATTATGGAGGCATTATTTATATGGGACTAAGTGTCAACTCTACACGGACCATAAGAGTTTGAAATACATCTTTTGTCAGAAAGAGCTTAACATGAGACAGCGTAGATTGCTGCTACATGTTAAGGATTATGATTGCGAAATCCTTTATCACCCTGGAAAAGCAAACGTGGTGGCTGATGCTTTGAGTCGCAAAGCATATGCTAAAGATTGCTGCTACATGTTGACATCTACTATGTTAACATCCACAATTATAGATGATGTCAAGGCCGCACAGGAGGAAGCCTTGAAAGACGAGAATGTTGGTGCTGAGGATATAAGGGCGCAGATTAAGAATATGGAAACAAGCGAGTCGGGTTTGAAAGGTATATATGGGAGAATCTGGGTGCCGAAGTTTGGTGGGATGCGAAATGAGGATTGGGCAGACCACACGGAGCTGCAAGTTGACGAAAGGCTTCGATATGTGGAGGAGTCGGAATGTGTATTGGATACTAAGATGAAGAAGTTGAGGAGCAAAGAGATAGAAATGGTGCTTATACGATGGAAGCATCATAAGGGAGCAAATCATACATGGGAAACTAAATCAGAAATGTTAAGAAAGTATCCGAAACTGTTTGAATCCGAGTAACTTCGAGGACGAAGTTGAGCGTGGTGGAGCCCATGCTGTAACATCCTCGGATTTATTTTAATGTATTTTGGTTAATTAAGTGGAAAATATATGTTTAAGTTAAAATTAAGCAATTATTATGTATTTGGGTTATTTAGAAGTTTGTTGCTATTTTTGAGAAAATTGAACTCAGAATCATTGTTATGGAATATTAAGGAATTAAAAAGTTATTTATGATAATTCTAAGATTAAATCAGTATTTTATGGAACCGGTTAGGTCGAGTGGTGAAATGTGCAAAAATGACGAAAGTTGTATAAAAAGGGCAATAGGCTTCATTTTTCTATTTTACACTATCTCACTACTTTATCTCTCTAGAAGTTCTCTCTACATCTCTCTAAGTTATCTCGCAAACCGACCGTCAGATTATCGAGAATTATACGTCAACGGAAAGGTATCGAGGAATACAACAACAATCTACAAACAGATTTCTGATTTCATACGAATTGAGGTAAGAATCGAATCTTTTAAGTTTATAGTTTCGGTTTTGAAGTTAACTAGAATTCGAATCTGTTGTTTTGTGCGAATTTGAGCTTGTTTTGCTTGAAATGTTGCTGGAATATGATAATATATGCATAGTAGAATCGAAACTAGGTATTATACATGATATATTAGTGATTTTAGCCTTAGAAATGAAGGATTTAAGTTGAAATGATGAACAACTCGAATATGTCAAGAACAGAGTCGAAATGCATGAACAAACTCGAAATTTGTGCTAGATTCGAGTATATACTCGAGTTTAACCATCAGATTCGAGCAAGGGTTCGAATCTATCATTATAGGTTCGAATTTAGCCCCTAGATTCGAATGGGGTTCGAGTTTAGCCTCTAAAGTCGAAATGGTTCGAATTTAACAGGAACTCGGCGAGTTCCTATATTGAACTCGGCGAGTACTAGCCAATTTTGGGCAGATTCGAATGGGTTTTAAAGGAATCGAATCTATGGAATAATAATTACACTTTTGGGATATTTTTGGTAGTATATTAAGGTATATAATGAAAGGTTAATTGGAAACAATAACATACCAATTGATGGTTTATATCGTGAGTTTCGAATGAAGGTTCTGAATGTCGTATTACTTTTATTTGCATAAATTAATGCTAAGTTGTTAAAGACCATGTAATGATAGTATGTTTATCATATGGAAATGAAACAGGTCCCTTGTGGTGTTGTTTAACCCACAGTGGGGTACTTGGTGGATCCGGTTGAAAGCCCGAAGAGAAATAATATCGGTTAAAAGATAAATTACGCACCCACTGTGAGTACAGTAGATTTCGCATGTTTATATTTGTTTTATGTAAGCTTTGCCTGCTGAGACCTGTTGTTTCATTGATTGTTTGGAATTCTACTAACTTGCGTAGATTTAGATGCACATTCTTACTTGTTGCATGTCCTTTCGGTTGTTGTGCATCTAGTGATGGACCGGTGGGTCGCATCGATTACTCTGATGTTACTGTGCTATATGACCTGGAGCTGATCCCTCCTAGGCCCGGTAGGCAGTATGTCATCCCCGATCGTACGTTTGTCTCAGATGGTATGTTTAAATGCCGAGCTTTGAGCTCGAAGGGGCTGCGGCTCTGGTCCGTACTTTGTGTACGAAGAGGATATCCGATGTTGGTCATCTGTGTTATCCTTGGGCTTCATAAAAATTTATAAAATGCATAATCTCTGTATTCACTAAGCATCCGCTTATTCCCCAGTTGTTGATTTTTATTTTACAGGAAAAGGGAAGTCTACTGCTGGACCTTCTAGTTAGGTCGTTTGGAAGATTTGGGAGACTCGGCACTATTTGATCGGTAATTGTGATCTGGACAATGTTGTAATATATTCTGGATGATTGTAATAAATGCATGGGTGTGTAGACTTAGACTTGGTACCTTATAGCACCGTAGGGTGTTTAACACTTTTTGCACTACTTTATTTATGTTTTTAATGCTTCCGCACTTAATTTAGGTTATCAGATCATTATGTTATTGTATGTTGGTGATTAATCCTGGGTGTATTGTAATTGGTGGTTGTTGTGGCAAGGGTGCCACACTTGATAAGGTTTCTGAGTTGCTTGGAAACCAAACCAAACATTTTGAGGAATTGTTGGCAAGTCAGCTGCAGGTCTTTCAAACCGCTCTGAGTCAGATGACATCGGTGATGAAGAAAGACAAGTTTGAATATACTAAATCGTGAAAGAGGGATCGAATTCTAAGTTATAAGGACTTCACTAGTTGCGGACCCCCGGTCTTTGTGGGGAAGATTGATCCAACTACAGCTAATGACTGGATAAAGGAGATGGAGAGGCTATTCTGGGTAGCCAAGGTTGAGGAGAAAGATAAAGTTAAGTACGCTTTAAGCAAGTTGAAGGAAGCTGCAACCCAATGGTAGGATGAAGTGGTGACTACCATAGGTGCTGACATGGTAGATACTATGACATGGGAACATATCAAAACTCATTTTAATCGAAGGTTTTGTCCCACCGTGTCACTTCAAAAGCGGAGAATGGAATTTGTCAAACTGCAGCAAGGTTCTCTCAGTGTTAGTGATTATGTTCGGGAGTTCAACACCAAGTCCTAGTTTGCTCAGAGTCTAAATGCAAAAGAGAAGCACAAGATCGAGTACTTTGTTGAGGGGCTTCGGCGAGAGATCCGAGAGTTTGTGAAGAACCGATGGATCGATACTTATGACGAGGCGATGGAGTTTGCTCTTTCTCGTGAACCTCAAATGCCACCTCCTAAAAAGTCTAAGTCTGACTATTCTCACACTTTCAGTCATCAGTCTTCTTCCTTCTACTTGAAGAAGCCCACTACGGTCTCTACACCGGTCTTCACATTCTAAGGTGAAGAACCCATGTGACACTTATAGTCGTATGCACCAGGGGCCATATAGTATGGCCAACATCATTTGCATTGCTGTGGGGAGCTGGGACATGTTCTTCCCAAATGTCCCCGAAGATATGACACTTGTCACAGATGCGGTGTTTTTGGGCATCTGGTCAAGATGTGCCCTATGCAAGCACCGGAGGAAAGCAAGGCCTCAGTTAATAAGCCTCAGCATTCGGGCGCTCCCTCCCAATCAAAAAGGGACGAAACCTCTCGGGCCCGAGCCAGAGCATTTCAGATGATAGTGGAGGAAGCAAAAGAAACTCTAGACGTAGTCTAGGTACCTTTCTTTTAAACTATGTACCTGCTAAAGTACTATTTGATTCGGGTACGAGCTTGTCATTTATTTCAAAATCTTTTGTGCCTAAATTATCTGTTGCACTTGCCTTGTTGCCATTTTCACTTGATGTGGAGATCGCTGATGGTCAATCTTTGATGGTAGAAATAGTTTATAATAACTGTCAGCTCACTTTAGATTTCCATAACTTCACTATTGATCTAATTCCTATGGAGATGGAAGAGTTTGATGTTATAGTATTGGTTGGCAACCTACAATGCAGTTATTCAATGCAATAAACAAGTTGTTCAACACAATCAACGAGTTGTTCAACTAACCTCGCCGAAGGGCGATAAGGTGTTTATCTATGGTGAGAAGCGGAAGGGTCATGTGGCGATCAAGTCTGTCGCTAAGGCTCGTCGTTGTCTCAACAAAGGATGTATGAGTTATCTCACTCATGTGGTTGATATACAGAGTCAAAAGCCAAAAATGCTAGATGTTCCCATGGTACGTGAGTATACTAATGTGTTCCCTAATGACTTCTCGGGATTGCCTCCTGATCGACAAGTTGAGCTCAAGATTGATTTGGTACCGGGAGTAGCACCTGTTGCACGAGCACTATATCGTCTCTCTCCTTCAGAGATGAAAGAGATGATGCTTAGTTGCAAGAATTGTTGGATAAGGGGTTTATCAGATCGAGTTCCTCACCTTGGGGTGCTCCTGTTTTATTTGTTAAAAAGAAGGATGGCACGTTCGGATGTGTATAGATTACCATGAGTTGAACAAGGTAACCGTCCGAAGTAAGTATCCTTTGCCACGAATCGATGATCTGTTTGATCAGTTGCAAGGTGCTTCCTATTTCTCGAAGATCGATTTACGATCTGGATATCATCAGTTAAGGGTTCGTGAGGAAGACGTATCAAAGACGGCTTGCGGTACGCGATATGGTCACTATGATATCCGTGTAATGCCATTTGGTCTTACGAACGCCCCAGCAGCTTTTATAGAATTAAACCGAGTGTGCTGACCTATGTTGGACAAATGGGTTATTGTATTCATTGATGATATCTTAATCTATTCGAGGACGGAGTTTGATCACGCTACACATCTCCGTGAGATGTTGGAAATTCTTCGCAAAGAGAAGCTTTATGCTAAATTCTCTAAATGCAAGTTCTGGTTACGAAAGGTATAGATCCCAAACTAAATACTATAAACATAAGTACATATGTATATCTCAATGCATAATCATACACAATTAACGTAATAAGTATCCAATATCTCAAAGGAAATAAGTGTACTAAATATTGAAATTTGAATCTTGATAGATTCAATATTTGGTCATGTTATCTCTGAGGAAGGAGTGTCTGTTGATCCATCTAAGGTGGAGGCTATTCGTTCTTGGCAGCCACCTTCAAATGTAGTTGAAGTAAGAAGTTTTCAGGGATTGACTGGATATTATCGGCGCTTCATACGTGATTTCTCTAAGATCGCGGTCCCACTTACTTTTCTCACTCAAAAGAATGTTGTATTCTCTTGAAAAGTTGAGCAGGAGAAGGCTTTTCAAGAGGTGAAAATCTGATTGACTAGTGCCCATGTACTTGCCTTACCCGAAGGCACTGACGACTTCGTGGTATATAGCGATGCTTCGGGTTTGGGACTCAGATGTGTTTTGATGCAAAGGGGTAAAGTGATCGCTTATGCCTCGCGGAAACTCAAGGATTAAGAAGAGAAGTATCCTGCGCATGATCTTGAGTTAGCAACTGTTGTGTTTGCATTTAAACTATGGAGACGCTACTTATACGGCACAGAGTGTAAGCTATTCACAGATCATAAGAGTTTGAAATACATCCTTGATCAACAAAATATGAATATGAAACAGAGACGTGCACTAGAGTTAGTCAAATATTATGATTGTGAAATAGTCTATCACCCAGGCAAGGCTAATGTAGTGTCTGATGCACTTAGCCAAATGATCTATCAAGACCGAAAGCTGAATTTGAACTTCATTCACGCTTATGTTACAGTGCAGCCTTCTATTCTTAGAGATATCCGTCGGTGGCAGCAAAAAATTCTCAGAGAATCTACTCTTAAATCAGAGCGGCTTGTTGGTCAAGTTCATCTTCTTTCTAATAATTCCCAAGGGTTGAAAGTATTCAAGGACTGCATATGGGTTCCTAAACTTAGTGGGTTCCGAGATGTGATACTAAAAGAAGCTCACAACACCAAGTATTCTTATCACCCCGGGAGTACTCAAATGTATCGGGATCTGAAGACTATGTATTGGTGGCCCAGAATGAAACAATATGTAGGAGCGTATGTTGAGAAGTGTTCGGTGTGCCTTCAGGTTAAAGCCGAACACCAGAAGCTATATGGTAGTATGCAGCCGCTATCGATTCCAGAATGGAAGTGGTATAATATTACCATAGATTTCGTAACTAAATTTCCCGTTACTTCCCGCTTACATGATAGCATTTGGGTTGTTGTTGACCGTCTCACCAAGAACTATTCTATGGAGCGACTGGCACAGATTTACATTAACGAAATATATCCCTACACGGTTGTGAAGACCACCCCTTACGAGGCAGTTCTCACCAGTCTAGGTCCCACATCATGCAATACAATATCAATCAAACTAAGATAGAGTAATTATATTGCGGAAAAATTAAATTACAGTACAAGCTATTAAGATATAAGTTTAATACAGATTAAGTTTTTAAATTAAACTTATAAAGGGCACAAGTCTAATCTAATTCATGTCATCATATTATCAAAATAAATCTACCCAGATCACCACAATATCATCATCCAATTAGTACCAAAATGAGATCGTTGAGTAGAGGTCTATGATACTTCTGTCTTGATCGTGTAAGACCTAAGAACTAGGTCCGGCAGGTGACTTTCCTTTGCTTTTTCCTGTAAAATATTAAAGCAACATCTGTAAGCAAAGCTTAGTGAGTTTATAGATTTTCAATATTAACATGCGTGTCAAGCGGAGTCATAATTCTAAGCGTGATAAGTCTTGGCTGCCGCTACAGCCCTCATCATGATTGAGATATAGTATCTTAAGATCGGATGATGTTCAAACCACACTCACGCTTATATCGTGGGGATCAGCCACATACTGGGCTAGCTACCAGTAGGTCAACATGGCCGAACATCGGAGGTCATTACCAAGTTCGTGAGAACTGGTGGAATAGCCGGGTCTAGAACAATAGACCATAAGGGCTAGTCAAGCTGAATAAATCTTATCAAGTCTGATCAATGAAGTAAGCATAAGTCTTAGGAGTCATGATAGCAACGAATCATAAAGCAAAGTCTGAAGCGCTAATAAATGCAATATGAAATGATAAGCAAATAGCTATCATGATTCACTGGGCAACACCCATCCATGGTGTGCACAGGTCTCAATCCAGCTGATAAATGAATGTCAAATAATGTAACAGCATCAATATATCTCAAACGGATCTTTGCATGTTCAATTTGAATATCTATAACTCACAGTTTGGGTCTTGGTCAAACAGATATATGAATCTGCCACCTGAGTTATCTCAGGATTTTATCAATCTGTTCTCTGTCAAATCAAGTCTCTGACCCGCTTTAAATCTTTTTAGAATCTTTGTCTAAATGTTCAGAATTTCACTGAACCTGTCCAGAATTATCATATCATATCATATTAATATCATATCATTATTTTCATTTCTTTAGTCGTTAAAATCTTTATTTTATCTGATTCTGATAACTTGTTAGCTCATATATCATCTTAGCTTTGGAATGAAATCAGATTTTTGAATTAAAGGCATCAGATTCGAATTCCAATAAGCAGATTCGAATACCCATTCGAATCTATTGGTCTTAGATTCGAACCACACCATTCGAATCTATTAGATTCGAAATATGTACCCCATTCGAATCTATTGGCTTACACCATTCAAATTTGGAAACTTGAATCATGTGGGCGTGTGTGTGTGTCTCGAATCTAATCACTTAGACTCGAAGATGCAAGGGTTCGATTCTATGCAGGGTTTCGAATCTAGGCATTTTCGAATCTAATGGTTAGATTCGAGTATATTTCAAATCTTGTTTCATTTCGAGTCTGTTCTATGTATTTTCGAATCTGATCATAATGTTCTCGAATCTGATCATATTTGCAATTCTAAAACATGAATTTCTAAGGCATAAATCACAAATATGATCAATATTAAGCCTATACTCGATTATATTATACTTATTCTAGTTAAACTTCATAGAAATAACTTTAGATTTCATAAAATTAATAGATTCGAAAAATACCAAATATATATAAAACGTAAAACTATAAAATCTTACCTCAATTCGTATGAACTCAAGCAGAAATTAGTATATTCGTGTAGTATTCGCCGAGATCTTCCTAACGGTATATTTATCTTGATGATCGGACGGTCGGTTTAGGAGAATTTCTAGAGAGAAGTTAGAGAGAGAAAGCTAGAGAGAGAGTTTTAGAGAGAGAGAGTTAGAGAGAGAGAGCAAATCTGAGTTTTTGAATCAAATTTTCGTTTATATACGTCGTCTAGTTATATTTGCTAGCTAACTCACTTTCATTGTTGCATATTATATCTCTTTTATTTAATTCCTTTAATAGTTTATTAATTCATAAATATAAATATTTATATAATTTAATAAATATTTCCTCACTTAATTAGATTATAATTCAAATAATGTAACTTTATTACATTATCGGCTCAAAATATTACTGATTTTATGACTAGCTCAAAATTAGGTTGTTACAGAATGGGCTCCACCACGCACAAACTTCGTCCCCGAAGTTAGCTAGATTCGAACAGACCGGGATATGTAGCTTTCATAACATCTCTCAATTCCCAAGACTGATGCGAACCTTTGTGGTGTTTCCACTGGACAAGCACCATCTGTATCTCTTTATTCCTAAGCTTCTTAGTCTTTGTGTCCAGAATACGTTCTGGCTCTTCAATTACTCGAAGCTTTTCATCAATCTGCAAGTTAACGTGTGGTATCTGCACTTCTCTTTCATCAGCTAAACTCTTTCTTAGATGACTAACATGAAATACAGGATGTATTCCAGCTAAGTCAGTCGGTAGTTCAAGACGATAAGATTGATTTCCAATCTTTTCCACAATCTTGAACGGACCAATAAATCTCGGAGCTAGCTTGTTTCTTTTAATAAATCGCACCACATTCTTCATTGGGGATACTTTCAGCATCACCCAGTCGTTAACTGCAAAACTAATTGATCTATGCCGATTATCATAATACGACTTCTGCCTGCTCTGAGCTTCAAGAATATTTCTTCTAACAAGTTGAATCTTTTCATGAGTCAACTGTAGAAGGGCAGGACCCGCTATTGGCGATTCGCCTGTTTCGCGCCAACAGGTAGGAGTTCTGCACTTTCTTCCGTACAAAGCTTCAAAAGGAGCCATCTTGATCGTTGAATGATAACTGTTGTTGTATGAGAATTCGACCAACGGCAAGTGGTCATCCCAGTTACCACCTAAATCAAGAACGCAGGCACGTAGCATATCTTCAAGTGTTAGGATAGTACGCTCACTCTGGCCATCTGCATTAGGATGATAAGCAGTACTCATAGAGATCCGAGTACCCATCCCATTTTGTAGTGCTTGCCAGAATCTGGATGTGAAACGACTATCACGATCAGAAACAATAGACTTTGGCACACCATGACTAGAAATTATCTCAGTGATGTACAGATGTGCCAATCTATCGAGGGAATATGTTTCTTTCATCGGAATGAAATGTGCTGATTTCGTTAAACGATCAACGACTACCCAAATGGAGTCGTGTTGTCTTTTGGTTTTCGGCAGCTTTGTGATGAAATCCATTGTTATATGCTCCCACTTCCATTCAGGAACTGGTAGTGGTTGCATATCCCCGAAGGGTTTCTGGTGTTCTGCCTTAACCATCTGACATACTTTACAGCTTTCAACACATTTTCCGATGTCTTTCTTCATTCCTGGCCACCAGTAGTCAGCTTTCAGATCAAAGTACATCTTTGAGCTGCCAGGATGAATAGATAACTTGGACTGATGAGCTTCAGACAGAAGAGTGCTGCGGATTGAGCCATACTTAGGAACCCAGATTCGGTTTCCCTTGAGACAGTGAAGTCCCAAATGGTTCAGAGTTAGAAATTGTAACTGCCCTTTTAGATTTTCAGAATCTATGTTCTCTTCTTTCAGCGCTTCAGTTTGAGCAACTCGAATATCTTCAATAAGATCAGAAGAGAATATAACTGGAGTTAAGGCATAGCAGCACTTTTCTGGATACACTTTTCTACTCAATGCATCCGCGACAACATTTGCTTTGCCGGGATGATATAAGATCTCGCAATCATAATCCTTGATAAGCTCCAAGGATCGACGTTGTTTCATATTCAGATCTTTTTGAGTGAAAAGATGTTTGAGACTCTTGTGATCGGTGTAGAGTTGACACCGAGTCCCATATAGATAGTGACGCCATATTTTCAAAGCAAAGGTAACGGCAGCCAACTCAAGATCATGAGTTGGTGCACTTTTCTCGTAGTCTTTCAATTGCCTTGAAGCGTAGGCAATTACTTTTCCCCTTTGCATAAGAACACATCCTAAGCCAGTACCAGAAGCGTCGCTGTAAACAACGAAATCGTCATTACCTTCTGGTAAGGATAGAATCGGCGCTTGAATAAGCTTTTGCTTCAGAATGTCAAATGCCTCTTGCTGTTTATCAGACCAAACGAAAGGAGTATTCTTTCGTGTTAGCGTCGTTAGAGGTACAGCAATCTTCGAGAAGTCCTTTATGAATCGCCGGTAGTAACCAGCCAATCCGAGGAAACTTCTTATTTCAAAGGCATTGCGAGGTGTTTGCCACTTCTGAACAGCCTCGACTTTTGAAGGATCAACGGAAATTCCTTCGCCAGAAACAACATGGCCAAGGAACTGGATCTATAAGAATCAAGATAGAATTTCAAATTCTGAGGTGAATCATAGAATAGTTAAGGAAACAGCTCAAGACTTATATAATAGAAATTATACCTGTCTGAGCCAGAATTCGCACTTAGAAAACTTTGCATAGAGTCTTTCTTTTCTTAATAACTCTAGCAATTGCCGCAGATGAATAGAATGATCAGCCTCCGTTTTGGAGTAAATCAGAATATCGTCTATGAACACGATAACTGATTTATCCAACATTGGTCTGCACACGCGATTCATGAGATCCATGAACGCCGCTGGTGCATTCGTTAATCCAAACGGCATTACGAGAAATTCGTAATGACCGTATCTTGTACGGAAGGCTGTCTTTGGAACGTCTTCTTCTCTGACTTTTAACTGATGATACCCAGAACGGAGATCTATTTTTGAAAAGTAACTGGCTCCTTGTAACTTGATCAAACAGATCATCGATTCTGGGCAGAGGATACTTATTCTTTATTGTAACCTTGTTCAACTCGCGGTAGTCGATGCACATACGGAAAGTTCCGTCTTTCTTTTTAACAAACAGAACTGGTGCACCCCACGGAGAAGAACTCGGTCGGATAAACCCCTTCTCTAACAGTTCTTGCAGTTGCTTTGACATTTCCTGCATTTCTGCAGGTGCAAGTCTGTATGGAGCTTTGGCAATAGGAGCCGCACCAGGAACCAAGTCAATACTAAACTCGACTTGACGTTCCGGTGGCACTCCGGAAATATCGTCAGGAAAGACGTCCGGGAACTCGCAGACTATCGGGATATCAGACAGAGATTTCTTTTCAGGGTTGGTTTCGGATAAAGCATAGCACAAATAAGATTCGCGACCTTTAGATAGATACTTATGTGCTTTTTCAATGGAAATGAAGCAGTGATCACCTTTTCGCTTTTCGCCTTTAATCTCTAACACTCGGCCGTCTGTAGTCTTGATTCGGATGATTCGACGGTTGCAGACAATAGTAGCTTCATTTTTCGTTAGCCAATCCATGCCGATAATAACGTCGAACTCTTTTAATGGAATCGGGATGAGATCGAGATTAAATACAATGTTATTTACAAGTAGAGTGCAGTTTCGGTAAACGGAATCAGCCATAACGAAATTGTTACTGGCTGTCTCAATGTCTAGAATCACAGGGAGTTTTGATGGAGCTTTATGTAATCTTGATGCAAAAGAAGTTGATATAAAAGAACGACTTGCGCCAGAATCAAAGAGTATACGTGCCGGGATCGAGTTAAGTAAAAACATACCCGTAACTACATCAGGCGTTTCTTTGGCTTCCTCGGCGGTGATTTGGAAAGCTCGTGTCCGGGCAGTTGGCGTTGCAGCAGAACTTTTTCCCGAAGAACCTCCCGCAGATGATTGAGACTGATATCGCGGCCCGCTTCTACACTGATACATGAAGTGTCCTCTTTTTCCACACTTCGCACATCCTCGTCCCTGCTGCGGACATTCATCACTGCTGTGACCGATCATGTTGCACGCGAAGCAAGTAACGTCTTCTGGATTACATAACCCCATATGTGATTTTCTGCATCTCTTGCAGAATCGTGGCTCGTTTGTCAGTGAGTAGACTTGCGCTTTCGGTTGTGAACTGTGCTGATGTGATTGCTGAGATTGTGACGGAGACTTATTTGGCCTAAAGAATCTGCCAAATCGCTGTTTCTTTGGAGGAGACGGGTTCATCGGATTAGTAGACGGAGCGTAGAGCTGATCGCCGTACTCTAAGTACCCTCGTTCAATCTGTCTAGCTGCTTCTACCATTTCTAGATAACTCTTGTATTTAATCGCGCTCATCGGATGTCTGTATCTAGGGTTGAGTCCTACTCGGAACCTATTCATTTTCCTTTCTTCGGTAGCAACCTGGTATGAAGAGTAACCACATAGACGTGAAAACTCGTGTTCATATTCATCAACTGTCTTCGTTCCCTGAGTCAGCTGCATCAGTTGTACTTCCATTTTATCTCGCTGGTCGACCGGACAGTACTTGGCATTAAACATTTCGAGGAATTGTTCCCATTCTAAAGTCTGAATCACCTCCTCACCGTATATGCTTCGCTGTGTCTTCCACCATGCACGAGCAGCTCCAACAAACAACGCAGATGCGTAACTTACTTTCTTAGAATCTAAACAGTCAGAGATTCTAAATATTTCTTCCGTATGACTGATCCAATCCATCGCCTGAATCGGATCAACTGTACCCTCGAAGTTCAGGGCACCGCTGGCTTTGAAATCCTTAAACTTACAGCCTTTAGGCTGCTCAATTTGAGTTTCAGGGGTAGAGTTATCAGAATCAGATTCTTCATTCTGAACTTGTTTATCTTTCCGCTTATTTTTCTTATCATTACGTCTTTTAGTTTCGGCCTCATCTCTGGCCTGAAACTGTTCTTGCATAATTTTATTCTGTTGTTCTGAGTGTTGTGCTAGCAATTGTTGCATCATCTCAAACATTTGTTGTGGGGTCATGTTGTTTGGTATGTCACCTGATCCTGATCCTGACATCTTAGCTGAAAATTAAAATCAGTTAACTATCAGTTTATAGACTTAGATCTATGTACCCTTTTTCCCATCCTAATAGTCTGTACATCCTATCTCAGTTCAATCCACCTAAATGATTGATATATATGTATTGCTTCAGTTTGAGATCAAGTATACTTACGTAATACTTGATTCACTCAAACTAGTGCTCTGATACCATCCTGTGAAGACCACCCCTTACGAGGCAGTTCTCACCAGTCTAGGTCCCACATCATGCAATACAATATCAATCAAACTAAGATAGAGTAATTATATTGCGGAAAAATTAAATTACAGTACAAGCTATTAAGATATAAGTTTAATACAGATTAAGTTTTTAAATTAAACTTATAAAGGGCACAAGTCTAATCTAATTCATGTCATCATATTATCAAAATAAATCTACCCAGATCACCACAATATCATCATCCAATTAGTACCAAAATGAGATCGTTGAGTAGAGGTCTATGATACTTCTGTCTTGATCGTGTAAGACCTAAGAACTAGGTCCGGCAGGTGACTTTCCTTTGCTTTTTCCTGTAAAATATTAAAGCAACATCTGTAAGCAAAGCTTAGTGAGTTTATAGATTTTCAATATTAACATGCGTGTCAAGCGGAGTCATAATTCTAAGCGTGATAAGTCTTGGCTGCCGCTACAGCCCTCATCATGATTGAGATATAGTATCTTAAGATCGGATGATGTTCAAACCACACTCACGCTTATATCGTGGGGATCAGCCACATACTGGGCTAGCTACCAGTAGGTCAACATGGCCGAACATCGGAGGTCATTACCAAGTTCGTGAGAACTGGTGGAATAGCCGGGTCTAGAACAATAGACCATAAGGGCTAGTCAAGCTGAATAAATCTTATCAAGTCTGATCAATGAAGTAAGCATAAGTCTTAGGAGTCATGATAGCAACGAATCATAAAGCAAAGTCTGAAGCGCTAATAAATGCAATATGAAATGATAAGCAAATAGCTATCATGATTCACTGGGCAACACCCATCCATGGTGTGCACAGGTCTCAATCCAGCTGATAAATGAATGTCAAATAATGTAACAGCATCAATATATCTCAAACGGATCTTTGCATGTTCAATTTGAATATCTATAACTCACAGTGTTGGGTCTTGGTCAAACAGATATATGAATCTGCCACCTGAGTTATCTCAGGATTTTATCAATCTGTTCTCTGTCAAATCAAGTCTCTGACCCGCTTTAAATCTTTTTAGAATCTTTGTCTAAATGTTCAGAATTTCACTGAACCTGTCCAGAATTATCATATCATATCATATTAATATCATATCATTATTTTCATTTCTTTAGTCGTTAAAATCTTTATTTTATCTGATTCTGATAACTTGTTAGCTCATATATCATCTTAGCTTTGGAATGAAATCAGATTTTTGAATTAAAGGCATCAGATTCGAATTCCAATAAGCAGATTCGAATACCCATTCGAATCTATTGGTCTTAGATTCGAACCACACCATTCGAATCTATTAGATTCGAAATATGTACCCCATTCGAATCTATTGGCTTACACCATTCAAATTTGGAAACTTGAATCATGTGGGCGTGTGTGTGTGTCTCGAATCTAATCACTTAGACTCGAAGATGCAAGGGTTCGATTCTATGCAGGGTTTCGAATCTAGGCATTTTCGAATCTAATGGTTAGATTCGAGTATATTTCAAATCTTGTTTCATTTCGAGTCTGTTCTATGTATTTTCGAATCTGATCATAATGTTCTCGAATCTGATCATATTTGCAATTCTAAAACATGAATTTCTAAGGCATAAATCACAAATATGATCAATATTAAGCCTATACTCGATTATATTATACTTATTCTAGTTAAACTTCATAGAAATAACTTTAGATTTCATAAAATTAATAGATTCGAAAAATACCAAATATATATAAAACGTAAAACTATAAAATCTTACCTCAATTCGTATGAACTCAAGCAGAAATTAGTATATTCGTGTAGTATTCGCCGAGATCTTCCTAACGGTATATTTATCTTGATGATCGGACGGTCGGTTTAGGAGAATTTCTAGAGAGAAGTTAGAGAGAGAAAGCTAGAGAGAGAGTTTTAGAGAGAGAGAGTTAGAGAGAGAGAGCAAATCTGAGTTTTTGAATCAAATTTCGTTTATATACGTCGTCTAGTTATATTTGCTAGCTAACTCACTTTCATTGTTGCATATTATATCTCTTTTATTTAATTCCTTTAATAGTTTATTAATTCATAAATATAAATATTTATATAATTTAATAAATATTTCCTCACTTAATTAGATTATAATTCAAATAATGTAACTTTATTACATTATCGGCTCAAAATATTACTGATTTTATGACTAGCTCAAAATTAGGTTGTTACAACGGTATTCCCAAATCCATTATATATGATCGGGATTCTCATTTTACTTCATACTTTTGGGCTAGCTTTCAACACGCCTTGCGTACTAAGGTGAAACTCAGTCCTGCGTATCATCCTCAAACTGATGGTCAGAGTGAACGTACTATTCAGACTCTTGAGGATCTTCTTCGGGCTTGTATTATTGACTTCGAAGGCAGTTAGGATACCCATTTGTCATTGGTGGAGTTCACATATAATAACAATTATCATTCTTCTATAGAAATGCCACCATTCGAAGCACTGTACGGTCGGAGGTGTTTAACTCCTACTTGTTGACAGGAGGCTGGTGAGAAGCCATTGATCGGACCAGAAATATTACAATTTACTCATGATAAGATTCAGATGGTCCAGAAATATCTAAAGGCAGCCCAAGATCGACAGAAAGCTTATGGTGATAAGAAGCACATGCCAATTGATGTATTTCATGTGGGCTATCTGAGAAGATGTCTTGTGGAGCCCGATTCGGCTACACCGATGAATAACATTAAGATTGACGAGAAGCAGTGACATATAGAAGAGCCTAAGCTATTATGAACGAGAAAGTGGTGAAGTTGAGAAACAAAGAGATTAAGTTAGTATTGGTCAAGTGGAAGCATCATCGGCGTGTTCATCTTACATGGGAGATCAAAACTGAGATGATGGCTAAATACCCAACTTATTCGCCCAGACATGATTCCGTGGGCAGAATCTTTTCAAGGGAGAGGAGTTGTAACACCCTCATAATTAAGGTAATAATTTAATTAGTTTAATTGTTAAATTGAACTGTATTTAATTGTTAATTTTGATCATTAAGAGAATTGTTAGCCACAAGCTTCATTCACTTGCACTATCTGCTTTAAACCTTTATAAATTGAAATCTATACAATCATGTAAAAATATATTAAAGCATTATTTACAAGTAATTTTAAGCATGTATGAACGTTAGTGGCTTAAAATGTGAAGAACATGAAGTATTAAGGCTGGAAGTGAGAAGATTGAGAGTAGAAGGTTGTTGTGTAAAAATTTTGCCAATTTGGGGTCATAATGACTCCCCAATTGGTACCCTTTCTTCATCCATTTCCTTTCTTCCTTTTTAATTTTCTGCACATTGTGAGAACTCAAGAACAAAACTAGGGCTAGAGGAATTTCTTATCTTTTAGCTTGGTGAATCCAAGATTTCTAGACAAACTCGACGTAATTTACACTAATCTCTATTGGGTGTGTGTATGTATGATTCACCTTCATCTCCATCTAATACAACAACAAATAGAGATGATGGTGAATATGGGAGTCAAGGAAATAAGGGTTTCATGAAGTTAGTAGTGAAATGATAAGTTATATTTGTGCAAATTCTGGAGTTTATAAACTCAAGAAGTAAAGAAAACCATAAAAACTTGGGTTGGGTTGGGTTGAGTCAAGCAAAATTCCAAAGGTAATGAAAATTGAAATGGTTAAATTCTTTTGTTACAAGTGTTAAAGTATATTGATATATGTTTATATTGGTCCAATAAGGCATAAAATAGCCTATTCAAGTGATTATGAAGGTTAGAAATGAGTTTCGAAAGTGAAAATGATGAGGTGGAATGAAAAACAGAAGCAGAATGTGCAGACCTTCACTCGACTTGGTGAGTCGCCCCTCTGACTCGTCGAGTCAATGATACTGGAATGGGAAAAATTATTTCAGATTTATTTGACTCGGCGAGTCGCACCCCTGTTCACTTGAAACTCATGTTTTAAGCCTTGTAAAGCTATTATTAGCTTATGTAAAACATTATGTACTTATATAACCCATAAATTAACATCAAATATTACCCAAAAGACTACAAGAACAACCAAAAGAAACCACGGTGTTGATAGAAATCGATAACTCAAATCGGGAACACTTAAACACTTCAGACGACTTCCAAACCTTATGTTATTATACAATTAACTTATTAATGCTTTGAATATCAATGTTTGATAGGTTTGGGCTGTAAAGAAGTGTCGGTTTCCAATATAAGAAGTTAAGGGCAAAATTCGAGCTTTAAGAAGCTTTTGGCGGACATTGTTGCTTAAAGGCTATTACTAGCCTAATTGTTGTGGGTTCTAGTATTGATATGTGTGATACATACATATTTACATCCTTATCCTCAGTATGACATTGTGCATATATCTTGGGCATCATGTGATGCATTGCACCGGTTGCACTTAGTTGCATGATATTGACTTATGGCCATGGTGCCTTGACATGTTACAAACATTTGAGCCTATTTTTGTTCATATTATCATTGATGAATCACTTGATACTTATAAGTCCATTCTTTGAAGTAAACCCTATTGTTGAGCCATGATATTCATTTGGTCTCACCGGACATCCAGATTATTAATTATATTTAAATGCCCTACTATGTGTTTATGTGTATAAAATTCCTACACAGGATAAGCTCACGGTGTAGGTGGCCGGACTTCGGGTGCCGGTTGGTTATATGGTTGCGTAGTCTCATTATCCCCGGGCTGGTAACGTGCAGGTTCTTGAGTCTCCCTCGTGACCTGTTGGAGTGGGTTCTATTCCCACACACTTTTGGTTAAGATATTGCAAATGTCCTTTTTATACCCCATGTTTATTGTTGTTGCATGTTATATGTTATACACACCATATCGATCTGGTAACTCACTTAGCAATTTTTATTTGCTAATCTCATATACTTCATGTATCTCAGGTGGGAGTGTTAGTAAAGGTAAGGAAGTTTTCGGTTCCAATTCAAAGGCTTAGTTGGCCGAGTTGAAGTCCACTTTTGGTAAACCTTGAAGCTTAATTGTTTTGGGAAATTAGGTAGATCACCTATATACTCATCCTTGTCCTTGCCGTCAACTTTGGCTACCCAGAATAGTCGTTCCATCTCCGTGATCCAATCAGTGGCAGCGGTTGGATCAATCTTTCCTACTAAGGCTGGAGGACCACAGGCCCACAGCTAGTGAAGTCTTTATAACTAAGAATCTGATCCTTCCTTCGGGATTTGGAATACTCAGATTTATCCTTCTTCGTTTTCTCGGCCGAGGACTAACTCAGAGCAGTCTGAAAGGCCTGGAATTGGTTAGCCAATAGCTCTTCAAAGTGCTTAGATTGGCTTCCTATCAGCTTAGAGACTTTATCAAGAACACAGAGTCCACGTTCATTGAATTCATCACCAGAGGAATGTTCATCTTCCTCTTCCTCATAATTGGGATTAAGCTCCACGTTGGGGTTAGGCTCAGTACGATTAGCCATTAAGCTGTATGATATCAAGCATATGCATAAGCATTAGTTAAACAGTAGCATGCTTATTAACCTAAACCTGTACCCATCCTATGCCAAATCATAACTTAACTTATGTCATAATATTGTTTCCTAGGCGACCAAAACAAGCATCTAAAACCGAGCTCATAGTAGAGTATCGTCGACTATACTCATGCAATGAACATCGGCTTTGATACCAAATTGAAACACCCATCTCAACATAATATAAGAGTTGATGGGATTATATAAGATTAATGATACTTAACGTGATTTTAAGGAAACTCGGGCATGACCCTTTCGCACGGGGCCCTTAACCTTGTATGCTTATAAGTTATAATTGGAACGTACAGTAAATTTACAAGATACTTTACAATCACCATCAACAATCCAAAAGACATTAGGGGTATATACATAGTTACATATCAACCGTATTGGTAGACAACTACACAAAATTCCCTAATGTATAGTATAAACTACTTTCTTTACCAAAAGTTAAGCTTCAAGAATGGTCCTCTCAAACTCTAGGACCAAAGCCGAGAATCTCTTTGCCTTTATCAACACCTCCTGTATTACACGAAATGTGAGGGGTTAGCAAATAAAATTTGCTAAGTGAGTTACTAGATCGTTATGGTGTGCACAAAATACAACATGTGATAATATCAAAATGAGTATGAAGTGATAAGTGCAATATATTTTTAATAAAATGGTGTGGGCATAGCCCACAATTTGCATAGGTTGCGAGCATAACCCGCTAACCCGCAGTTGCCAACCAACCGGCTTCCATGTCCAGTTGTGCAACTCCAACCGGCTTCCATGTTCGGCCACCTACTCTGTAAGCTTCCGGAAGCAGGAATTTATACGCACAAACACAAAGTAAGGCGTTTAATAATAATAATAATAATAATAATCTGGACGTCCAGTGAGGCCAATAAAAATGAGCATAGCTCGGAATGGCTTAATCAAATATAAATAGGTTAAGTAAGAAAGGAATGATCTTCAAGCATAGCATGAAGGTTAATATATGTACTAAGTGGTATCAAATGAGGTATGCTGGACATAGGCCATGATCAAATAAAAACTGCCAATAGGGCAGTATGCCATAAACTGCCAACTAGGGCAGTGTGCCATATAAAAATGATGCTCAGTATATATGCATAATGTCATAATTAAAAGAACATGCAAATACGTATGCAACACATATATCAATACTAGAAATCACTGAAATAGGCTATATAGCCTTAAATGCGTAAACAAGCCAATAAGCCTCTCAACGCCTTGAACCGATAACCGACACTTCTTTTAGCTCCAAACCTATCAAATAATGATATTCAAAGCATTTATAAGCTTATAGTAGTATATCATAAGGCTCGGAAGTCATTTGAAGTGTTTAAGCATTTTCGGTTTAAATTTCCGAATTCACCGGCACCGTTGCACCGTTTATTGTGTTTTATATGGGTGACATTTGATGATAATTTCTATGTTATATAAGTATGGAATGACCCCATGAGGTTATAGTACCATTATAGGGCTTAAAATAAGTGTTTTGGGTGTACAGTGGCTAAACTCGACGAGTTAGAGGGGTTACTCGACGAGTTAGCACAATGGACTCGAGTTTCGGTATCACCAGGCATCATTCTCGACGAGTAGTATGGGGAACTTGCTGAGTTCCTCTGCTCTACAGTCCAGAATCGTCTTTTTTTGACGTCCTGCTTGCATCTATATCGTTCCAAACTCAATTTTTTCCATAGAAAACACTTAGAAACTTGGTTTTATGTACTACTTGATTACTACAACATATATAAACATTATTTAACATCAAAACATCATTGGATCATCAATTTATATATATATATATATATATATATATATATATATATATATATATATATATATATAATTCCTTGAATTTACTCAATCAAACTCTATACTCACACCTCAAGTTTTATAGATTTTTATGTGTTCTCTTGCCTTTGCAAGTCCAGGAACACAATAAGCCATGATTATTCAACTTTGGCTTACCATATCATAGCTCACTATATCTTGCCATACATATGGTTACTAGGTTAGGGAGGAGAAGAAGAAAAGTATACACATCCAACTCAAAGCATAGTTATAATATTACCTTGGGTTTAATTTAGAAGTTGCTCAACACCTTGAATCTCCTAGCCACAATTGAAAAAGATTTCCAGCCCTAGTCTCATATGTGTTTTGTGCA
The DNA here is from genome assembly GCA_020465985.1 of Centrapalus pauciflorus. Taxonomy (NCBI): domain Eukaryota; kingdom Viridiplantae; phylum Streptophyta; class Magnoliopsida; order Asterales; family Asteraceae; genus Centrapalus; species Centrapalus pauciflorus. The sequence continues at coordinate 316,921 of JAANYP010004941.1, read as the reverse complement.
GGAAAATGAAAGTGAAGAAGAGGAGAAAGGGGCTGCACGATTGGGGGAGGTAATGACCCTTAATTGGTCATCTACTTACACAACACCCCCTTTACCTTTTCCTTTTCTAACACTAGCCATAAGCATATCTTTTCTTCTTCATTTTAACCCCACATGTGCTTAAAAGGCTTGTACATCTAGCATGGGGTCTTGTACCAAATTGTATAATTTGCTCATTTACAAAGCAATAAGCATATAGTACAAGTAGCTAAGCGTATGGCTTAAGATTTAAGTTCAAAGCGTAATTAACTAGTTGGATACAATTCAGTTAGGTACTTTAATTAATTATTATTATTACCTTAAACTTGAGGATGTTACAGATATTGGGTATTAAACCGAGTTATAACCAAAACGTATATAAACGTCTCCTACTTGCCTACTTACTTCACTTCTTTCTTTCCAAATTCAGAAAGGTGAAAGTGTGTGTAGGTGTTTTTGGTTTTTAGCAGCAGTAAACAGCAAAAGGTTTAGGCTTTAATTCATGATTGAGTTACGAAGTCTTCATCAAGTTGGTTCACCGAAACTGTAACACCCCAAAAATTTGTAAGGTAATTAAATAATAGCTAATTATAATAATTGAGTTATTAATGAAATGCTTTGTTATAATTAGCATATATATGAATTAAGGTATTATGGTTTGGGTTTTATGGAAATTAAATTGAAAGAATTATTGATTAGGGGGTTATGTGTGTATGTGAGATAGTAGAAGGGGCAAAATGGCCAAAAGGCCAAACTTGCCCCCTTTCCCTTTTTCTTGGTCGTCCACACACACAAATGCACACACTTTCACTTTCTTTTTTTCTTTGTTTGCATTTTTGGGAGAAAAGGGAAGAAGTTCTACCTAGGGTTTCCTTGGTTGATCTTCATTGGTGAAAGATTGAAGCTAGAAATCTTGATTTGGTGTCATCTTGGAAGGTATATCACATTCTCTTTCATTTTCTTCTTCATCATCAATGTGTTCTTCATTTTGAGAGAACACAACCCTAAGTGGGTTTTTATGATTGAGTTAGTAAATGATCCTAAAATCATGTATATAGTAATATTTATGGTTTATTGAATCATTTGAGTCATAAATACGTAAATGTTTGGGTGAGTTAGTGTTAGGGAATGAAAACCCAAGTTGGAGCTCCTTTTGAGCTCCAATGGTGGATGGAAATGGTTTATGTGTTTATGTACATTCCATATGATAAATTATGAGTCAAAGGTGTTAGTTGTGGCCATGAAGTTGAATGGAAGTTAGTATAAACTCATTTAGAGTTTTGAAGACTCAATTGTGTATTGGCCATTTAAGAACTCGGTTTGAGTTCATATGAATACCATGGAATCATGAAATGAGATGTTATGGTGCCAAAAAGGTTTAGAAAGTGTCTACTTATGTTATTAAAATGTTTTTCACTTGTTGAATAATGCAAAACACGTGCAAGAACTCAATTTGGCGTTTTAGGCCCAAACCGCACGCCAAGTGTTCGGTGAAATGCCACAACGAGTTCCAAAACATTTTGGGATTGAGTTTTAATGCTTAGATGTAATTTGAATGTCTAAAGATAGCCCAAATATGTTTAATAATGATATAGCCCAAATATGTTTAATAATGATATGAAAGTTGTTAGAATTGAATTCGAGCTAAAATGGAGCTCGGTGTTGTCGGTTGGAGCTTTCGGTCGTTTTCGGACTCGTTCAGAGTCCGTATGAGCTCCAAGGAATCATGAAATGATTCTATTATGTTTATATGGGTTTAAATGACCTTAATATACTAAATATATTGTTGGTAAAGTCCCTTACGAATGTTAGAAGCATTGATGGAAGTTATGAGGAGTTTGGTGTGCATTTATGTCAAAAAAATAATGTTGGGACCTGTCTGGCACAGTGGCACGCCATGACCACCATATGGTCACGCCATGACAAACCTCCTGCCCCCAAATTTGATTTTGGTCGGTCGGGGGTCGATGCCCGGGTCTTATACGTTCAATGCATGTCTAAATTAAGTGTTTAAAGGGTTTGAAGGCCTTTAAACCATTCCGGAACTCCTAGGGCCTCTAATGGACTTAGTGCTTTCGGTTTGGTGTCCCATCATCCTTGGGCCTCTAATAGGGTCTTATATTGTGTTCGGGAACTTATTGTACGCCTTATGAATGCTTATAGGCGAATCGAATCGAAAGAGGCTTGGTAGCGAGTCTTAGCCATTCTCGAGGCTATTGTGATTATTTTGGAAGGCCTTGGGAACCTTGTTAACCAATCACTGTGAGTTCTAGTATTAGATTTTCATAAAGTCATATATGATGTACTTGTTGCTTTATAATTGATCATTCGTTGTTGATTCATACTATGACGTTATACGATTGTTGCTTATTCATCCATTTCATCAATGCATGACATATTCATATACTCGAGGCATCTTGGACCTTATTTGTTGATCATACCTTTCGTTTGGACTCACCTGGATATCCATGGATCATTCCTGGCCCTTTTGAGGCCGGATGCCGACGTACTTGCACTGTCGGAAGTCCTGTACTTGCTAGGGACAGCCTCGTACTATGTTAGAGGCATCACCACACACGTACTTGCTAGGGAACCCCGCATTATGAAGGGGCATGTGGTATTGATCACTCATCTTATGCACTTGGTTTATGTCATTTGGAATCATCACGTTGATCATTATTGCATCTATATACCTTGTGCTATATCTAATCTAGTAATTCACTCAACTTTATGTTGACCCTCTTAGATGTTAATCTTTTCAGGCTCTGTCAAGGGTAAGGGTACGGCCGGTCCGTCTTGCTAAGTTCGGTTGGAGTTAGCTTGAAGCACTCCACTTTTTGGTATAGTTTTGGATGGCTCGGGTTTGGGGAATAGTGGACTCCCGTTTTGACTTTCATGCGATTGGATGTACCTAACTAATCTTGTGGCATGTAATTAACGATAGATTCTAACCCGACATACTTTAATCCGTGAATTATCACACTTTGCTCGTTATGGGAAGCAAAGTGGGGTGATTCACGTTGATAACTCTGATTAATGAAAATTTTAAATTTGACGCAAATTCCGCAACGTATTATATATGAATTATTGTATAAATGTGTGTGAAATACTCTATTTAGTTGTGAGGGTGTTTCAGAAACTAAGGTAAGGTTGAGTTCAAATTTGTAAATTAAAGGTGGTTACTTGCTACTGAAAGTGTGAACTGAGTCTATAGATGTTTCTGAGTAAATTTGTGGGGAATTAAATGAGTTTTATCGAGTGGAAACCGATTTGGGGGGCGAGGTTAAAACCCCCGGATATGGTGAAAACAGAGCAAAACTGATTTTGCTCGACCGTGAGCGCGGCCGCGATCCCACGACTGCGGGTTGTGATGCTCTTGAGATGAGCCCGGGCCGCGATGCCACGAGCACGGGGCGCGATTGGATTGCAAGCGGTGGAGGGTCGAGCTCGGGTCGCGTTGTGATGAGCACAACCGCGATGGTCAGCGCGACCTAGACTCTATGAGCGCGGTCGCGATCCGACTAGGGTTTAGGGTTAAGGTTTGGGCTTCGCGGGGTATGTGTTTGGGTATTCGGGCTTATGTGTGTTACTTGGGAGTCTGTATAGAGTTATTGAGTTGTGATGGTTGGGATACGGGCAGGGAACCGAGACTTGAGGAGTGAGACTTCAGGGTCAGGTGAGTTTGCATGTTTTTCTGAGATACATTTATGATTATTTATTTAATACTTGCATGATCTTTTTACTAAGCTTTCTTACGAAATCATTATGAGTCATACGAGTTTTATTATGAGTATTGTCATGCATGTATTACCGAGATTTCTTGTGAACTGTGTCTTTTATATGAGATTTGGAACACATGAGCTACCGAGTTATTACACCGCACAGCTGGCCAAGGGTCGATTCGCTCCCGAATTCCTTTGGAGCTCCTGACGATCGCTTTATGCGGTCTAGGGATTTGGGTACGTGGATTCTTCGACTGGTACGTGGATTCTTCAACACAGGATGAGTATGTATTCTGTGCTACCATGTGGGATCTCATATACTTGTTCAGTAAAGAATGTTGAACACTTTACTACTGAGTTGACTATCTTTTACTGAGTTTTTTTAATAATGTTAAAAGAATGTCTCACCGTTGCAAGTTAATTGTTTGGTTTGGGCTTTGTCTACTTATTATGTAATGTGTTTTTTAGTTTTTTATTTTATGCCCAGTAAAGCTCCCTCCGGCCCCGGTTTGTTTCAGGTAAAAGTGTGTTGGTATGTTTGTTCTATATTTTTCCTGCAGGGTTTTTATTATAATCTTTCAGAAGTGCAGAGGTGCAAAGTGAATTTATTGGTGTATATAAAAGACATCTTGTGGTGTAGAATAAAAGTGAACCCGTTTAATAGTTTTAGTTTGGTACGCTTCCTTCTGTTGCTTTGTCTTCTCCAAGAGATTAAAAGTGAGAGGACTTCAGTTCCATAGAGTTCTTTTCTTCTCTCTTGCTCTACAGTTCTATTCGTTTTTCTATAATTTTCTTCTGTAAATTAGGGTTGTTGTTTTTAGTTTGAGTTGTAATTCATAAATGTATTAGTAGGTTAGTTTTGGTTTTAGGTTTAGAGTTATGAAGTTAATCTGATGATGAAGATTCATAGAGTGGTTTGTATGTGAGGTTTAAGTTGTATATGTAGGCATTGGCTTATAGTCGGTTGTTTAGGGGATAATGAAAGTTGTTTGTTGTTAAACTCATGTGTTCTTTTTGGATTTGGTTTTGTTTTGCTTTCATGGCATTAGAGCCAGGTTGTGAGAGATTAGGTTTTTTCTCTCTTTCTGATCGCAATTCGATAGGGGTTCCGTTGCTCGTTGGGGTTGTTCTCGTAACCCTAAATGTTGCTTTTCTTGGTGTTTTCGTGGTTGATTGGGGTTAAATCTGAAACCCTAAAACTTCTTCGTTTGTGCTTCCGATGTGCTTTCCCTCTCGGTAGGTGTTCATATGCGAATCAAGATATCTCACAATGAGGAGTACTCTGTAAGAACTCTATATCCCTCTCGTGTTGTAGCAAATTCCTGTTCTTGGAAGTTTTCGTATGTTCGGGAATAAACTGCCCCTGAGAATCATACATGGCCTATAGACGAGGTTTTGTTTCCTATGTGTTTATCCCTCTGTGATATCTATGTTTATTTTCTTGGAGTATGGTGTTTGTGTATGCATGTGTGAGGTTCAGTCTTGGCTTGACTTGGCGTTTGAACGCTCGTGGAATCCTGCCGCTCAAAGACTTGACCTCTGTGTGCGTTGTGGCACTGGTGTTTCAATATGCTTCTTGTTGTTGCTGTTCATTGGTTTATGGTTCTTGATTTTGGTTTATTGAAGTTGTTTAATATGGAGTGTCCAAAAGACATAGCAAACTCGTTTCTTGTGTTTTACTTATTCGTGTATATGCAACTTGTTTTCCCTTTCATGATGATATTAGTCCCATATATATCCATATTACTCTAAATTAGACTTATGTATCTTCTCTCACTTTTTGTTATTTTCCTCATCATAACCTTTAGATGACTCTTTAGTCTTGATGAACATTTCATGAATTTTGACTTGGGCTTATGAACTGTAGTATTGTTCATTATGAGCCTGCATAAATATGATACCGGTTTTTTTAAGGCATGATAATTGAATACGTCTATTTTATCTTTTGCAAAGAAGATATGTATTCTAAATACTAAATCAATTCTCTGAACTGTCGTAATATAAAGTAACAGTAGGGGTCAAATTGTTTATTTGATGATTTTGATGATTTTTTTTATTTGCTCCTTGTTAAGTGCTCTTTATCTGATATTTTTTTATAACTCTAACAAAGTTCTTTCATTCAGAAATTATCTGTTTTTTTTCTCGCATTCTAGCATTGTCGAGTCTGGATCGTTTTAACAAATAATAAAGTTTCATAAACGTTTTTTTTAATGTTGTGGATGTTTTATCTTTGGAATTGTCAACTGCAAATTTTTTAAAATAGGGAACTTTAAAATTAATTAAAAATATCACTTTGTTTGGGTTGATGGTTGTTCCTGAAATTTTTGTTAATTTGGTGTCTGTTATTTTTTTGGCGTCGACAGCAGGGTTTGGACCTTTCCCTGTGCTGTTTGGACATTTCTTTATTAAAACCAAAGAAGAAATGTTCGAAAATATAAAAGGTGTTTCACACCTCCTGGAAACACTTTAGGGTAAATGTAAAAGTGATTTGTAGTATTATTGTTGAAAGTAAAGTTAAGTATGAATTTAAAATGTTGTTAACCGCTTAAGGTTGAGATTGTGTAAAAAAAAAGGTGTTTCCTGGTTGGTCTAGATTTATCAAAATCATTTGATCCTGCCATTTATTGGAAATCTATTAAGAATCCACTTTGATTTGTTACCATGAATGCTCAAATAATACGTGAGTTCTTGTGGTTTTTTTCTTTGTATTAGTGTTCCAATAGAATGTAAGTGTGTTTACATGATAAAGTAAAAATCTACTGGAAAAGTTGACAAATAAAGACATATTTAGGTGTCAAATGATGTAGTCAAGATGTGGGTCTTATCTTTGGAGAAATTTTCCTCAAGTTATCAAAATGGTCAACATAATGTATCGGTTGAATTTGGCAAATAGTAATGGAAGATAATGGTTTTATGTGGAGTTAAAAGAAGATGTTTAATTTCGTAATCTTTGGTCCTTTTTGATAAAGATGAAATTATAGTTTGCCAACATGTTAACTGTTGTTCTAGTTGTAAAGTGGTTTTATTGAGAGTAGATATATTTTTCTCTTAATTGTTGAATGTGTAAATTCTCTGTTGTGTTGTTAGTATATATTAGTGACATTGTTAAACTGGGAATGATGTTGATTTTGAAAAGGTTTAAACTGTCTTTAAACTCTGTTTTCGAATAAAAGATTCAGGAAAGTTAATGTATTCGTTAGGTAGTAAAATTGTTCAAAATGCAAATGGTGTATGCCCAAAAAACACAACTGAATATCAAAGTGAGTTGAAAATTGATTCTATTATTTTTGACATCACCTGACATCATGTCTCTCGTTTGGTTCGTGTTCTTCGTCAATTTATGCATAATCCTAGGTCGACTCATTTAAAATGCACATGAAGGATACTTAGATGTCTTAAAGATGAACTAGTCAAATGATATAAGTTTTCTAAGTCCACTATAATTTGATGTATGCAAGCTGCGTTTGTTGGTGTTGACTGGGCTAAGTCGCTTATGTTGAGAATGTATTTTACGAGGTTAATCCTGTGTTTAAAGTTGGTTTCTATGTTATTAAAGAGATGTTTTAGAAGGTGTTCTTGAAGTGAAAATTGTTGATCTGCTGGTGTATAGAAGAACAATGAAGTTGTCTAATATGTTTCACAATTAACTTGAGGAGGGGAAACGCCGGTTAAAATTACATTGGTAATATGTTTAATAGTTGGAAGTTATCTTAGTCAAGTTAATTGTTGAAAATTGTTAAGTAAGTGTTTGTTGTTTGTTAATGGTTAAAAGTGTTAAGAAAGTGGTTGTCGTTAAGAAAATTGTTAAGTAATTGTTGAAAACTGTTAAGAAAGTGTTTGTTGTTTGTTAATGGTTAAAAGTGTTAAGAAAGTGGTTATGGTTAACAAAGTATTGTTGTTAAGTGGTTGATTGTTTGTTTGTGTTATGGGCCTATTGAGTTTTAAGTTGTTAAAAAATGTAAATGTGAAAATTAACTGTAACTGTTGGGTTTATATTGGCTCGTGATATCGATTTACTGTTCTTACTATTTACACTGATTTTTGCTGAACCTCGTGGTTATGCATGCAATGGTCTTCATAACAAATCCAGTGTAGTAATCACAAGTATCCTTATTCTCAGCATGCTTACAGCTGTCCCATCTGTTTATATTTCGTCCTTCTGGCTGGCTCTTACACAACGTTCCTATCTCTTCCCTCTTCATCAAGAGTAGGTTTGTCAAGTTTCTTAAATAAGAAAATGTGTGATAAGGTAAATGTGTTAAATAATGTTTCCTGTTAAAATATGTTGGTTAAATGTGGTTCAAGTTAGTTGTTGTTGGTTTATTTAATGGTTGAAAGTTATTGGTTGGTTTGTTGTTGAAATGAAATTAATAATTCAAGTTTATTGGTTATTAATCCAGCACATGCAGGCCCGTTACATCCTGTCCTATTTTGTGTTTGTGTGTCAACATGAGGCTCTATGTTTGAAGGTAAATTTGTTCACATGTATCAAGTTGAGGGGGCGTATTAAAATAATTACACTTGGGTCAAGTTAATTGTTCTGGGCAAAAAGGTTTTGTAGATTTCTGGGTTTTATGTTATTCTGCTTATGTTGATTCTTGTTATGTAGTTATATGAGATCTGCTTTCGTCTATGTCGTTTCATGTGATTGTGGGCTTATGTTTTGCAACATACTTCCTTGAGCAGAAAGTTGAATGTGATAAATCATTTCCTCAATTAACTTGAGGGAGGGTGTTAAAAAAATGTCTCACCTTTGCAAGTTAATTGTTTGGTTTGGGCTTTGTTTACTTCTTACGTAATGAGTTTTTTAGTTTTTTATTTTATGCCCAGTAAAGCTCCCTCCGGGCCAGGTTTGTTTCAAGTAAAAGTGTGTTGGTATGTTTGTTCTATATTTTTCCTACATGGTTTTTATTATAATCTTTCAGAAGTGCAGGGGTGCAAAGTGAATTTATTGGTGTATATAAAAGACATCTTGTGGTGTAGTTGAACTCGTTTAATTGTTTTAGTTTGGTACGCTTCCTTCTATTGCTTCGTCATTTCCAAGAGATTGAAAGTGAGAGGACTTCAGTTCCAGAGAGTTCTTGTCTTCTCCCTTACTCTACGGTTCTATTCGTTTTTCTATAATTTTCTATAGTAAATTAGGGTGGTTGTTTTTATTTTGAGTTGTAATTCATAAATGTCTTAGTAGGTTTGTTTTGGTTGTAAGTTTAGAGTTATGAACTTCATCTAATGATGAAGATTCATAGAGTGGCATTGGCTTATAGCCGGTTGTTTAGGGGATAATGAAAATTGGTAGTTGTTAAACTCCTATGTTTTCTTTTGGATTTGGTTCTGTTTTGCTTTCAAATAATCGTACTATTAACACTTGCATTTTCACCGGCGTTAGCTGACCGCGTGTCTTAAATGTGTGTATCTCAGATGATCAGAGTTCTAGTAGGCCTGTTGGACGCAAATAGGTTTATATCTGCAGAGTTTGAGGAGTTAACTACATTTCTTAGAGGTTGTTATATTTTGGGGATTGCATATAGGTACTTCGGATACTGTGTAATTTAACCAGGGACTTCCGTGACTTATAATGTAAACTAAAGTTTTAAATTGTTAGGGTTTCCATGTGTTTATAATGGGAATACCTAGGGATTATTATATTATATTTATGTTGACGTACTATTTACGTGACATTAGGGAGTAAATCGAGGGTGTTACAAGTAAAATATAAATAGAATTTATTATTTTCTAAATCGATTAATTATATATTAATTTAAAAATGAAAAAGTTAAAAAATGTTAAAAACAAGATTATTAATAATAGCTATGACAAATAACAATACTATTTTGATATTTTTTTTAATAATAATTAATATTTATAGATTTTAATTTTAAGTTTATATACATTTATGTAATCAATTATATAATAAAGGTTATCAACATAATACATAAATTCATAAAATTATGTTATTTTATTAGCTAATCCAGTCACATCGCTTTAATAGAAAAGTTATATACATATTATTAATTAATTATAAAAAAATAAAAGATAAATAGAATTCATTATATTTTTATATTGAATCATATATATAAATTTAAAAATAAAAACTTTCAAAATCTATTTAAAAAATAACTACTAATCCCGTGTATTTAAAAAAATTATTAAATACTTATTATGACTAATAACGTTGTAATTATTGTATTTTTTTTTTAATAATTAATAATTATGTATTTTAGTTTTAAGTTTATACACATTTTATATAACCAACTATTTACTAAATATCATATACGTAATATGTGGGTTCATAAACTAGTTATAATATATTTATGTTTATGCATTACAAAATGTATTGATAGTATGAGTCATGTAAGATTAAAAATGTTAATTTTATCGTAGACAGTTATTGACGTGATGATTCATTATTATTGTTTTTGTAAACTGTAATCTGAAAATTCAAACATATTACTAATATAACTATTTACAAACTTTATTTCACTGTTCATCGAACAGTGAAGCTAGCTGCCAGGCAGCTGAAGCAGGCAGGTAAGCAGCTGACTTATTTTATTACTTTATATATAATATATAACGTTTTTGTTTTCCTATAATAACTTTAGATATATTATAATTTATAAAAATTTGAATGTATCATTACGATCGCATTGTTTTTATCTACATTTCGATATAAAATTTATCGCCGTCGGAACTATTTTTATTAAGCAGGTAGGTAGGCAGCTGATTTATGTTATTAGTTTAACGTTTTTGTGATGTATTATATTTTATAAAAAAATTGAATATATCATTATAATCGCATTGATTTTATCTACATTTCGATATAAAATTTATTACCATCGGAACTATTTTCAATATATAACTGTTTTATTTTTATATTATACCATTTGATACCCTATTATATAACAATTCAAATATATCATTTTGACCGTATTATTTTTCTCTATATTTCAATACAAAATATTTTTTTCTAACGAAAACTATGATACTGTTCAATGAACAAATAACATCGCAACCAGACAACCTAATCTGACAGATAAGGAACTGATTTACTTTATTATTTTATATATAATAATAGATAACATTTTTGTTTTTTTTAATAGTAACTTTTAATATACTATGTTTTATAAAAATTCAAATATATCATTTTGATTGCATTATAGCAGACAAATATGCACATGAGTACCTGACCATTTATTTTGTTTTACATATATTATATAACTTTTGTTTTTTTTCAATATTATATTTTGTAAAAATTTGAATATATTGTTATGGTCACATTATTTTTATTTATATCCCAGTATAAATTTTTTTCGTTCAAAGTATTTTTAAAATGACAAAATTTATTATTTAGGTATGATCCCGCTACAACGTGCAGGTAAAACTAACTCGTTATAATAAAATTTCAACTTTTTAAAATTTTATTACGTGGGCCAAATGGTTAAGTTTGTTTATGAAAATTAAATTAGAACAAAGTATAATTCAATTAAAATCAAACTAATCAAACCCTTTTCTATGGATTTGTCTCATTGTCTGACCCTTTCCTCTCTCTCTCTCTCTCTCTCTCTCTCGTCCCCACACTTGAGACTACTTGCAGGTCGACATCATCAACTGAAAGCTGTGAACAAGAATGATTGATCATATGTTCATCTTCTTCAATTATAGATACGTATTACGTGTTTGTATAAATTCAGCCACTCAATAATAATATCAATTTTGCTATCAATTTCACTAAGTTTGCGGACGAAATTTGAGTTTCACTGGAATTTGTAGGTTCACCAGATTGCTGATGTCAATTGGATTTTGAACAACTTTATTCTTGAGTTTTTGGAGTGTGAGGTACTGAGGTTTAGGTTTATGCTTCGATTGATCAAATGTTGGTGTGAAAGGCAATGAGTAGTGATTAAGGATCAGAAGATTTTTTTTTAGATGTCGAGTTCTAAGGTAGTGTATGAAGGATGGATGGTGCGGTATGGGAGGAGGAAGATCGGGAGATCTTTCATACATATGCGGTATTTTGTGCTTGAATCAAGGTTGCTTGCTTATTACAAGAGGAAACCTCAAAATAATGTGGTGAGATTCAATGATAAAGTTGAATTGGATTAGTAAATGTTTGCAGCAATTGTTAAATCTGTAGTTGTTTTGTATATATTATTTGTTATTCATGCTTTTAGCATTTCATATATGTGAATTTTAGTTCACATCATTTGACTCTGGGCTGTGATTAATTAGGTTCCAATCAAGACATTGGTTATTGATGGCAATTGTAGAGTGGAGGACAGAGGTTTAAAAACCCAACAAGGACTTGTAAGTCTCGTTAATTTACTTTTGTACTCGTACTATGCTTTTAATTGGTATGTTGATGGGAACTTAAAAATGTAGTATGTGCACTACTTTCTATTGCCAGGTTTTTGGAGATTGTATGTGGTATGGACTATGGATTCTAGTTTTGTCTCTACAATTCTGATGAATTTAGCAATCACTTGTTTTAATCACTTTCAGAATTTCATTTAAGGTGTTGTTCTTTTGCATAAGTGATAAATAACTGAAAACTGATTGCAGTGCTGATTGATAAGTGATTGTGATTGGTGCTGATGACTGATTAATGAATTAACAAGTCTGTTTCTTTTGTATGCTGTATCTGTATAATATATATAAATCTAAGAACAAAACTTGAACACAAGAATAATACACTTATATCAACTTTCTTTAACATATAAACATAAATAAATCTGAGTAGTCAAGTTTGTAAATAAATACAAAATGTATTTCAACTTTCTTTAACATATAAACAAGAAAAAATCTGAAAAATAAAAAATCTTTATCATATAAACATGTATTTTAACTTTCTTTGATATATAAACAAGAAAATATCTAAAACATCAAGGATCTTTAACATATAAACATGGATTTGAACTTTTCTTTATCATGATCGGGGAGTAGGTGGAGTGTAGTCAAATTATAATTTTTTTATTATAAATTTCTAAATTATACATCCAACTTGTTCATAAATAGTCAAATATAAATATTTTAATAACACAAACATAATTTCAGTGTATTTTATATTAACTTAAATTATTTTTTTAGTTATTTCTTAGAAAAAAAATTGTTTAGTACATTAACGTAATAAATAGTTAGATGAAAACATATAAAAGATAAAAATGTAGAAATATTTTATCAAATGAAACATAATATAAATACTTTTTTAATAATTAAATTGAATATATAAAAGAAACGTAAAATATATAAATTAAATATTCTAACGGGGATTTTTAAAAAATAAAGAATAAATATAATTTATAAAATAAATATATCTTGAAAAATGAAAATGTATAAATAATTTTAATTATTAATGAGAGAGGGAGGAGAATTGTTTTTAGATTTAGAATAAGTGACAATAAGTGGGTAAAATGTGCTGATTGAATAAGTGATGATTTACCACTTATTACTTATGAAAAAAGAACGCACTTATTAGCCAAAATCACTTACCGAATAAGTGAAATGGCTAAATCAGCACTTGTTATAGGAAAAAGAACACCCCCATGAATATGATTGGTCGATTAGGAATCTTTTTGTTTAAACAATTTTAGATTAAGAAAGCCCAAACTTACCTAATAAATGTATGGAAACTAATTGCAAAGTGACCGTCACACAAGTAATGGTTTGTTAAATAAGAAAATAAGTGTTGTTCTCTGTGTTGACTACTTGTAATTTATAAGCCTGGAGCACTTTTATATGTGATACAATATGATAGGCAGGCTTCATCCCTGGGAAAAATGTACCCAGTAAAAAGAAGCTGGAATACACAAAGAGAACTCCCCCAAACCAAAACCTTCTAGACAAAATAACCTGAAGGAGGGGGAGAATCCATCGACTTAGACATATTAGATGTTCCGGTTCACCTTTCATTGTCATTCAAATCCCTCTAAAATGTTTTTGAGTACCTAGATGGGGAGGAGGGAAATAAAGGTTCTTGGACTGTATACATGTTTTGTAAAAATTCCATGGATCAAATCTGGGTTTTGCGGAAGCAATAGAAGTGAAAAACAATAAATTCAGTGAAAACCCCAACCCCCAGGATCCAGGTGATACGACAAACAGAAACATAATAAATAAAAAAGAAATGAATAATTAAACAAGAATTATATCTCAACGAACTTCGTTGATGTGATTTTGAAATCCTTGTATTAAGGACAACAAATAGATGGTAGTTTGAATATCCGACAATAATTCTTGGATCTTGAAACCTCAAAAGTATTATGACTACCATGGCATTTAGAATTCTCTATGTTAAATCATATTTAGATTGTAAAATAATGAGACTATAAGGTGCTATTCATAGCCTCATTATTTGGCTTGGTGGTATCCGAACTGTTACGAATAATACGAAGAATATTCCAGTTGGATGTGACTAGGTTTATCCAATATGCTAGATATAACCCATTTGATACCTTATGGATTAACACTAATGAAACCCTAGGTTCATTTCATTTCAAAATTCACCCATTTCAAGGTAGGTTCCCTTTGTCCCAAAATTTGCCTATATCAGCTTATGTTCATTTTGTATCAAAATTCAACCATATTATCATAATCCTTTATGATAAGTGGGGTGGCAATCTTGACCCGACGGGCCAAACGGGACGAAGAGTTTAATGGACCTATTGTAAAAAACTAATATAGAACATAATTTTTTTTTTTAAAATGAAAATTTATAAAACGATGTATTAAAAAAATTGTTCTTTAAAAAAATTTCAAAATTATGTAACATTTATGACTTTTGGTCGTCAATCCGTTTGACCCATTTGCTTGAATGGGCTCAAATTGCCACCCCTATATTTGATAACCATGTAGTTTTAAGATATCAAATCATATCTGGCCCTCATTATCATCTCCTCTCTATGTGTATGATTGAGTTGCTATGTGATGTTGACAGTATTATGTTGTATAATGTGCACATATTTCCAACAGAAGTCCAATATACTTGCAAAAATGCAAAAATTAACTGAATAAGCTCAAGCATGCCTGCAAAATATAATTGTTTTTCCAGTCCTTTATGCAATTTTCCTCTTTGTCAATGAGGATTCTACAATCCTCATAACTCGTCCTTGTGGAAACCAAAGGGATGATTAATAAAGGATCACCCTTTTTTAGTTCCATACGTTGCTGAGAAAAATTAAGCTTTTTATCAAATTTTGTTAGAAGACCAGAATATTGCGAAAATTCACCTGACTTATAGCCTGAGCAAAATGGAGGGCCTGCATGACATAATATGACACAATCGTTATCAAAATACAAATGGGAGATCTTTAGCATCTCACACTTTCAATGAAATTTGAACAGTTTGTCATTTTCCATTGCTTCCTTCATGACCAAGGTAAAGAGATGTGGAGAGGGACTCCTTGTTGAAGAATCCATGGATTCACCATTAAAGAATGTGCCGTATGAAACTGATAAAACACACATATTTATGCAATGTATCATAGCAGGATGCAGCAAGCAATGAGAATAAAATATGTTATTTTAGACGACTGTTAAACTTTTGGGAGAGTAAGCGATTGGAGCTTACAATAGTTACTTAAGCATGCTTTCATTACCAAATAATTTTCTTGATTGCTAAGCATAAGCCTCTCCATTGATTATTCAAGGACCTTGAAAAATTTAGATTTGTATCCATCAAGGATAGGAGCTTTGTTATCTTCAATGACAAACATAGCTCGTTTAATCTCGTTTGAAGTGACTTCCTGAACCATGAAATCTGCTTTAGCAGAAAGAGTTTACATATGAAATGGTTGAGCCTTTGTCTCTATGGAAATCATAAATGCTTGAATACTGCCTTTGGGATATTTTTCTCATAGTACACAAGACCACCTCCATCCGTACTTGCATTGGTATGATGCTGTATGAGTTGCCCTTTACTGATCCATGGAAATATGCATTATTTCCATATCCACATTTAGATTTTATGTATTTTGGTTTAGCTTTTATTTCACCATGCTACATTGCACACTGAGTTCCTTCTTCATGTACCTTTCCTAGTTGCTTGGTTTGTTCTGTGCAAAGCTACTTTCATGGTGTATTTGCCTTTCCTCCATGCTTGTAGAATCCGATGTTGTATATGTTTGTTTCAAACTAAAGAATGTTGAGGCCATTGAGATTAAGGTTGAGGGTAACATGCATCATTATGAAGTGGACTTGTGGAGAAATGACACATTAACTGTTTTGGAAAATATATTTGGCTGCACAAATTATCTTTTAGGGCCTATGAGATTGATTATGAAAATATTTTCTCATGATGTGGTCAACATGGCTTATGGTTGGATTTTGTTGTTGTGGCTCATTAGTTGGATATCAAGAAGGTTCATATGGATAGACTAGATGGATTTGTTGTTCATGACTTGTCTTTAATTGTTTGTAACATTTAAAGTTGTCTTTTAGAGCTTTTTTAATAAAAAGGGTAGCCCACCCACTAGGGCCCCCCACCAACTGGTCCCACGACCAACGTGGAGGAGGTAAATTGTGTAACCCATGGTTAAAGGACATGTGCAGGGTTTGAACTCTGAACCTCCACTATGGATTCCATATCCCCAACTACTAGGCTACCATCATGGGGCTCGAACTTTTTTACTTGAAGTGTTGGGACTCGAACTGATAATGACTACTACATAGAATAGACATATATGCACATGTTCTCTTCTGAAGCTTCATTATATTGCTAGTTTACAACAATCATGCCTTGCAGTCTTGTCTTTTTAATAATAGAACATGAAGTAATTTGTTTTCTGTTGTTGGCATATTGTGCTAATATTACTTTACTCTTTCTTTTGTTTGGGGAACAGATGGTGTACGTTTTGTCTATATACAACAAGAAAGACAAATATAATCGGATTACGGTATGTGATCTTGGTGCTTTCTCTTTTATGTATAAGAACCTGTTACATCTATGTGAGATAGAGGTATAAAGCATAGGATATCGTGTGTATGTAAGCATATTTGCGTCCTCTTATATAGGCACAGATGCATATAATATTAGCTTTTTTCATATATCGTTTCAACCTTCAATCACATGCATAGATAAATAGATTGTGTTTGTTTTCCTGTTGATCATATTTGTTGAGAATTAAATGGATAATGTATTGCTACCGCTGCTAAAGATGTTTCATGTAATGAGCAATGTAGGTAAGTTCTATACATTTAATTTCTTTTGAAACAGTAATTTATTGACTAAAGACACACCATGACCGAATAACTAAATATACATCCCTATTTTCAAAACTAGAGTAAGTTTGATTCAGTTTTTATGTTGTTAATTACAGATTAATACTATATATAGGATAAAAGGTTTAGCATAGGATAAAATGGGTAATAAAGGTTTTCCCGATACATACATACATATATGAAAACAGAGATAGAGATAGAGAGAGTGAGAGAAATGAGAATATAGGGAGGATCAGTATTGTGAAAGGCTCAAAGCGCATTAAGGAGCAAAGGGGTCCTTGGGACCTAGGAACAAGGCATGGCCTCATGAATGTGAGGCGCGTATTACAACAAAATGGAAAAAATATGTATTATGTCTGTAGCTACTAAATTAGTAGAAAAATAAAGAGGAAACAATGAATAGAATTAGAGAGATAAAATACATACACAAATGCGATACACACAAATAGTAGTGGTAGCATACTTCACTTCACCAAAGAACGAGAATAATCGAAAAAGTAGAAGAAAAAAGAAGAATAGTACAACAGTAGAGAATAAAACATGTACTTGAAGAACTGATATTAGAAGAAATGATGGTAGAAAATCACACAATTGCATTGTAGAAAGAAGAATGGTAGAAATAGAAAGAACGAACCTCTGTGAAGAATTGAAGTCAGGAGGCCTTAGAAGAGGAAATTGATGGCTACTCATCAGGAAATAACTGAAAAAAAGCTAAAAGTAAATATAACATGCTCGTAACCCTAAGGGCCTCACAAGCAAGGGGCAGGGCCTTGGTGCGCCTCATACGTGTGTCTAGCCAAGATGTAGAAAATCTCAAGACTGAGTAGGTGTGCTTTTCACAACTATGGGGGGTCTTTGGGCTGGAACTGATCAATCTAAAAACTGATGCGTAGCGGGTTGAGGATTTTGATAATAGTGGAGTTTGGAGACTGAAGAATTATAGCACAGTAGCTGATGAATATTAACACACGTAAAGACTGGTAACAGGGGCTGAAGAATAATAACAAAGAAAAGAAAACAATCTAAATAATCAAGGATAAAGTAATGAAACACTATCAATATTATTTAAATTGGCGAAGATTGGTGTTATTAGTGATAAAGCTGTAGCACCACACTAAAACAATCAAAATTTGACTCCTTTTGTGTATATTACACTCAGCTTCACAAGCTATTGTATTTTCAATATTCGAAAGATGATCTGCTATTACAACTTGGACCAATATATAGGGCTGGAAAATTAAAGAACCATTTCATTAAGAAAGACCAACTAAGGAATGACCAAAGGTTGGAGTCTATTAAAAGAACCATTAATAGAACTGAATACGATGAAGACTCTTCATCTTGGTCGCTGGACTAATAAAGTGGCTGTTCTTGAAAAAGACATGGATGCCCCTGCATCAACCTCTCCCGGTTGGGAAGGAGTTGCCCTCATATCTTCCAGTAGAACATCTTTAAGATGAGGATTATCTCCCATTCAGTCTATGGTCCATCTGCTCTTGCCGTTAGCTTATTTTTCTTCCTTGAAGGAAGTCTTTCCTTCCTCAAGTGCAGCCATACGAGATCTCCAGGTTCAAAGAGAGCCTTCTTGCGATGCTTGTTGCCCTTTTTCTTGTACAAGTCATTGGTATGCTCAATCTTTGCCTTGACTTGTTCATGAATCTTCGGCATTTTTTTGGCACGGGTTGTTGCCTCTGTTAATGCATCTAAGATTGTTTTTGGAATTTAGTATCTTTAAGTTTTGTTTATTTAGTATGAAGATATTTTGTAACCTTAGTTACTAAGAAAACTTAACCATGAAGAAAACTTAGTGGTTAAGAAAGTTCTACTATTAAGTAGACTTAACCTTTAAGGAAACTTACCTCCTAAGTAGCTTAGCAAGCAAGAATACTTAGAGGTGAAGTAAAACAATCTTGTTAAGTTTTGTAAGCCTATAAATAGGCATATAATGTTCAAAAGTTAGATATATCAAAAAGCCTTTCAATTCTATTGTAACTCTCTCTTTCATTATCAATATATAATCTTCCAAAGTGTTGATTTATATCTAATCTTAAAAACATTAACAGTGGTATCAGAGCCCACTTCTTAAGGGGCCGTGTGATTTACTTGAGAGAAACACGAGAGGGAGTGAAACACTTGAGAATTAACTAGACATGGCATCTAGTTCAGCTGCTCTTGCAATTCCAATATTTTCTGGATTGCACTATCATATTTGGGCAGTCAAAATGAAGACGTATTTGAAGTCTCAAGGGTTATGGAAGGTTGTAGAGACTGGTGAAGATCCTCCAGCTCTTAGAGCAAATCCAACGATTGCTCAATTAAAATCTTATGAAGAAGAATTGCTGAAAAAAGACAAGGCACTTACCTGTTTGCAATCAGGACTTGCTGACCAAATTTTCACCTCCATCATGCACTTGGAGACACCAAAAGAAGTGTGGGACAAACTCCAAGAGACATATGAAGGTACTGATAGAGTAAAAGCTGTCAGATTATTAACTCTCAGAAGAGAGTTTGAATTATTGAAAATGAAAGATGATGAACTTGTCAAAGATTATTCAGCAAGAATGATGGATGTGGTTAATCGAATGAGGCTACAAGGTGAAGACGTGAAAGAGCAGAAAGTAGTGGAGAAAATGATGATAAGCGTTCCTCAAAAATTTGAAGCTAAAATTTCTGCTATTGAAGAGTCTTGTGATCTTAGTGTGCTTACAATTTCTGAGCTAACAAGCAAGCTCGAAGCTCAAGAGCAGAGAGTTTCTGTAAGATCAGAAGGAAAAATTGAAGGTGCTTTTCAAGCATCTCAAAGAAATAACAAGACTGAAAGTACAAAGCAGAATAATTACAAGAGAAGAAATTTCAACAAGGGGAACAAAGGCTCTACTACCTCACAAAGTTCTTCAACATCAAAGAAATGTAATTTTCCTCCTTGTAAAATTTGTCAAAACACAAACCATCAAGAAGCCGATTGTTGGTTCAAAGATAAACCAAACTTTAAGTGCAACTTTTGCAAAAAGTTTGGGCATATTGAAAAATATTGTAGAGCAAAGAAAAATCAAGGACATTCACATCAACTTCAACAAGCAAATGTTTCAGAAGAGAACAACAAAGAAGATGAGCACTTGTTCATGGCATCACATGTTGACATATGTTCAAAGGATCTTACATGGCTAGTAGATAGTGGATGTACAAGCCATATGACTCCAGATCCTTCCTTCTTTACAAGTCTTGATACAACAGTCAACACTAGAGTAAAGTTGGGAAATGGAGAAGTTGTTCAAGCTAAAGGAAGAGGCACTATTGCTGTTAACACAAAGCAAGGTACCAAATACATCTCTGATGTCTTGTATATTCCTGAACTTGATCAAAATTTATTAAGTGTGCCGCAAATGACGAAAAACGGCTATAGCGTGAATTTTAAAGATTCTTGTTGCTCTATTTTGAACGCTGCTGGTTCCAAAGTAGCTACGCTTGATATGGTGAATAATGGTTTCTACTTGAAGCTTGATGTTGCAAATGCTAGTGCTTTTTCTATTACGGAAGATGATAGTTTGAAATGGCATAAAAGATTTGGTCACTTCAATTATAGAACGCTCAAGCACATGCATACTACTCAGTTGGTGAATGATATGCCTGCCATCACTGAAGTTGATTCTATATGTGAAGGTTGTGAATTGGGAAAAAGTCACAGGTTGCCATTTTCAAAATATAGTGTAACAAGAGCCACACAAAAACTAGAGATTGTGCATTCTGATATTTGTGGTCCTATGTCTACATCATCCTGCAGTGGCAACAAGTACTTTGTACTTTTCATTGATGATTATACAAGAATGTGTTGGGTTTATTTTCTTAGCAGCAAAGCTTCAGTTCTTTCAACATTCAAGAATTTCAAGAAACTTGTCGAAGTGCAAAGTGGAAATACTTTGCGTATTCTCAGAACTGACAATGGTGGAGAATACACTTCTAATGAGTTTGAAGATTTTCTTCGACAGCAAGGAGTAATACATCAGGTTACAGTTCCATACTCACCACAACAAAATGGAGTTTCTGAAAGAAAAAATAGAACTGTTATGGAGATGGCGAGATCAATGATTTATGAAAAGAAATTACCAAAAACATTTTGGGCCGAGTCTGTAGCTACATCAGTGTATTTGCTCAACCGATTAGCAACAAAAGCCGTAAGTGATAAGACTCCAATTGAAGCTTGGTCAGGTATTAAACCTTCGATCAAACACTTAAAGATTTTTGGGTCTATCTGTTATTACCATATTCCAGATGTCAAGAGGTCAAAGCTTGATGAAAAAGCTAGAAAAGGTATCTTTTTGGGTTATGCAACAGAATCAAAAGGATATAGAATTTATGATCTCATGGATAGCAAAATTGCAATAAGCAGAGATGTGATATTTGATGAAGGAGCCTATTGGGATTGGAATATGAACAAAGTTAAAAGGCATGAAGTTGGTGGTTCAAGTACACAAGATGACACGTTTATCGATGAAGTCAATGAACCAGAATTTGATATTCAAGACACAACCGACACTGATGTGTTAAGAACAAGAACACTTGCTGATGTCTACGAGTCTTGTAATGTTGTTGATATAGAGCCTGCAAGCTATACAGATGCCGTAAAACACGATGAATGGATTAAAGCCATGAAGTGTGAACTTGAAATGATCAAGAAAAATAACACTTGGAAGCTTGTTGACTTGCCAGAAGGGAAAAGTGCAATAGGTGTGAAATGGGTGTTCAGAACTAAATATCATCCTGACGGTTCAATTCACAAGCACAAAGCAAGACTAGTAGTAAAAGGGTATTCTCAAATTCCCGGTGTAGATTTCGGAGATACTTTTGCTCCGGTTGCTCGTCATGATACTATCAAGTTATTGTTAGCTGTATCTGCTCAACGTAATTTGAAAATTCACCATCTTGATGTCAAGTCTGCATTTCTCAATGGTGAACTTGAGGAGGAGATCTATGTAAACCAACCTGAAGGTTTTGAAGTAACTGGACAAGAAGAAAAGGTATACAGACTCTACAAGGCACTTTATGGTCTAAAACAAGCACCTAGAGCTTGGTATGCTAAGATCGATGCTCATTTACTAAATCATGACTTCAAGAAGAGTTCAAGTGAGTCAACTCTTTACGTAAAGAAATTCAACTCTCAAGATAAGTTAATTATCTCTCTTTACGTTGATGATTTGCTTGTGATCGGAAGCAATGATGATCTTATTATGAAGTTTAAGAAGCAAATGGAATTTGAATTTGATATGTCAGATTTAGGGCTGGTAAATTATTTTCTTGGCATGGAGATAAAACAACAGTCCGATGGTGTTCATATCTCACAAAGAAAGTATGCAAGTGATATGCTCAAAAGATTTAACATGCTTTCTTGCAAACAAGTTGCATCACCGCTTGTTTTGAATTGTAAGTTATCCAAAGATGATGGAGAAATGTTGGTTAATCCAACGCCTTACCGAAGTATTGTTGGAAGCTTATTATATTTGACAATCTCAAGACCGGACTTAGCATATGCAGCTAGCTTTCTATCTAGATTTATGAAAGCACCGTCTACTTATCATTTGGGAGCTGCAAAGAGAGTCCTAAGATACTTGAAAGGTTCTCTTGATTGCGGGATTATGTTCGAAAGAAACAAAGATGTGAAACTTGAAGGATATTCTGATAGTGATTGGGCTGGAAGCATTGATGATATGAAAAGTACTTCTGGCTATATTTTCACTCTTGGTTCGGGAGCTTTTTGTTGGAATTCAAGTAAACAAAAAGTTGTTGCACAATCTACAGCTGAAGCAGAATATATAGCAATTGCTGCTGCTGTCAATCATGCTATTTGGGTTAGAAAAATATTATCTGATTTGGAGCTAACTCAAAAAGATCCAACTATAATCTTTTGTGACAACAAGTCTGCTATTGCTATAGCAGAAAATCCTGTGCAACATGGAAGAACAAAGCACATCAACGTCAAGTATCATGCCATCCGAGAAGCTGAGAAGAATAAAGAAGTGAAGTTGAAATATTGCACATCCGAAGCTCAATTGGCAGATATGCTGACAAAGCCACTTACTGGAATGAAGTTAGATCATTTGAAGGCTCAAGTAATGATTACCAACAACAATCTTAAGGAGGAGTGTTAATGCATCTAAGATTGTTTTTGGAATTTAGTATCTTTAAGTTTTGTTTATTTAGTATGAAGATATTTTGTAACCTTAGTTACTAAGAAAACTTAACCATGAAGAAAACTTAGTGGTTAAGAAAGTTCTACTATTAAGTAGACTTAACCTTTAAGGAAACTTACCTCCTAAGTAGCTTAGCAAGCAAGAATACTTAGAGGTGAAGTAAAACAATCTTGTTAAGTTTTGTAAGCCTATAAATAGGCATATAATGTTCAAAAGTTAGATATATCAAAAAGCCTTTCAATTCTATTGTAACTCTCTCTTTCATTATCAATATATAATCTTCCAAAGTGTTGATTTATATCTAATCTTAAAAACATTAACAGCCTCAAAGTGGATTGTACTACCCTTAAGCAAAGGTACGGGTGAGAGGGTTTACTCCATAGTTCACTTCAAAGGGTGTGTGACTACGATATTGGTTGTAAGCAAGCTCAGCAAAAGGAAGTTTAGTATCCCAATCTTTCTAGTACTTGCTCACCATAGTTCTTAGCAAGGTTGTGCGTGTTCGATTGGTTACCTCCGTTCATCCATCCGTTTGAGGATGATAGACAGTGCTAAATAATAACTTTGTGCCCAACAACTTCCACAAAGATTTCCAGAAGTAGCTCAAGAACTTGACATCTTTGTCATAAACTATGGTCTTAGGCACACCATGAAGACGCACAATTTGTTTCAGAATCAAATCAGCAACATGAATGACATCATCTGTTTTGTGAAATGGAAGAAAGTGTGCCATTTTGGAGAATCGATCCACCACAACCATGATAACATCTTTCCCACGCTGAGTAATAAAGTAGGTTGGTCTTGAAAAAGACATGGATGCCCCCGCATCAGAAACAAATGAAATAACGTGATATGGGTGTATCCAAGGGTGATAACCAATCCAACGTTAATCAAGAAAATGTCATGGATTCGAATCAAGCAATGGTTATCTTACCCGCTATATCACACTTCGGGGAAGTATTTGGTAATCCTAGTTTTGACAAAGGATTTACATTGCTCCACAAGCTGGCCTAGAGCCTTTTCTATCTTATCAACTTTCAATAACCAGATCACATGCACATGCATAATATGTGTGTGATTGTAGTAGTTTTAGTAAGCTATTTTACTTGGAGAATGAAACCAAAAAAAAGGTTCAGCCACATACAAGTCTAATTTGATTAAGAGTTACAGCTATTTGTTGCTACCAGAAATGGAAATGAGACAAAAAGGATGCTGAAAAGCTATTACAAGTACAACTTGTGTCTTCTCTTGCTATTGGTTGACTTTTTTTGTACCTTAAAGACATATCCTTGTATTTCAGCTTTTGTTTTATTTTGTCTTAGAGTATTTCTATAGAAACTCTCTATATAACAGAGTTTCCAGCATTGTAATTCTCAGTTTTTGGGAAATATGAAAATTAAATAGAGCAGCCTCTATTTTCTCTGAAATCTTCATTTCCTTTAGAGATCTTTGATCTTGGTGGATTGGAGTGTTCCCTTTCCCTTTAATCTTGGTGGTTTCATTTTCTTTAGAGATTAAAGTAGTGGGTTCCTATCTTTTATTCTGTTTTGTGTTTTCTGGACAGCAGCTTTTTTGTTGTTCTTAGTTATTGTTCTTCATTTTTTTTGCATATTCTTTCTGTCCAGCAACTTATAATCTGTCCCATTAAGTTCTAAGTTGTCCAACAGCTGATTTCACATCATAACGCCACTTAATGGACATAACAAAGATAAAAGAGGAATAGCTCAATAGCCAACCTTCAACATATGTAAAACTGTGAAAGATATAATTTATCAAACCACAATACACTATCTTTATTTAAAATTTGACTTTATTTCTTCTCAATTTTTTAAAGTTAAAAAGATAAAAACAAAGTATTGGATGGTAGATGCTGAGAGTTAAACATGATATTTTTTTTCTGAAGAAAGAATATGTTAGATGTTATGAATTATATGGTAAATGGTACAAGTGTTTGAATGGCTATATGATATAATTCACTTTTCCTTTTTCTTTTTTTATCAAGGGTGCTGAAAAGGGGGTGGCATGAGAAAGAGGGTTAGTGGGGTACTTGGGCTTTTTTGGTTCATGGGGAGCGGGGTGGGGTGTAGCAGGGATGGGAGGGAGAGGATTTTAGCTTGTGAATACACGTAGATGTATTTTAGCATGCGGATAAGAGATTGTGTTTTACTTTGGCAAAATCATAGTGACATCTTATAATGGTAGTTATTTGGAAGATCTAATTTCAGTGTATCTATACTTCTGCTCGAAAGGATGTAAAGCCTTCTTTTTTTGCTTTAATACTACACAATCCTGTTATTGCAGCTTTGAATGTCTTGAGGTGTATAATATCTCTTTTGTCCTTTAGATGGCGGCTTTTAACATCCAGGAAGCACTTGTCTGGAAAGAAAAAATTGAATCTGTTATCGATCAGGTATCTTTTCTTGCAAATTGACATTATTGGTATAATGGGATGTTTGCTTCCTGTTTTTATTAGTCATTTGTCTATAAAAAACTTTATTCATATAATGGGATGCTTGCTTACTGTTGTGTTGATTTTCAATTTTTAAAGAAAATTTTTGACATATATTAAATGACGTGAAGCATCAGGAGTCACAAGCTGTTAATGGGAATAAATACCAGTCTTTTGAATATAAATCTGGAATGGATAGTGGAAGGAATGCTTCTTCATCAGATCAGGAAAGTCAGTAAGTGAAGTTCACCTGTACTATGCTTGTTTTGACTGTTAATATTAACACTTCAATGAACTTTATAAGGATTAGTTTGGGTCGTTAATTTCAAGAGAGGCACATGCACAAGCGCTTTAACTCGAGTACTCGACAGATCGCACGACCCTCATGTCGGGGGCACATCACACATCATCTAAATATCTGTCCTACCAACTTTTGATGGTAGGATAGTGGCCTACTACTACAAGTGCACCTTCATTGCCAAACCAGCTTATATTTTAGCTACATCTACTTTCCACCAACCTTTAATATTCAAAAACCTATCTTCACAAACTCAGCTTTCCCCATAAGCTATACACACATACATACACACACACCCATATATACATATATATAATTATATATACATGTATGTATGTATGTATGTATGTATGTGTGTGTGGGGTTCAGCAGCGTACCCATGAAATTCTAGTGTATAAGCCAACATTATAAGAATTTTAAAAGGACCATACCTTTATACATTAATATAAAAAAAAAAAAAATTTGTGAATGGTAAAGAAAAAAATCATGTGAACGGTGTATGATAATTCATTTGGATGACCATTCACATAAATATACATGAACATTCACATAAATATACATGAACATTCACCTAATTTTTAAGGACGTAGAAAGTGTGAATGTATGTGAAATTCACATATAAATTTGTAACGTTAATTTAACCATGATTAGGAAAAAGAATTATGATTAAAGGTTTTTAAGGGTGGTACCTTTGGGTGCACTTGATTTCGAATGGTACTCTTTTGAACCTTAAAGTAAATAAATAATATATATATATATATATATATATATATATATACATATGTGTATATTTATATATATATATATATATATATATATATATATATATATATATATGTATGTGTGTGTGTGTGTGTGTATATATATATATATATATATAGGTTTTCCATTGAACACACCCCTATATGTATATATGATTCCAGGAACTACCACTTTTTCGTAGGGTACCACATAAAATGAATTTTAAATTTGCTTTTACATAAAAGTAAATACAAAAACAATCATGTGAATGTATGAATGATTGGGTGAATGAATGACAAATTCACAGGATTTTTTGTACATTCTCATTTATTTTTTTATTATTTTTTTTGTAAATTTACTTGATAAAAATTGCGAATACCAAAATTATATACACTTATAATGATATTTTATATAATATTATGTAAAAAGAATTAAAAAAACAAATACCGTTCGGAGTGGTACTTCTGGTACCTTGGTACCCTGTGAAAGATTTGGTACTCATTTGATCCTGGTTCCATATATGCATATACATATACATAGGGAGGTTCAATTGAGAACTTTTATGCATCGAGGTACAAAAGAACCTATATCATCCATTAGATCAAAAAATTGTATGGATTAGATTAATGGCAAAAGGGTAAATAGTTGGACAATTTTATGCATCTTGTGCATTATAAAAACAAACAAGGAAGGGCATTTTGGGGAATGTGCAGACCTCATTAAATTTAATATTTCAACAAATAATCAAATAATAAATGCTAAATAAATTCAATTGATACATTTCCAAATTTAACAAAAATTACACAAATTCAAAAAGATGATGGAGATCGATGCATTTCATCTTTAATCGTGTTTATCTATGCATTGTGTTCAAAAAAGACGCATTTAACAAAAAAAAAATACACAAATTCATTTATGCATCGTGTTCAACTTGTTCATCATTCATCTATGCATCGTGTTTGTCGTTCATATTCTTCATTTATCTATACATCGTCATTGTTCATCATCCATTTATGCATCATCATTTTTCGTTGTTCATCATCCATCTATGCATCTTCATTCTTCATAATCCATCTATGCATCATCATTATTCGTCGTTAATCATCCATCTATGCATCGTTTTCTTCATAATCGTCATTGGTTGCATCTTTTGTTCATGTTCATCATCATCGTTGTTCATCGTTAATCTTCGTCTTCAAATCATGATCACTATGAAAATCATGAATAACACGCTTAGAGACAAAGGGAGAGAGAGAGAGAGAGAGAGAAATGGGGAGGAAAATGAGGAATGTAGTTAATATGAGATTTTAATTCAAAATGTAACTCCTAATTATCTTTTAATGATTTTTAGAAATAAATTAATTATTATATCTTTAGTTTTCCCTAAATGCCCTTTGTGCACCCTTGGTAGAGATTATCTGATGCACAAAAGTTCCTCGAGGTTCTCGATGCATAAAAGTTCTCAATTGAACCTCAATCTACATACATACATACATACATATATATATATATATATATATATATATATATATATATATATATATATATATATATATATATATACATACATACATATATATATATATATATATATATATATGTATATATGTATGTATAATGATTAATGAAATTTAAGAGAAAGAAAGAAAGATGAAAGGAAGAAAGAGAAGAGAAAATAATATTTGTGTTTGTGTTCTTGAATCGGGAGTAAATAAAGATGAACGAAAGAAAGTTTATGTTCTTGAAGAGGGAAGAAAGAAAATAAAAACCTTTGTTTCTTTGTAATTTATACAGACAAATTTTTATCAAACTTTCTTTCCTTCACTTTCTCTCCATTTGGAAGGAAACTTTTGGAGAGAAAACTCATCATACTTTCCTTCCTCTTCTCTTGCTTTCCTTCCTTAAAAATGATAAAAGAACACAAACTAATTTTTTTTTTTGTTTCCTCCCTCTTTCTCGGCTTTCCTTCACTTTCTTCCGTTTAAATTGATTTGAGAACAGAAGGGAGGGGTTACAAATAAATAGTAAAAAACTGTTATTTTAATCAGTAAGAACTGGTTCACGTGTACACAACCTTCTTTGCCAATTCATCAAAAAAGCTTTTCACTCCAATCCAACAAAGTTTTTCAAAGATTTTATGAAATAGTAAAAACCCATTGTAGATACCCTCATTGGAGATGATCTAAGGATAATATATAAAACAACTTTGCATTAAAAAGCAAAATAAAAGTTGAGGTTATATAAATGACTTGCTTAGCAAGGCCTATTGGATGTCATGGTTTTTTCAATTAATTTTATTGAACTTCCTGTTTTGTAGGAATAGTGCTGCTGAAGATGAAGATGATTCAACTCCACATTTGCTCCGAAGAACAACAATTGGGAATGGTAATTGGTTTTCTTGTTTGTTTGATATGTTGATTATTCTTTTATATTATTGCGTCATTTTTATAGCTCTTTTATTGGGCAGGTCCTCCTGAATCTATATTGGATTGGACGCAAGAAAGTTCAGAATTAGCAAGCCAAAATGCCAGTAATTATGCAATTTCAAGGAAACACTGGCGACTTCTACAATGTCAAAATGGTAACATGTAGTTACTTATATTATCTCACTATTTAGCATAGGAAATTAGGAATTCAATGTATTGGACATCCATATGGGAATATATTAGGTACTTCATTTGAAGTAATGGGTAATAATGAGATTTCTTTTGTTGAAATTTTCAGGACTTCGGATCTTTGAAGAGCTTCTTGAAGTTGATTTTCTTGTAAGGATTGTTGGCTTATATAGTTATATCACATTTTTGGTGTTACATAGATAGTTACAACTTTGTATCAGCAAATAATTTTCATGTTTGTATTTATGTGCAGCCAAAGAGCTGTAGTAGGGCTATGAAGGCTACTGGGGTTGTGGAAGCCAGCTGCGAAGAAATATTTGAGCTTGTAATGAGCATGGATGGAACACGCTCTGAGTGAGTCTTGTCGGCATTTTATTTACACTTGATGTACATTTTCCAGACGCTTATTTCTTCTGTCTTGTTTTAGTTGGGGACCTTGGGGTGTATTCGATTTCATTTTCTTGGATAACAGATATGAATCAATTGGTAATTCACTATGATTAATAATAATCAAATGCACCCGCAACCGAAATCTTGCTACAATTCTATGGAATTCGAGACCCAGAAATCTCCAAACAAGAAAGAAGAACGTAACAAAACTCAATACCCCAACTGGAAGCTGGCCCTAGGCTATATATGATCCCCCCTCTCCCAAAATTGTAAAACATACCTTAATTAAATAATAAAATACATAAATAACTAAATAGTTATTGTTAATGACACCTAGCCCCCTTCAAGTTGTAACCAGACCTGCTTCCCCTCCCTTTCTTTTGCATCGATACTCCAGCCTCCACCGGTTATAATTAGCATAAAAAACATGGTCTTCTGGAAGACGTATTCAAATCATATGTTTTCTATATAGTTTTCAAATGCCTTTGCGTCTGTTTAGTTAACTAAAATTTCTGCCATTCTTCTCTCTGGTAGATCTACAACTGTTCAAGCAACATGAGAAGGGGAAAGAGAGAACCTTAAATTATTTATAAATAACATGTGTTTGCATTGCATTTAATTTGGAGAAAGAAGCTTTATAGACAATTACTTTCATGGTTAAATGTAGGTTTGTCAAAAGGGTAGAGTATCAATCTACAAGAGTAGGTCTTGGATACTTTGAAGAATCATGTATAAACCACTTTCTGAAGGTAACAATTCAACCCTTGTATGTCTGGGTTTTTCCGGGAAAACAGCAGTTAAAATTTGAGGGAATCAACTGTCGATTGTCAAGTCTTGTCTTGCATATCAAGCATGATTGCTGTTAACTATAAAAATGCAGCCAAGTTACCTTAGAGAAAACTTGATGGTCAGCTTAGGGTAGAATAGCTCACATCAAATCAGCTTGAGATGGCTTTCTCAGCTTGAGCAATTGGTAAGGGACTGCCGTAAGGGATTCTGTTCCTTAACCCCGCAAGGGGAACCCCTTGACCTCTGGTATTTATATGGTCTGGAATCAAGTTAGCTTAAACGAGTGTGTTCTCTGCATCTCCTTATCGGTTTGAAGCTTAACATGAATTCCTTAGGTCTCAGGTATATCCCGATTACCAAAAATGACCGATGGCACTAAAATCACCAACAATACATGTGCATTAGTGGTAGAATTGTAGAAAATATTTTTATTGTACCTCAGAATGGAAGTTTCAAGGTTGTCGCACGAAGGCACGACGCAAATTAGGTGTGAAGATGTGGAACCTGTAACGTCTTGGCATGAGGTTCCTAAAAAGGTTCCATTCTGTTTTTTCGTTGATCTGAAAGAATATTTGTTCATTATTTAGGGCTTATCGTGGAAGGATGGATAAATTGATGATGTTGATGGGAAAGTTTCGAGATTTGAAGCGAAAAGATCATCTAGCCCTTTAATATCGAACAAATGGATACATTTGTGGTGCTGCTCAGATAGGCAGGACACAGAGCAGCATGTAGTGAGTAGGGTTGGCACTTAGCAGGCTTTGTTTAGAATTTAGATGCTAATTAACTTAGGGGTTCGTCAGTCTACAGCATAAGTCATGATTATCTGAAGGATGTCATCTTATATGAAAGGAAATTACTCAATCTGGTAAGTAAATATGTAAAAAAGCAACATTTAGATACTAGTGGATATATATCTAAATGGTTTTAATATTTGAGCTATATTCCTTATGCTTTTTGCTGGGACTTGCAGGAATAGCTTAAATTCCAACTTATCAATGTTCCTTTTGTATCATTATCTTCTCTTTTTAGCATGCTATATTTATTGATTGAACATATGCAGGTGGGACTGTAGTTTCCAGGATGGTAGCCTAGTTGAGGAAGTGGATGGTCATACTGCTATTCTCTATCACAGACTTCAGCTCGATTGGTTCCCGACGTAATTTTTGCTTTTCCTTCACATGTGTGTTAATGTTGTTTTATAATCGTTATTGCTTTTATTGCTTGGTTAGTTAAAAGAAAAAGAAGTCTTTCTCATACCATAAACAGATTTGTATCATTGAAGTTGGTATTTTAATTATTCTCACATTTCTGTAGATTTTATTAAGCTATATGTTGAGTCACCACTCACCAGACTCACTGCAATGTCTTAAAGAAATTTACTTTTTATCAATTGACAGTAGCTAGTTACAAGAAAATTTTTATACAGAAATGTATCATTTTTTAATATCTTTTTGTTTTACTTTTCTATTTCCTCAAGTACTATATAATTCAATGATCATTTCTTTATTATTGACAGATCCAATTCAATTCTTTCTATGTTGGTGGTTGCAATTGCAGGTTCGTATGGCCACGTGACCTTTGTTATGTGCGGTATTGGCGCCGAAATGATGACGGGAGTTATGGTGAGTGTATTGATGCATGCATCTTGTTGCGCACTTGTTCTTTTTTTTATTAGGAAAAAGATGGTAAACCGTCAGGCCCCACCAATGGGTTTCATGGTCAAGGTATATCATGTGAACTGCAGACAAGAGGGCCATGGATTTCGACCCAGAACCTTGACTTGCACGCCTGATGTCCCTAACCTTTAAGCCACCAATGTGGGGACACTTTTTTTTCATTAGATTTACATGTATATATGTTTTCGCCATTGTGCAGTTGTACTATTTTGTTCAAGGGAGCATGAGAACTGTGGTCCACAGCCGGGATATGTTCGGGCTCACATTGAGAGTAAAACTTTTCCTTATCGAAAGTAGTTCAATTTGTTTTTGAGATTCATGTAATACTGACTTTTATGTTTCTATTTGATTTAGGTGGAGGGTTTAATATTTCTCCTTTGAAACCTCGAAACGGGAGGCCAAGAACACAGGTTCAGCATCTCATGCAAATTGATTTGAAGGGATGGGGTGTGGGTTATATTTCATCGTTTCAGCAACATTGTTTGTTACAAATGTTAAATAGTGTTGCTGGTGAGCTTCTAATCTTCATCCATGGCATAACGAGTATTAGAAATTGGAATGCCTTTTGCCCAGTGGATATGAATACATGGTTCAAATTTACTTGTTGGATTTTTATTCATTTATTCGACTTATTAGGTTCAGAATCCCAAATTGTTGATATTTTACTGTTCTATATTCATTCTTTCCAAACAACATGAATATCTGGTTTATACAAGCCTTCATGTATTCTGTTTTTTTCCCTGAGAACTTGAATTGATTGCCTTTATTAATGAGATGATACTTATCAAATTCAATCTCCAATGATAGGACTAAGGGAATATTTCGCACAGACCGATGAAAGGACTGTTCCACCAAGAATTCCGGTTATGGTTAATATGGCATCATGTACTGTTCCTCTGAAGGGGACACAGAAAAACCAGTTGACTTCTGTTCATAACCGAAACGAATCTCTTGAAAATGCTGCAAAAATGATGGATGAATACTCCGATGAAGATGAAGACTTCCAAATTCCTGATGAAGAGGTTGGGAATGAGTTTTATTTATTTTTTATTTATTTAACCCCCAAAGCAGGAACCATGGGGGTTTGGGGTAGAATTTCATTGGATAAAGGGGAATAAAAACACTGGATATACAGGGCGTGGTGTAGCATTAGCCAAGTTAATATGGGGCGGTCTTTAATTAATGAGATTATTATTATGGAATTATTAGTGTGAGTGGTCTTTAATTAATCAGATTATTATTATGGACTTATGTTATTCTTTTCCTGATTTTGATATCAAACCTTCGCAGGCATATCGTGCTGAGATGGAGATGAGAAGGGCAGGTAGTCATGAGTATTCTGTTAAGACGTTTATGCCGTTGAAGGCATACATTAACTAAATGGTTTTTTTTACTGACAATGTGAACCATCTCTTTTAGCTGTTCAAGAAGAACCTGTTGTTCAAATTGATTTGTCCTGCTTTTGTGGTAACCTTCGTCGGGATGACAATGAAAGTGCCCGTGACTGTTGGAGAATATCTGATGGGAACAACTTTAGAGTGCGTAGTAAGCGTTTTGTCTATGATAAATCAAAGGTTGTTGCCATTTGCTTCTATGACAAATTTGTAATTGAGGTTACATTTATCTTTTCTATTCCATACATTCTGCTAACCTTCTTTATTCAATTATGCTTGAAGATGCCTGGAGGCAAACATCTTATGGACCTTGTTGCTGTTGACTGGTTTAAAGACACTAAGCGCATGGACCATGTTGCTAGACGCCAAGGTTGTGCGGCACAAGTAAGTATTTGAACTTCAAAGGCCACAATATAACCAAAACCAGTCCAAGTATGTCTAGATTCGGTTTTTCCAAAACAGTGTATCAACTGAATGTAAACTTGGGGTTTAAATTATAAATATAAATGACATTTATAATTCGGAGAGTAACACTTACCAAACTGAGAACTTGTTTTGAAAAACTCTAGAACCGAAAACCAGTTTTTTAAACTTATAGAACAGAGCACCAAACAGAGAAAGGGGCGGCTATCTAGCAGCGGGAGTCGTTTCGGTTGTATGCCACGAGGTCCCTATGGATAAGGGGACAGAATATTAAGGGTTCTGGTCCTGGTTTGGTTTTCTGGTTTTGTCAGTCAGGACTCAGGAATGAATTTATTCACACCCCTATCTGTGAATCCTTTTATTTATTTGTTTTGTATATAATTGCCAACTATGGAAACTTTTGCGTCTTAGATATTTTTGGAATTGTACATTCATGTTTTGTCTGAACAGGAAGTATTTTGCTACTGCATTTTTTGTTCTTGGAAAAGGAAGTTTGCTACCAGAAGTTATTAATAGTATTATAAAATCAAAGAGTTGTTAATAAAACACCCCATAAAGAAAATTCTCAGACTAACCCTGGAGAGGGGAATGGAATAGTATAATCCAAACAAAACATGGATGACGAAAAGCTCCAGTTCCAATCCTTTCAAAAACGAAGGCTTTCTATACACCTTCCAATATTTACCTATTACCTATATAGATCCACAGTATGTTTTGCTAGACTAGTGGATATCTTGATGTGGCTGTTGCCATATGCATTCGAACATTGTTCCAATTTAAACTCATTAAACTTAATTTGACTGTTTGAGATATAGTTCTATTGGTGCCGTCACAAATGACAATTGCTGGTTGGTGATGACCCTCTGATTCCTTTACAGCCATATGAAAAAAAAATGCTCCATGCATTTATGTACATAATAATTGCTGATATATGCCTCTCATTTTCTATAGCATTTATGTACATAATAATCTGTAGCAAAACATTCAGTGCTCCTTGCATATGCGCTGTTAGCTTCAAGCTATTCAACACAGTAGAAGAGTAAGGGCATGAGATGAAGTTATGGTAAGAAGTATTCTGAGAATGATTTCCGTGGCATCCTTTTGCTAAATCACTCTAGGAGATCTACTTTGACCACCTTTCCAATATCTTTCTATACTTGGGTAGTCAAGAAATCTACTTATTTGCCCTTTTTTCCCCTCCACACCATCTTGCCAATAACCAAAGGACTAGGAAGGTGAGGAGTATGATCTATATGGCCATGGGTTGCTTGCCATGATGAGCCAATGCTGTCACCCGTTTACCATACACTCTGCTACTGTGCAGTTAAGGCTGAAACCGTGTTTATGGTCTCAGACTTTGAGATGAACTGATATATAACAGAAGTCCATGGTGGGATTCTAACAATAAGGTATCAACTTAGTTAGAAGATCTCGTAAATAATGTAGGTAACAAGACTAAGATAAACATAAGTATGTTGGATCCTGTGTAAGCTTAAGTAGGTCCAATCCACCTAACCATTCTACCAAATTCCAATCTCCCAAATAAATAAAAGTTGCTGCTTGCAGAGTCGATGGGATATTCTCGTGTTCAACCCACATAAGCGTTCTACCTAGTTCCAGCATATAAAATATTTTGATCTACCTTTAGCTTAGAAAATGTTACTCATATGGTAGTGCTAAATTTGAACTTGACTGATGAAAAAAAATACTTGCCATCTGACAAGATAATGAGTTATTGCCGCAGTTAGCACTTAATTGGTTTATCACAAGCAGTTTCTCTAACAATGTAGTTCTACATTTTTATACCGCAATTGCACAACTATTTTACAGAGATGTAGATAGATTTAGTGAACTTAAGATCCATCAGGGATGGTCTATCACTCATTGTATCTCTGTATGTTAAGAGATAAGAAGTGTAGTAAGTGAGCAAATCGAAGGGCAGTAAGAGAGCAAAACAAACTAGGGTGCCAAAAGGCTCATGGAATGAAAATTGAAGGAATTGTAATTTCCTTTTTGTGTGGCTGGAAGTTAAGATTATTACGAGAAGACATTAAAGTTATTTGAATTCAATCAAAATCTATGGTCGAAGGAATTCATCATTTCTAGAAAGTAATTTAGATTCCAACATTTGCCAACACATACCAATCAAAATATGTGATCTTCAAATAATGAATGCATCTCATACATGATGGGGCAGGATTTAATCTTGGGTTAACCAAGTTTGCTTCTGACATGGCACTGCATGTTCTTATGTCGTCATCAGTGCGCAAGTGGAGCTGAAAGGGATTATTTCGTACCAATCATGGATAAAGGTTATCAGGGAATGGTCAGCAATCAACTGTTGCTGGCAGACCACTGAGGGTGGAAGGAAAGAACAAGGTCACTGAAAGGTGATTGTACATATGTTTTGCAAATAGATAACTTTTTTGTCCAGTGATGTACAAGAAGAAACCGTTGGAGGAGAGAGAGCAGGTTTTTGGAATGTGGGGTTATGCTATCAAACTGACATGGGAGGATATATGCACGGAGTTTGCATGGAGATTACTCTGGCATAAGTAGTGAGATGAGACACACTTGTATGGAGAGATATGGCTGAAATAGTAGAAATCTCCGGCAAATGGAGAGGCAGCATGTGCGGTGGTCATTGCCGGTCTTTTTTTCTGGTGGAAGGCAGGGCTCTTGGAGGTGCTGGTGATTGTTTGGTTGCAGTTAGCACCCTTCTTGTGGCAGCTAGAGTAACAGCGGCGATGGATTTAGATGGCCAAAGTTTGGTCTGTTTGGTGATGGTTAGGTTTTAGGCAACAAGGCTCATATACCAAGTTAAACCACTAGGGTTTAGTATATTAATGTTGTATATAAAACTGATTGCTTGAGATATAATTTACATAGGAGCACCATCTAATCTGAACTTACTACAACAAAGAACTTCCCTTATTAGACTCTGAATAGGGTATCACAGTGAGTATCTTCCCTTCATCTATAAACAAGAGTTTCAAAATAATCAGTTTGTTTTCGTTGTATATAAAACTTATTACATAGGAGCTCCATCTATAGAGATATAGTCATATACCAATTGTTCAATGGCTTGCCTTTTGGTTTAGGATCAGTTTACTTTCATCAATTAACTTCCTGATTGCAGTTATAGTTAGCGAAAATGTTACTTAGTTGCACTGTTTTTATACATGCTCTTTATTCTTAACTATGTGTATACCTATTCTGTATAGGTTGCCTCTGAAAAAGGACAGTTTTCCCTGGTGTTTAATCTCCAAGTAAGCGATTTCCAATATCATGTCCTAATATCGTTCATGAAATATTGTGGATGAAATAACGATCTGCTCTTGAAGGTACCTGGTTCCACAAACTACAGCATGGTTTTCTATTTTGTTACTCCGGAGTTAGTACCTGGGTCTCTTGTGCAGCGTTTTGTTGATGGTGATGACGAGTTCCGTAATAGTAGGATGAAGCTCATACCATCAGTTCCCAAGGTATTCTTCTCATTTAAGTTCTGAATTATGATATGCCTGAATTGGTATCGAAGAGTAACCATATTAGTTTTGAATTGCATTAGGAGTCATCGTCTCGGTCATAGCCTCATTTTTAGGTATATACAGCTGTTACTAAATCAATTCCTGTATATAATAATCATTAGGTCCTTTTTAGGTGACAGCTTTGTCAACCAATAATTCATCATCTATGCTAATTGATTTGGTTTTGAATGTATTTTCTTTCTAAAGTAAACGAAAGTGAAAGTCATGACCAAAAATAGTTCTAGTTATGTTTTGCATTATTGCTTTAAACAAGTTCTGAGGTAGCAGTGTAGAAAAATGTCAAGTTGCTGAGGGTCAAAATATACAGTTCTTCTGGATGTCCTTGAAATTAATAATTTTATAAAAATCTGTGTAAATGGTCCCATCAAAACGTCTGATTGGATTTTTGTGCATTCTCATAAATTAGATTTGATTTGATTATAATCAAATTGTATTACATTCGACTGGAATGTGACGATGTTTTGAGTTTTGGGAGATATAAGTGGCTGTGTTAGGGAGGCTGAATAGTATAGGGGTGTCCAATGGTCCAAAACGGACCATCCAGGAACTGAAAATTGAAAAAATCAGAACTGAGAACCAGACGATATGGTTTCGGTACCGCTTCAGTTCAGTCTGGCTCCGATTTTCTCCCAGCTTTTATAATAAAAAATATACAAAGCGGGCCGGTCCAAATTGGACAGAAGAACCGGACCATTTGTACCACTTCCAGTATAGTTCGTCGGTTTCAGTCATGTCCCTAGTTTTGCACCGCCCTAAGGCTGGATGGTGAGCTGAACTAAGGATGCGGTGTGTTGGGCTGATTGGGGTTATAATATACACCGGATGTAGGAAAATTATTTGCTAGCCTTTCCTCCGTGTATGATTACCCATGTCAGGTATATGTATATCTACTTCAAATGTAATGTTTGTCCATGTAAGATGTTAAGCAGTAAACCATGCAAGTCAAGCGTGTATCTACATGATTTTAGGATTTCAATGTTATTTATTAGATTTTGGGTGGAATTTCCTGCATTCTTAGACCCTTTTAGTGTTTGTTACCAACTACTATAATATCTTTATGATTGGTTCTCTTATGAATTTTGATCAAAAAAAAATCAAGTAGAATTTTACATTTTTTAGATATCAAGTTATCCACCATATTTGTTTGTATATGTCAGCATACTTAGTACCAGCGAAAAACTTTTCTAATACTGCTTATAAACATGTATCTCTGTTTACCGATCCATGCCTCTCAAAAAAATGTGCAGTTCTTACATTGAACAATTAGTATATGATTCTGAAGTCGATACAAACAATGTCTTCCCTTGAGTTTGACCATGATACTGTTGTTTTGTTGTTCTTCGCATCATGTTATTGATCCTGCAGGGATCGTGGATTGTACGGCAGAGTGTTGGAAGCACCCCTTGCCTATTGGGAAAAGCAGTTGATTGCAACTATATCCGTGGCACCAATTACTTAGAAGTAACTTTCCTTTCTCTTGCATAACGGATTTAAACTAAGGGGACGTTTAACATTTAGTTTAGAAAACAGCTTGTGTTTTGTACATTAATAAGCAAATAAGCAGTGTTTAACCCGGTGTTAAAGGATACTGTTTGGATTTGCTTATGAGAACTGAAAACTCGATAAGCAGATACAGTTTTTTGAGTATGTAGATTTGCATAATAAACAGGTAAGTTGACCAAAAAGAACATAAATCTGATTTAGGGCTAAAAAAAGAGTAGGTGAGGGTATGAATGTTATACCAACTAAAGAGAGAGTAAAGTAAATAAGCAACTTCAAAAAGTAGGGTGGTTGCTTTTTCATAGTTGTATTTTACGTAACCAAGTATATAAGGCCTTATCAAAAACATTTTCCAAGCATCTCTTTTTACTTATTTGAGTTTAGAAAAAGCAAATAAGCAGCTTTAAACCACAAAACCAAACACTCGAAATACAAACATCGTGTCTTTATTCGAATATATTCATTTTGCTTGGCAGGTCGACGTTGATATCGGTTCTTCTACCGTAGCTAATGGCGTATTGGGTCTTGTAGTTGGTGCTATCACTAGCCTCGTCGTTGACATGGCTTTCCTTATACAGGTGTGTTTATTACGAGTATCAAAGCTAAACTTTGAACCTTTTTTTTTAGATTTTTACAAGCAATCAATTTATCTTCTAATGTGATATTGGTTTCATGCTCCGATTTCTATCATTGGTTGTGTCATTCAAAATTGTCTCAATTTTAAAATTTCGATCGAGAGATCGTTATTCTGTAATCCAGAGAAATGATATTGATCACCTCTTCTCAATTTTTTCTCGTTTATCAGGCAAACACTACAGACGAGTTGCCAGAGCGGCTAATAGGCGCTGTTCGTGTTTCTCATCTAGAGCTATCGTCTGCTATTGTTCCCAAGTTAGAACCGGAACCAGAAGTATCTCAGTCAAAGCCATGACCTCTAAAGCGATGTACAAATTAAATCTACATGTGTAGTTACTGGTTAGTATTTAATCCATATTTTTTGATTAATTAAAAGTCATTCTTTGATGAGTATAATTAATCTTTCAGTTTCCGTCATTAACCAATATGAAGGTACAAAACAAAAAAATCATCTTGAAAACCCTGCAGCTTTTCCTGCTGAGTTCTTACAAACACTAGGGTCCCTTTGTTGCTGTTGCATTCATTTGCTGTTGGGTTATAGCTAGACGTACTTTCGTCAATGTTTGAGTTTATGTTATGTATATTTTTTACACATCTAGTCGTTATACTTTTTCTAGTTCCAATTACATACATTTTCTATACGTATTTGGTAATCATTTTTTTGTTTCAATATAGTAGTTGGGCAGGCAAAACGTAGCATTAATCTAAAGGGTTCATCATGAAAAAAACCAACATGTTCTTATTTTTTTTTTGCATTTTCGTCCCTCCATGTTATTTTTTCCATAAAAGTCCTCAAATTATTTTTTTCTTTTTGGTTTAGTGAAATTTGGATAAGAGAACCCAGTTTTTCAGTTTTTAAAAACTCGGTTTACTAATTGTAACCGGACTCTAATAGTCAAATTTCACAAAACAAAAAAAAATTTAATTTTCTGGAAAAAAATAACATTAAGGGACGAAAACGCAAAAACCGTGAAAACATGTTGGTTTTTTTCATAATAGACCCTAATCTAAACACTGACCCG
The DNA here is from genome assembly GCA_020465985.1 of Centrapalus pauciflorus. NCBI lineage: Eukaryota > Viridiplantae > Streptophyta > Magnoliopsida > Asterales > Asteraceae > Centrapalus > Centrapalus pauciflorus. The sequence continues at coordinate 276,303 of JAANYP010004941.1, read as the reverse complement.
TATAGCAACCAGATGTGTATTTAAAAAAGTACATAGCATGATTCGAAAACTCGAAAAGCATTGACAAAAACACATAGCTCTTTTAGGTCATTAACCCTTTCCGTTATCGCTTGCAATTTATTTCGATCAAATTGGCAGCAAACTGGGATACAATTGACGAGAAGAACCTCGCAAGCTGCTAGATCGACTAGATCGGTTTCAAGTGTTCAAGACGAAGTTGTAAATGGTAATGTTATTCAATACCCAAATATGATTCAAAGTGGTATAATGTTATGTGTTGTGTATTGGAACTTGAATGTTTTATGTGGATATTGTGGAACTTAAGATAAAAAATTCTTTAAAAGATGCACAAAAGCATTGGCAATTGACACGGTAAGTAACTATAATATTAAAGATCTTTTAGATGCACATACCCCTCCGAAAAATTTTCTTTTATGAATTGTGCAATTTCAAATCAATCGTATTTTGCAAAATATAAACAAAATACCGATGGAAATTGCGACAAATCTCCAAGACAAGAGGGCAAAATTAGGGTGCATTTGATTCGGTGGAATCGAAATAATAGAATCACGTGAGACTTACAAGCTTCTTTATGTGTCTTGATTCTTAATGGAGTGGGAATAGTGTTTTTATTTTTATTTTTCATTTTAGCTATAATAAGTGTTGGTTTAGTCGTAATTGATTTTGGCTAATAAGTGCGTTTTTTCACCATAAATAATAAGTGGTAAATCATTACTTATTCAGTCAGCATATTTTACTCATTTATTGTCACTTATTTTAAATCTAAGAACAACTTCCCCTTCTTTATCCTACTAAGCCACACTCACCACTCACCACCACCACTTAACCCCGCTCCCATCAGCGGGCAAACCTTATAGCCAGCCTCTGTCGCTACTGCCGCCATTAAGTTTTTGTGTTTTACTACTTATCCTATATTTTACCATTGAGACATATACTATTACCTAATTCTATACTTTACCATTGAGACTTAAACTCACAACCACTTGGTTGGGGCTAACACCTAGGATACCGTTAGACTATAAGTCCATTAGTTTTATCGGTGATATTATCACTTGTTCAACTAACTTGTCAACCTAAATGATTCCATTCACTATGGTTTTGCCATACTAAATGACCATTTACTTTATTTTATGCACTTGAAAGTTCAAAGTCTAATCACTAAAAGCACGTTTGGTATGGAGGAATTAATGAATGAATTAATGTTGATTTAGGTTTTTTTATGCTATATTTTTAAAACTTTAAGAGTGGAAAAGAATGGAAATAAAAGGAAACAAGAGAAGTGAAAATAGTTAGTGTTCTTTTTGGTTTTTTAGGATGGAAAGGAAATGAAAAGGAATGATATTGTAGTGTTTTTACTCTAAAATTTTTCCTTCCAAACGTGAAGAGAAACCAAAGGAAAGAAATTATCTATTTTCTTTCTCTTCCTTTCCTCTCCTTTATTTTCTTTCCACTTTCGAGAACACATTGTAGTGTTTATCACAAAAATGCCATTTCTTTGGAATTGTGTCTTAGGATTTACCCACTAAAATGTCCATTGCTAATGTGACCATTATTTTCGTAATAGGATTTTCGTGATGTTTCATTTTTTTTTTTTTTTTGTTGATCGTTCCATCTTTTTGTGATTTGTACCTTTTGTCATATTTTAACGAGTTATCATGATGAAAGCAAGTAAATCACAATTTTTAATTTTTTGTGACGAACAAATTTTATGTCAAATTCTTTGATTTGTCTTTTGGATAGGTTTTTCTCATGTCTTTATTTAGATTTTTCAATATATTGTTATGTAGATTCAAAGAGATAAGATGAAGAACATGATGAACATTTTAAGAACTTTGAAAAACACGAAAAACATTCAAAGAAAGATACGAAAATGATGGACAATCAAGGAAATCTGAGTAAGATAAAGAAAATGATGAACATTCATAGACATAAGACGAAGAAAACGATGAACATTGAAGAATATAATCTTTTAATTAGTTAATTCTATAAAATAATCCAAATATGAAAAAGAAATTTAGTTTAAGTTAAAAGGAAATTTTTGATAGGTAAAAAGTAAAAAACCATTTACTCTAATGGAACAACAAAAATCTTTAGATTTGTCATCAAAAGATTTGATCAGGTAAATTTTTAAAAATTTTGCGTGATAAAGTTAGAGTGAGTTTGATTCATTAAGATATAATTGTCTTATACTTATTACCACTTCTTATTGATAAGAGATGTCTCAATAATTGATAAGAGGTTGCAATAAGATTGTTTGACTTTTAAATTCTTAAATGTCTAATCATATATGTTTTCTTGACTTTATTTATCAATTTAATGAAAATTTTATGATTTATAAATATGTGACTTTTCTATTTTATTAACCAAAATTTCAACTAGCACACATGTTTCGAAGCAAACAAATAATTCATAACAATCTTAACTTTCGAATATGCAGTAATTCTTCAAACAAAAGAAAACCAACAATCAATTGATAATATCAATTATTAGTTCTTACAACTGACTAATATCAACTTTCAGTCTACATTAGTCTGTTCAAAATTCGTTCATGTAAATTATTTATATATTGTTGATCAACAACGATACTTCCATGTGCTTGAGCTTCTTGTACTGCTTCATTTCCATTATCTCCTTGTATATCTGCATTTTCATCATCCACTTGATTATACTCAACATACTCATCATTTAATCATTCCTTTCAATTACAAACCTCTTTTGATACACCAAATTCATTTGTGCATATAATAGCCTAAACAAAAATTAACATAGCCCATATTAATTTACTAAAACAACCCAATATCAATCCATTTAAACTATAATGTACCTATCAGCCCAATTTAAATCTTTAATTGAAAAGCCCAAATAAATAATAAGAATGCAACTCATTTAAATTTTAAACCCAAAACTAGTTTCTAAATTAATGTGACCCAAAAATATCTAGCCCAAAATCAGTTATCAATTTGTGAAAGCCCAAAAAAAAATTAAATACCTGAAACCAATATTTAAACCTTATTCCTATAATAATAATAATAATAATAATAATAATAATAATAATAATAATAATAATAATAATAATAATAATAAGGGTAAATTACAAATTTCGTCCCTGTGGTTTATAGCAAATTACGGATCCCGTCCCTCTATAGAAGAAATTACAAATTCGATGTCTGTGGTTAACATTTTGTTATGGATTTGGTCCTTTGACCGGTCATTTTTTTTAAAATGACCATTCTACCCTTGAGAAATATTACGAATATAGGTAATAAACTTTAATAGAATATACAAAATAATAAAATATTATACATCACCAATTAATTATTTATAAATATAAGAAAACTATATCAAAATAATTAAAGCATACCTAACAAATTAATTACTCTATGCATTTCACCCATTTCCAATTTTGCCAATTTGCTCTCGTCGGAGCCCTAAAATAAAGAAGAGAAAGATGGCAAAAAGAAACAAATGGGCGATTTCCAAGCCGGTTCACCAACACCAGCCTTTCAAGGTTGATAAATCGGGTCCGTTTGCATTTGAAATCGAGTCGGGTTCGTCGTGGGTGGTGGACGTCCGGGAACCATCATCTGCGGCGGTGGTGATGTTTGAGAAGCCATTGATGAGTTTCACTTTCAAGGACCTGATGGCTGCCACGTCACAGTTTGGAAAAGAGTCATTGCTTGCAGAAGGAAGGTGTGGGCCCGTTTACCGAGCTGTACTGCCAGGTGAGATCCACGTGGCAGTCAAGGTGTTGGAGAATGCTCGAGGGATGAGTCATGATGATGCTGTGTGTTTGTTTGAAGAGCTCTCAAAGCTGAAGCATCCAAATTTGCTGCCCATTTCTGGTTACTGCATTGCAGGTTTGTTTCTTCTTCGCACATCTAATTTTCCAAACCAATAATTCCCATATTCAGAACTAGAGTGCTACAGTCATTACATACCATGCAATGAAATCTATACTTTACACTGGATTTACTAATTTTACTTCTGGGAAAAGGGCTAAGCCAATTTTGCCAATTCAACAAGTTTTTGAAGAAAACGACGTCGCAGGGAAGAACGAGTCCGCCGGTGGTCTGGAAACCGAACTCTTCTTCGGCTTTGTTGAGTAAAGAGACGAAGACAGGGAGGTTGAGATAACGAGTAGGAATGACGAAACGACAGCGTTCTGGACCGATGTAAACGGCGAGGGAGCCGGCCGGAGGAATGCGGCGGCGCCAACGTTGAACGACGTGCTTCAGGCGAACGATTTGGGTGGCGGTGGACGATGGAAGAAGGTGGAAGACGATGGTGAAACACCTGCAAACGAATGATCATCCGTTTTATTTTGGGGCTCTGACGAGAGCAAATTGGCAAAATTGGAAATGGGTGAAATGCATAGAGTAATTAATTTGTTAGGTATGCTTTAATTATTTTGATATAGTTTTCTTATATTTATAAATAATTAATTGGTGACGTATAATATTTTATTATTTTGTATATTCTATTAAAGTTTATTATCTATGTTCGTAATATTTCTCAAGGGTAGAATGGTCATTTTAAAAAAAATGACCGGTCAAAGGACCAAATCCATAACAAAATGTTAACCACAGACATCGAATTTGTAATTTCTTCTATAGAGGGACGGGATCCGTAATTTGCTATAAACCACAGGGACGAAATTTGTAATTTACCCTAATAATAATAATAATAAGACTAAATTACATAAATGGTCCCTGTGGTTTATATGGAATTACGGTGTAACACCCCAATAATTAAAAGGGTAATTAACTTTGTGAAACAATTATAATTATGAACTTAAGTGCAGTATTATGAGTTAATTACCAAGTATTAGTGATGACTGCAATTATTGGGACTTGAACGATTAAAGAAAAATAAAATGATGGGTTGTACGGAATTGACAAAAATAGGTAATGTGCTTTGACAACTAAATAATGATTAACTATGACATAAAGATGGTTTAATGTAGTGCTCAAATCCAGTTAGTATGGTTATGTCAACTTATTTAGTGGGGTATTGAATTATCTAATTTTGCATCTAATAGCATTGTAGTTTATTTGCAAATAAAAGATGATTTGGGGAGGGGGTGTATTGTCAAATTGTGAAGGTGAGGGGTGGGAATTGGCCAAAGGCCAAAAGCCACTCCCTTTTCCCCTCTCTTAGCCGTCCAACACACAACACACACTCACAATTCCATTTTTTTGTCATTTGGAAGAAAAGAAGAGAGAAAGAGAAGGGGTGAGCTAGTGTTTGGGTTTGTGATCAAGTTTTGCAAAGATTGGAGGTTAAAACTTGGAATTTGCATCTCCATTGAAGGTATATCCATATTCCCTCTTCATCTTCTTCGTCTTTCTCCATTTCTCCATTTATGGAGAATGAAACCCTAAGTGGGTATTGTTGAGTTGAGGTAGTAAATGACTCAAAAATCACGTATTAGTTAATGTTTATGATTTATAATCTTATTTGAGTCATAAATTCGTAATGTGTTGGGTTGAGTTGGTGATTTGAGTAAAAACCCAAATTTGAGCTTCATGTAAGCTCTAATGGTGGATGAGATGAGTTTTAGTGTTTTTGCATATTTCATATGATACATTATGGTCCAAACATGTTATTTATAGCAATGGAAGTAAATAGAAGCTAGTAGGAACTCAATTGGAGTTTTGAAGGCTTAGTTTGGGTTTTGGTCGTTTGGAACCCGTTTGGAGTTCGTATGAACTCCATGAAGCAATAAAATGCTATTTTGTGGTATAATGTGTTTGGAAAGTGTTCAATAGTGTTATTAAAGTGTTTACATGAGTTGGGAAACACAAAATATGTGCAAGAACTAAAAATGGTGTTTTTAGGCTCAACCGCACGCCAAGTGTTCGGTGAAATGCCTCAATGAGTTCCAAAATATTTTGGGATTGGGTTTTATGCTTAGATGTAGTTTGAATGTCCAAACATGGCCCAAATATGTTTAATATGGCTATGGGTTTGGTTGGAATTGAATCCAAGCTCAATTGGAGCTCGGCGTTGTAGGTTGGAGCTTTCGGTCGTTTTCGGACTCGTTCGGTGTCCGTATGAGCTCCATGGAATCATGAATTGTTATGAAATGATTCTATTATGTTTATAGGGGTTTAAATGACCTTAATATGTCAATTATATGGTTGTTAAAGTCTATTTCAATAGCTAGAAGCAATTATGGGAGTTTTGGAGGGTTTTGGTGCATTTTTGGGCATTTAAGGTGCAGTCTGTGGGTGGACAGCTTGTTGGTCGCGCCTCTACCCCCTCTGGGTCGCGCCATGACCAACTTTCTGTCCCCGAAATTCGTTTTCCATGGTTAGGGGTCGATGCTCGGGTCTTATGCGTTCGTTGCACTTCTAAATTAAGTGTTTAAAGGGTTTGAGGGCCTTTGATCCATTCCGGAACTTGTAGGGCTCCATATGGACTTAATTCTTTCGGTTTGATGTCCCAATACTCTTAGGCCACTCTTAGGGGCTTATATTGTGTTCGGGAGCTTACGGGTGCGCATTATGAATGCTTTTAGGTGAATCGAGTCGAAAGGAGCTTGATTGCAAGCTTTAGCCATTTTGGGGCCAATGTGACTTCGTTGGAAGGCTTGGGAATCCTATAAACCGATCACTGTGAGTTCTAGTATTAGTGTTACATAATGTTCCTATATATATTGCTATTTGCCTTGTTGAGCGAATTGTTGATATCTTGATAGTTGTAGCATATTTGCCCTCAATTTTGATATGTTGATTTCTTGAGCACATGTGAGGCACCTTGGACCTCCTTCTACTTGATATGTTGAGTTTATTGTCGATATTTGATAGTCGTTGCATAAGTACCCTCAATTCTCACGTGTATGATTCTTTGGGCTTTGTGAAGCCATACCTCGTTGAATACTTTGTGGAGCTATTTGTTGATATATTGAAAATTGTTGCATACTTGATTTCGTTTCTTTTACGTATGATGTATTTGGGCATATGCGAGGCACCTTGGACCTCACCATACTTGATATATTTCACTTGATTTCGCCTGGAGTTGAGCTAACTATTGATGTATTTAATAGTAGATGTATACATATCCTCAACTCTCACATGTATGATTATTTGGACTTATGTGAGGCATGTATTTAATAGTAGATGTATACATATCCTCAACTCTCACATGTATGATTATTTGGACTTATGTGAGGCATGTATTTGATAGTAGATGTATACATATCCTCAACTCTCACATGTATGATTATTTGAGCTTATGGGAGGCACATTGGACCTCACTATACTGGATATACTTTGTGAAGTCATACCTCGTTGAATACTTGAGGAGCTATGGGTGACATATTGATAATTTGTAGCATGTTTGATTTCTTTTCTTCTAAGAAAGGCTTGTTTGGGCTTTTGTGAGGCACGATGGACCTCACTATAATTGATGTGCTTTGTGGAATTATACTTTGTTGATTACCTTGTGAAGCTATCTGTTGACATGTTGATAGTTGTTGCTTAACTACTCTCATTCCTTCTATGAATGATTTATTTGGGCTTGTGTGAGGCACGTTGGACCTCACCATGCTTGATATGCTTTCAAATGACCTCACCTGGATATCCGTGGATAATGTTGGGCTAGCTCTAAGCCTCAATTGAGAAATAATGTTGGGCTAGCTCTAAGCCTAAATTGAGCAATATGTTGGGCTAGCTCTAAGCCTCAATTGAGCAATAATGTTGGGCTAGCTCTAAGCCTAAATTGAGCAATATGTTGGGCTAGCTCTAAGCCTCAATTGAGCAATATGTTGGGCTAGCTCTAAGCCTAAATTGAGCAAGACGTTGGACTAGCTCTAAGTCTAAATTGAGCAATACGTTGGGCTAGCTCTATGCCTCAATTGAGCACTTGATCATCTGGGTTATTGGACATACTAGTCGCTTATCATCGCATGCATGTATATTATGTATTCCTTTTAATCTAGCAACTCACTCAACTTTGTTGACCCTTTTTAGTTGTTAAACCCCTTTCAGGTAAAGGAAAGCATCACACATGACCATCTTGGTAGTGGAATGGACCTTGACTAGCGGCTCCATTGTGTTCGCTTATCTTTGATAAAGCTTTGGGGCGGGGATTTAGTGGACTCCCGTTTTGGTATATGCTCGAGAATAAACTTAGCTTTTATGCATGGTTAGATAATCCGAATGTTTAACATTTGTAACCCCATCTACTTCGATCCATGATACGCCACACTTTGCTCATTATTAGGTGACAAAGTGGGTAGTATCATGTTGATAACTTTTAAATATTGAAAATTTTAAATTTGATCACATTTCCACAAGTATATTCTGATAATTATTGTTAATTGTTCGTGAAACATCTATTTTAGTTGGAAGGGTGTTTCATACGGTTTTAGTCCCTGGAATAATTTTATTACACCACAAGTCCCTAAAATCGAAAAGTTGTAACATTTTGGTTCTTGAAACTAACGGTCGTTAACTTGAGCCGTTAATTTCAGGGGCATTTTTGTACTTTTGACTTTCAGGGACCATTTATGTACATATTATACTTTCAAGGACCAAAATGTTACTTTCTTTTTATAAATTAATTTAATTTTCATAGTTTTCATATATATATATATATATATATATATATATATATATATATATATATATATATATATATATATATATATATATGTAGTATTTCTTTTTTTTTTTAAAATAAATTAATTATCCAAATATAACATTTTATTTTTGTTCCTATTGTTTTAATTATTAATTTTTATTTGTATGTTTATTGTTATTATTAAACAAGCTTTTTTATGTATTACTATAATTATTTATTTATGAATTATATATGATAAACTTGGTTCATTTTTTTTCCAATTATTTATTGAAAATCCAAATCTTTCTCTATTCTTTTTTTCATTTATTATAAATAAAAACTAGTTGTAGTTTTTTTCGTTCGGAAAATCTAAAATCGAAATAATTTTTTTTCTCCATTCAAAAAAGTTCAAAATAAGAACGTATTAAAGCTTTTTTTCGTTTGGAAAAATAATATAATCAAAATGATCCGTAGTTTTTTCATTGCAAATAGTTAATAAAAATTTTATTTCTAAATGGTTTGAAAAAATCAAGAATTGGAGTGGTTTATCGCTTTCAAAAAAAAAATAATAAATTCCAAATGGTTTGTTGTTTTTTATTGAAAAAATTAAAGTTTCATTGATTTTTTTATCTACGTTTAATTAAAAATAAGAATGGTTTTTTTGTTTGAAAAAATCAAGAATCAGAATGGTTCATCGCTTTTTAGTAAAAAAATTAAATTAATTATGGTTATTTTTTATTGGGATAATTGTGTAAAAAACCACTAATTTGTCAGGTTTTTGTGATTAAAATCCCTAACCATTTTCCGTTGCATAGAAAACCTCGAACTAACCAAAAATCAGTAAATCAAGGTTTTATCAATGGATAATCGGCTGAAACCGGTTATTAATCCTACGTGGACCGGTAAATAACCTACGTGGAATAAATTTTAATTGTTGAAGTCAGTTGTCAAGTATTACACATCATTTAAACCTCCGTTGACAATTTTTAATCGTAATTTTTAAACGGGATTACATCATCAACGAGGATTTAAATGATGTGTAGGACTTGGCAACCAGTTTCAACAACTAAAATTTGTTCCACGTAGGTTATTTACCGGTCCACGTATGATTAATAACTTGTTTCAACCGGTTACCCATTGATAAAACCTTGATTTACCGATTTTTAGTTAGTTCAGGGTTTTTTATGCAACGAAAAATGGTTCGGGGTTTTAATCCGAAAAAACTAATAAGTTGGAGGTTTTTTGCGCAATTATCCCTTTTTTATTTTAAATTTTTGATCAAAAAACGGTGAACCATTATGATCTTTGATTTTTTTTAAACAAAAAACCATTCTGATTTTTAATTAAACGTAGATAAAAAAATCAATAAAACTTCAATTTTTTCAATAAAAAACAACAAACCATTTGGAATTTAATTTTTTTTACTAAGAAGCGATAAACCATTCCAATTTTTGATTTTTTCAAACCATTTAGAATTAAAATTTTTATTAACTATTTGCAATGAAGAAACTACGAACCATTTTGATTATATTCTTTTTTCCAAACGAAAATGTTATAAAAAAGCTAACATTAATAATAACAATAAACATACAATTGAAAGTTAATAATTAAAACAAAAGGAATAAGAAATAAAATGTTATATTTGGATAATTAATTTATAAAAATAAAGAAATACTATATATATATATATATATATATATATATATATATATAGAGGGAGGTTCAATTGAGCACTTTTATGCATCGAGGTACAAAAGTACCTATATCATCCATTAGATCAAAAAATTGTATGGATTAGATTAATGGCAAAAGGGTAAATAGTTGAACAATTTTATGCATCTTGTGCATTATAGAAACAAAGAAAGAAGGGCATTTTGGGGAATGTGCATATATACCTCATTAAATTTAATATTCCAACAAATAATCAAATAATAAATGCTAAATAAATTCAATTGATACATTTCCAAATTTAAAAAAATTACACAAATTCAAAAACGATGATGGAGATCGATGCATTTCATCGTTAATCGTGTTTATCTATGCATTGTGTTAAAAAAACGCATTTAATAAAAAAAATACACAAATTCATTTATGCATCGTGTTCAACTTGTTCATCATTCTTTTATGCATCGTGTTTGTCGTTCATATTCTTCATTGAGTTATGCATCATGTTCAACTTGTTCATCATTCATCTATGCATCGTCATTGTTCATCATCCATTTATGCATCATCATTTTCCGTTGTTCATCGTTCATCATCCATCTATGCATTATCATTGTTCATCATCCATCTATGCATTATCATTATTCATCGTTCATCATCCATCTATGCATCATGTTCTTCATAATTATCATCGGTTACCTCTCTTGTTCATGTTCATCATCATCGTTGTTCATCGTTAATTTTCGTCTTCAAATCATCATCATCTAAGAAAAATCATGAAGAACACGATTATAGAGAGAGAGAGAGAGAGAGAGAGAGAGAGAAATGAGGATGAAAATGAGGAATGTAGTTAATATGAGATTTTAATTCAAAATGTAACTCCTAATTATCATTTAATGATTTTTAGAAATAAATTAATTATAATGTCTTTAGTTTTCCCTAAATGCCCTTTGTGCACCCTTGGTGGATTATCCGATGCACAAGAGTGCCTCGAGGTGCCCCGATGCATAAAAGTTCTCAATTGAACCTCAATATATATATATATATATATATATATATATATATATATATATATATATATATATATATATATATATATATATATATATATGAAAACTATGAAAATTAAATTAATTTATAAAAAGAAAGTAACATTTTGGTCCCTGAAAGTATAATATGTACATAAATGGTCCCTGAAAGTCAAAGGACAAAATTGCCCCTGAAACTAACGACTCAAGTTAACTGCCATTAGTTTCAGGGACCAAAATGTTACAACTTTTCGATTTTAGGGACTTGTGGTGTAATAAAATTCTTTCAGGGACTACAACCGTAATTCCACATAAACCACATGATCCATTTATGTAAGTTAGTCTAATAATAATAATAATAATAATAAACAAGCAACCCCTTACTTAACCCACGTTATACCTGACCCACGTTTTCTTATATTGATGTTTCTTTTCTTTTCCCCTCTCAGTGAAGACAAACAGAAAAAGAAAGGAGAATGGCAGCGCCGGTCACAGGAAGAAGTCACCAGCCAGTCGCCGGCCAAGGCGGTTCCGGTGCCGATCTCTTCTCCACACTGCACCCACAAAACCTCTCTCTCTCTCTCTCTCTCTCTCTCTCTCTCTCTCTCTCTCTGTGTGTGTGGAACCCAGAAACAGAAAGCGAGAAGGCAGACAACGCCACAAGGAAAAACAGCGCCTGTCACCTTCGGCCGAAACTCTCACCACTCACACACATTTTATGGAAGTTGGAGGCCATTCACTTGCAGACAAGAATAGAGAAGGAGCAGTTCGGTGTTGTCTAGGGTTTGGGGAGGGGGATGGTCGTCGATGAAGCGATAGCCGGAGGAGGAATCTGCGTCTCTGCAATGATAAGAGGGGATCAGTGATGTTTTCTTCTCAGATTGAATAAGAGAGGGTGAGGGATTTTTTTTTTGTCATCTACTATTATTGATATCAAACACTCTGATCCTTTAATTCTCTTACCGAATGGGAGGATTGAGCCCATTCAGAGCCTATTGAGAGCTATCAAACAGGGCCATCTGATCATAAAAAACGAATAAAATATCATTAAAAGATACTAATCACAAAAATAATAGATAAATCGGCAAAGGTAATATTTAGTGGGTAAAACCTAAAACATTACTCTAAAAAAGTGTCTTTTTGTTTTTTGTCATGTGGTGATTAACTTTTGTTTTTTGACTTAGTTTGAAATGTGTGAACCTTTTTAGATAAAAGAAAACGTAACATAATATTAATAAGAGAGGGTGAGGGATTTTTTTTTTGTCATCTACTATTATTGATATCAAACACTCTGATCCTTTAATTCTCTTACCGAATGGGAGGATTGAGCCCATTCAGAGCCTATTGAGAGCTATCAAACAGGGCCATCTGATCATAAAAACGAATAAAATATCATTAAAAGATACTAATCACAAAAATAATAGATAAATCGGCAAAGGTAATATTTAGTGGGTAAAACCTAAAACATTACTCTAAAAAAGTGTCTTTTTGTTTTTTGTCATGTGGTGATTAACTTTTGTTTTTTGACTTAGTTTGAAATGTGTGAACCTTTTTAGATAAAAGAAAACGTAACATAATATTAATAAGAGTAAAGGACATTTTTGGTCCTTGTGGTTTGATGGTTTACCCAGATTCAGTCCTTTAACCTTAATAAGGTCAAATTTCATCCCTATTTTGCTAATTTTGTGCACTTTTAGTCTCTCGTCCGTTAAACTTAACAGCACAACAGTTAAATTTGTAAGAATGACATTTTTACCATTTTCATTGAGACGCTTTTAGTCCCTATGGTTTTATTATTTACCCATTTATAGTCCAACATTTATTTTATTTTATCTTTATAATTATATTATTTATAGATATACTTAATTCATTATAAACACACTTATTGTATTTATGAATATACTTATATTTTAATATTTTATTTACATTTACTATTGTTCGTATTTTATTTAAAATTTAACTTTTATTTTAATTAAAATTATATATTTTCTTTACTAATTTATTTAAAGTTCATCTTCTTTATTAATTTTAATTTTTATAATATTATTGTTGACATTTATATATGTAATTTTGTTAGTTGTGTTTAAGTAATATAATATCGTCGATATATATATAATATATATCATTATACACATAAATTATATACATATATATATATAATACATAAGATACTTGAAATATTTTATATAGACACACACACATATATATATATATATACCCTATGGATAAATATTTATATATATATATATATACATATATATATATATATATATATATATATATATATATATATATATATATATATCCATCACATATTATATAATTTATGTGTCGATAATTGATTAGGTTGGAAGATACATGAAAAAATATTGACTTTGGAAAGGAAAAATATCAACGATATTATATTTACTTAAACACTACTAACAAATTTACATATATAAATGTCAACAATAATATTATAAAAATTAAAATTAATAAAGAAGATGAACTTTAAGTAAATTAGTAAAGAAAATATATAATTTTAATTAAAATAAAAGTTAAATTTTAAATAAAATACGAACAATAGTAAATGTAAATAAAATGTTAAAACATAAGTATATTTATAAATAAAATAAGTGTGTTTATAATTAATTAAGTATACCTATAAATAATATAATAATAAAAATAAAATAAAATAAAATAAATGTTGGACTATAAATGGGTAAATAATAAAACCATAAGGACTAAAGCGTCTCAATGAAAAGGGTAAAAATGTCATTCTTACAAATTTAACGGTTGTGTCGTTAAGTTTAACGGACGAGGGACTAAAAGTGTACAAAATTAGCAAAATAAGGATGAAATTTGACCTTATTAAGGTTAAAGGACTGAATCCGGGTAAACCATCAAACCACAAGGACCAAAAATGTCCTTTACTTAAAGAAAATGAAACCGAATAACACCAAAAACAATGTAAACATTTCATATGATAATAACTAGTTTATTATCCCGTATATTACACGAATTATAATAACTCTTTGTTTTCTTAAAACATGTATATAAACTTAAAATTTTATTATAAATATAAAAATATCTTAAAATACTAAATAGATAGTTTTTTCAAATGATAATTATTTGTTATTGATTTTATACAGTTGGTAAACAATTTATTAACGGTAAAATAATCTAAATAAAATAATTTTCCTTAAATGATCATAAATTAAAAGTGTTTCACTTTCATTTTAAATACATACTTAATTAAAACCCAATACTATGTAACCAAAAGTAAATTTAATAAAAACATAAATTTTATTTAATAATATATCTATTTATGACATTATAATTAAATTAATAAATATTTAAAATAAAACATTTTTAAAACTTTTATCGTACAATAAAAACTTAATAAAAAAATTATAATATTTATGATGTTAAACTTAAAATAATATTTTTATATTTTATTTAAATATTAGATTATTAAATGTACTATTTATATGAAGATTATTATATTTTCACAATTCATATCTTTATTAATATCTTTTAAAATTGATTAAAAAAATGAATTGAAAATTTATTATAATTGCTACTAATTAGAACTATAATACAAAAATTTTTAAGAATAAAAGTAGATTTAAAATTTCTAAATTAGTTTAACTTTTAAAACCAATAATTTTGTAGAATATTTATGAATGACAATTTAATAAATATAAGAAAGAAAAAATCTATCTAATTTGTCAACATATTATACTTAATATGATTTTATTAAAAAATTATGTTATATTAATAAGCAAATATTTGTTTTAAGATATTAATTATACAAAATAAATACATTTATAATATGCATGTTTCAAATTTAAAAAAATATATGTTTTAATTATTAGTAACCTATTATTTTAATTGTTTTTAACATAATTAATTGAAGTGATTAATTTAAGGAGATAAATTAGGAAACAAAGATAAAAGCCTAAAAGGTTATTTATATATTTCTTTAATTAATTAAATTTATCATTGAATTGTTCTAAATTAGAAAAAAGAGCGGAAAAATAAAATTGTAATGCATTGATTGAGTGACGTGTGTCAATAAAATGTTCTCTTTTATTATAATAGATAGATGATGAGGATGATATGTAATTGCATATTCAACAACATTACAATATAAATTATTTTATAATTCGGCTAAAGTTATTTTGAAAATTCAAATTATATTATAACAACTAAGCAGACCTTTGATCCAAGGATTTTTTAAGATTCATTGGATTTCCACTTAAAATCTTGTGTTTGGTTCATAGATTTCAATAAGGATTTAAATATCAAGTTGTCTTAAATCCCTTCTTTTTTTGTCAATTAAAACTTAGTCTTTTAAACCTCAGTTATATTGCATTCTTCATATTAGCTAATTTTCCTTAAAGAATAATGCAGATTTTTTTTATAAAATCCTGAAAAAAAAAAAAAAAAAAAATACTGCATAATGTAAATTATTTAATGTTGGAAAAAAGTGTGAATTTTTCAAAGGAAAAAGTGTATTTTCCATGTTTTTGGACCAAATATAATTATATATAGTTGTGAGATATATAATTAATATTTTATGGGTGTGTATTCTCCTTGAAGAGAGGATTACAACGATATAAAGAACGTCCAAAACGGAGCTAAGATGAATGAGATATCGATGCTCAAAGATTGGTGTTTGATGTGGGAAAATGCAAGTTAAAAGTGTGAAAACTTGTCCCACATAGGAAGATGGACCAAACCATGAGTGGTTTATAATGAGGAGCCTTGACAAGCATGACAAGTTACTCCAAGACAAAACTTGGGTCTAAGCAATAGCAAATCATTAAACTTGTGTGCACTCGCATCTGCCTTGTACTTTGCCTTGTACTTTGTATAAGGTATTTTTTTGTGCGAGCCGCGTTCGTGTCTTGAACGAATCTAGACAATTCTAGAGCCGTTACAGAAATGGTTTAATGATAGAATTATTATATTTAATTATTAATAAAAAATATTTTTTTATTACAATTAAATATAGTTAATTTGTTGTTACAACTCATGGTTTAATGATAGAATTATTATATTTAATTATTAATAAAAAAATGGTTTTTTATTATTATTACAATTGAATATAATTAAGTTGTTGTTACAACTCATCTCCTATAAAAGGGATGGAGATGCAAACACCAAAATACACATTTTGATACACTTGAAAGATTTGGAAAATACTTTGCATTCTTGAAAGATTTTGCACTTTAACGGCAAGACGTTGCTGCTTCCAAGAACGAAGAACACCTTCAATTCACGTGATTTTTCAGGCAAGTTGGTTACCTCCGGCAGTACACGCTGCTTTGGCTGTTGTACCCTGGGAAACAGACTTCGAATCTGTTTTAAGGGAATCGTGTCAAACACGAGACTCGGCCTTTATTTTTCCGTATTGTAATTTACTTTTCCGTATTATTATTTCTTTTACTTGTAATTTTAATTTCAGTACTTTATTTATTTCCGTGTATTGTAATTTCATTTCTGAATTGTAATTCGTAATACATTTCTTATATTTTATAATTGGTATCGGGCACAATATCCCTACAATCTTAAAACAGATTTTACAACCATGATACCGGTTATAAAATTTAGGAATTTTAGAGAAATTGTTTCTTCGATTCAAACAAGTTTTGTCTCGAAGTAAAAGTTTCTATTACATTATTGTTTCGATTCAAACGAGTTTTGTCTCGAAGCAATTGTGTTTCCATTTCATTTAATTATTTCTGTTTCGTTACAAACGAGTTTTGGTTTCGAGACGGATTTAATTTTTGCAACAGCCTTGATTAAGTGTTTAATTTGAACGGCAGATTCGATTATTCACTTTTGGTTTCTTAAACATTGAACGGATGATTCAATTTTAACTTTTAATATAAAATTTGTTACTATTCTCGTTCGGGTTACAAGTGTTTGAATGAACGGTTGATTCATTCTTCACTTTGGTGTTATCACTTTGGTGTTAAATTGAACGGCAGATTCAATTTTAGTGATAAAATCGGTTATAATAAAAAGATTTAATTTTGTTATAAAGTGATTAAATTGAACGGTTGATTCAAGTTTTGTCAATTGAAGTATTTGACATTGTTTATAATAAAAGATTTAATTTTATTATAAACTGATTAAATTGAACGGTTGATTCATTTTTTCACTTTGATGTTATCACTTTGGTGTTAAATTGAACGGTAGATTCAATTTTCAATTTTAGTGATAAAGTTGGTTATAATAAAAGATTTATTTTGTTTCAAAGTGATTAAATTGAACGGTTGATTCAAGTTTGATCAATTAAAGGATTTGACTTTGTTTATAATAAAAGTGTAATTTTATTATAAAGTGGAAAATTTTCTTTATTTAAAATTATAAAGAGTTTATTTTCTTTAGACGTTAAAGAAAAATGGAAGTGTTAGATGGAATTGTGTCACGACCGATGATTTCAATTTTAACATCTATTGCTAAACCATCGATTAAGAAGATGGTTAATTTGATTGGAGGTCAAAATGAGAATAATTTTGCCAATCATAGTGAGAAATCAGAATTGCATTCTGATTTAGATCTTGAACCATGCGTGGTTCTTGAAGGCAACGGTGAAGTTGCAAGTGTGATGAATGTGAATATCACCGCTATGGTTTCTGATGTAGAATTGGTAAAATCTGAACCGAATGAATGGTGGATTGACACTGGTTCTACCCGACATGTGTGTTCGGAGAAAAGTTTGTTTACTACTTTGAAAGTAGTTAATGGAAAAAAGATCTTCATGGGATACTTTGATACAGTTGATGTCAAAGGTGAAGGTGATGTGATCTTGAAGATGACATCCGGGAAAGATCTTAAGTTGACAAATGTTTTGTATGTACCGGAAATTCGAAAGAATGTGGTTTCCGGATGGCTGTTAAACAAGTTTGGATTTAAAATGGTTTTTGAATCGAATAAATTTGTTTTGACCAAGAATGGTCATTTTGTTGGAGAAGGTTTTGCTTTGAATGGAATGTTCAAAATAAATTTGATGATTTTGAAAAGCAATTTTAATAAAACGACTAGAAATTCAGTTTATTTGACAGAGTCTTCTAACGTATGGCATGGTCGTCTTGGACATGTCAATTTTAATTCTTTACGTCGTTTAATCAAGTTAAATTGCATTCCATCTTTTCATATTGATTCAAATTATAAATGCCAAACTTGTGTTGAAGCCAAACTTACAAGATCGTCTTTCCAATCGGTTGAAAGAATAACCGAACCACTTGATATGATTCACACGGATGTGTGTGATTTAAAATCCATTCCTACGAGAGGTGGTAATAAGTACTTCATCACGTTTATTGATGATTGTACAACATATTGCTATGTTTACTTGATGAAAAGTAAAGATGAAGCAATCGAGAAGTTTGTTTTATACAAACAAGAGGTTGAGAACCAACTCAACAAAAAGATTAAGGTTGTAAGAAGTGATCGAGGTGGTGAATATGTGTCACCGTTTGCGGATTTATGTGCTCAACATGGAATTCGACACGAATTCACCGCTCCTTACTCACCTCAACAAAATGGTATTGCGGAAAGAAAAACCGAACATTGAAAGAAATGGTGAATGCCATGTTAATAAGTTCGGGAATGAGCCAAGAAATGTGGGGGGAAGCTATCCTCTCGGCTACTTATCTTTTGAATAAGATACCCCGCAAGAAAATGGATAAAACACCGTATGAACTTTGGATGGGAAGAGAGCCATCCTATAAGTACTTACGAGTGTGGGGGTGCCTAGCAAAGGTTGTTGTACCGACACCTAAGGCTCAAAAGATAGGATCTAAAACGGTTGATTGCATATTTATTGGTTATGCACATCATAGTAGTGCCTATCGGTTTCTTGTGTATGAGTCTAAAAATCCAGAAATTCACAAGAATACCATCATGGAATCAAGGAATGCATCCTTCTTTGAGAATATATTTCCTTGTTTACAAAAGGATCGTGCTAGTTCGTCTAAATCAATTGACGAAAATGTCCAAGATGAGACATTAGAACAACCTGAAAGAGAAGAGGTTGAGCCTAGAAGAAGTAAAAGGAAAAGGGTTGAAAAATCATATGGAGATGATTTTGTCACTTACATGGTTGAAAGTGAACCCAAAACTTACCGAGACGCGGTAACTTCTTCTGAAGGACCTCAATGGAAAGAAGCCATCAAGAGTGAAATTGAGTCAATTTTACAAAATCATACTTGGGAACTAGTGGACCTTCCTGAAGGTTGTAAACCACTAGGTTACCGATGGCTTTTTAAGAGGAAAATGAAACCTGATGGTTCCATTGATAAATATAAAGCACGGTTGGTAATCAAAGGTTACAAACAAAAGGAGGATGTTGATTACTTTGATACATATTCGCCGGTGACGCGAATAACATCCATTAGATTGGTGCTTGCGATTGCCGCAATAAGAAATCTAGAAGTGCACCAAATGGATGTGAAGACGGCTTTTCTAAACGGTGATTTAGAAGAGGAAATCTACATGGAGCAACCCGAGGGTTTTAGTGCTCCCGGATGTGGAAAGAAAGTTTGTAGGCTTGTTAAGTCATTATATGGCTTGAAGCAAGCTCCCAAACAATGGCATCAAAAGTTTGACCACGTCATGCTAGAATGTGGATTCAAAATTAATGAAGTGCGACAAGTGTGTGTACATGAAAGATACAAAACATGGATATGTCATTCTTTGTTTATACGTAGACGATATGCTTATCGTTGGTAGTAACGAAAGAATGATTAATTCAACGAAAGAGATGTTGAAATCCAAATTTGACATGAAAGACATGGGTTTAGCGGAAGTGATTCTTGGTATTAAAATCACACGAACCCTAGATAGTCTTGTGTTAAGTCAAACTCATTATGTGGATAAAATTCTTGAGAAATTTAGTAATGGTGATTCTAGTATAGCTAGAACTCCAATTGACACTAGTCAACATCTATCAAAAAATAGAGGAAAAAGTGTTAATCAACTAGAATACTCAAGAATTATAGGCAGTCTAATGTATCTAATGTCTTGTACCAGACCGGACATAGCATATGCTGTAAGCAGGCTAAGTAGGTACACGAGTAATCCGAGTCGGATTCATTGGAAAAGTGTGATACGAGTACTTCGGTATTTGAGATATACTCGAGAGTACGGACTGCGTTATGAGAGATATCCAGCTGTGATAGAAGGATACAGCGATGCGAATTGGATATCCGATATAAAAGATTCTGGATCTACAAGTGGATATGTATTTACACTTGGTGGTGCTGCTATTTCTTGGAAGTCTTCCAAGCAAACAGTGATAGCTAGATCTACGATGGAATCTGAATTCATCGCATTAGATAAATGTGGTGAAGAAGCCGAATGGTTACGTCAATTTATTGAAGACATACCAAAGTGGCCGAAACCCGTTTCAGCCGTTACTATACATTGTGATAGCCAATCAGCGATTGGTAGAGCGCATAGCATAATGTATAATGGTAAGTCAAGACATATTAGACGTCGGCATAATTCGATACGACAACTACTCTCAACAGGTGTTATTACTATTGACTATGTGAAGTCAAAAGATAACATTGCGGATTCGCTTACGAAAGGCCTAAATAGAGAGTTAGTTTTGAAGTCGTCAAAAGGAATGGGACTAAAGCCCATGAATGAATAAATTCATACGAAGGAAAACCTTACCTTGTTGACTGGAGATCCCAAGATCTTGGTTCAAAAGGACAACCTATTTGTATGAACAAAGTGTGGTCACTGTGGGGGGTTGTGAAAAACTCCTAGTCCATTCCTATATGATTTCTAGAAGAAAATCATTTTAGTGACAATGAGGTTAAGCATTTTATAATGATTCGGTCGAAATCATTTATGCTTTTAATGATTCGGGAGAAATCACCTATGTGAGAGAGAAGTGGGGTCGCTTCGAGTGGAATTGTAGGGGCACAATTCTTAGTAGCTCTTGCAGAACCAGGCTAGTGTTCCATGACCATAACGGACACGACTATGAGGAGTTAACCTTGTTAGGGAGATTCTTGTGTGAAGTGTATTGTCGTCTTTCACAAATGGCAGCTCAGTTCAAAGACATCGAGTTCTACTGACGGCTAGAAGGCTAAGTGCATTTCATAAGGGAAGGTTCAAAGGTTTACACCTACCTATCCTATGCAAGATTTCAACCATTGAAAATTCATTGGAATTTTATGTGTCTTCGATCAATCTCATACATGTGGGGGATGATTGGAATGTGTTTTCGATCGATCTCTCATTCATGTGGGGGATTGTTGGAAAAAAGTGTGAATTTTTCAAAGGAAAAAGTGTATTTTCCATGTTTTTGGACCAAATATAATTATATATAGTTGTGAGATATATAATTAATATTTTATGGGTGTGTATTCTCCTTGAAGAGAGGATTACAACGATATAAAGAACGTCCAAAACGGAGCTAAGATGAATGAGATATCGATGCTCAAAGATTGGTGTTTGATGTGGGAAAATGCAAGTTAAAAGTGTGAAAACTTGTCCCACATAGGAAGATGGACCAAACCATGAGTGATTTATAATGAGGAGCCTTGACAAGCATGACAAGTTACTCCAAGACAAAACTTGAGTCCAAGCAATAGCAAATCATTAAACTTGTGTGCACTCGCATCTGCCTCGTACTTTGTATAAGGTATTTTTTTTGTGCGAGCCGCGTTCGTGTCTTGAACGAATCTAGACAATTCTAGAGCCGTTACAGAAATGGTTTAATGATAGAATTATTATATTTAATTATTAATAAAAAATATTTTTTATTACAATTAAATATAGTTAATTTATTGTTACAACTCATGGTTTAATGATAGAATTATTATATTTAATTATTAATAAAAAATGGTTTTTTATTATTATTACAATTGAATATAATTAAGTTGTTGTTACAACTCATCTCCTATAAAAGGGATGAAGATGCAAACACCAAAATACACATTTTGATACACTTGAAACACTTGAAAGATTTGGAAAATACTTTGCATTCTTGAAAGATTTTGCACTTTAACGGCAAGACGTTGCTGCTTCCAAGAACGAAGAACACCTTCAATTCACGTGATTTTTCAGGCAAGTTGGTTACCTCCGGCAGTACACGCTGCTTTGGCTGTTGTACCCTGGGAAACAGACTTCGAATCTGTTTTAAGGGAATCGTGTCAAACACGAGACTCAGCCTTTATTTTTCCGTATTGTAATTTACTTTTCCGTATTATTATTTCTTTTACTTGTAATTTTAATTTCAGTACTTTATTTATTTCCGTGTATTGTAATTTCATTTCTGAATTGTAATTCGTAATACATTTCTTATATTTTATAATTGGTATCAGGCACAATATCCCTACATTTAACACATGACAAATTCTAAAGAAAAAATCTACTAACTAAACGCCCCTAAGTTGACTTGTTTAATTATAACACATAGACATGCCCCGCATTACAAGGGTTGAAGCATGCAGTACTATCTCAATCTGAAAAACTAAAATGGAAAAATTATAAAAATAAGACCGTAAACTATATCGTATTATATTTGTATTAGATCTTAAAAACATAATCCTAGGAGAATAAAGTATTTTTTTAAATAAAAAATACAAAACGACAAAGGAAAATTCCATTCAATAATAATGTCATCAAAATATAAAATTAAATCAACCTAAAATATGTTAGAATTAAAATAAGATATTATTTTTTAAAAAAATTTAAAAATAGCAATAAGAAAGAAAAGAAACGCAATATATATCAAACTAAATTCACACGTAAATACGTAATTACTATATAAGAAAGTGATTCAAAGTGTATACTACAAGATAAATGACAATTAGTGACTGAGATGTTTAGTGACAGAAATTGATTTAGTCAGTAAAAGTTTCATAAGACCTACTCTGACTGAAATGTAAAAGTAGGTGAATCCTTTTAAAAAATAAAATATGAAATAATATTAAGCCAGTTCAACATTTCATTGGTCTCTCTCTCCTTTCTCGATCGGACTCGGCCTCTGCCAACGACCTCCGCCCTTGCCTTGCTACACCCCCCGCCTCCGCCCTACACTCCGCCTCCGCCCCTGCCTTGCTACACCCTCCGCCCTCTGCTCCTGCCTTGCTTCATAGCTACTCGGCGTCTCATTTGATCGAGACCTAAGTTCATCATTTCAGCGGTTGCTCTCTACTCTCTCGAATAAAACGGTCATCAAGCTTCAGACGTCTCAATCATTCATCACCAAGTGTATGTCTTATGCTACAAAGGTTTTAATCGATCTATTTTGCTTTTCAGATGTCAAATTTGTTTTGGCGATTGAAATGCTTGCTAGCTATGTTGTTACTTAAATAGTGAAATTGACAGAGTCTCTTGCTTGGTTACTCAACCTTGCAGGGCCGGTCCTATCATTTTTTAGGCCCGGGGCATATACTTAAAAAGACGGCCTCTGTATATATAAGCAATATTCGTATAAAAAGATTACAATTAAATAATATTGATTTTGTTGCACTATTGTCAATGTCATGTCTTTATAAAATTCACAATCTGTCATCGTGTAATGGTTTCATGGTGCTTCTCTGAATTTTTCCTCAATCCAAAAACCGCAAAAAAAAAAATTTAATATTAACATCGTATGATTATAAATTGGGTAAAAATTGCATACAATATTAAATTATATATTTATTAGTAAATTGAAAAAAAAAAACAATTCAAATTTTAAATGATTCATAATATAAATAGTAACACATGTGTCAAAAAAAATAACATCTCAAGAAATAAATACATATCTCATTAGTATTTTTATTAATCATATAATAAATAACATAAACCACGTGATAAACAAAAATAAAATTTCAAACTCATTGAAAAACAAAAGTATGAATATTGAATTTGATGGATTGTATATTGATATAAAGCAAATAGACGATATTTATATATGAAAATCCAAGTGATAGTGGTGAGGTATAAAAAAATAAAAAAAAATGCACAGAATGGGGATCGAACCCATGCCATTAAAAGTTCCAAGGTGAGATGACTACCAGCTGAACCAACACATTGTTTATGATTTTTTTCGCGCAAAACACATATAACCTAATACTGGACTGCTGGGCTATATTAACATATTAAAATTTTATTTGGGCCCTTTAGATTGATTGGGCCCTGGGCAGTGGACCAGGCCCAGGGCCGGCCCTGCAACCTTGTCGTCTTCTGCTAACTTCCTGCCACGGAATCCATGTCACTAAATGAATCTGGTAACAGAGTGCAAATTGTTTCTCTCGATGCATCCTATCTATCAGTGGCTTCACTTCTGTACTCTATGGTACTCTTCGCATGACTATCTGTTAATTAAGAGTTGCTTGTTTTGAATATTGATGTGTTTTCGTGTCTTCTGTTTTTAATCTCTTTTCAATTCCCCAAAATAAGAGGGAAAAAAAGAGCTTTAATTACTAGAAATTTCAATTTTAAACCTAAGAATTCAAATGTGGAATTAAATTTTAGAATAGATTCTGAAAAGTTCTATTTGAATCTTAATCTAAAAGCTTTATGTTATCCAAGCTTATTAATGTTGAAATGGTAAAATAGATATATAAATCACAGTTCAATTTATTCTTATTTTTCTTATTTTTTAGTGAATATTTTGATATGAGTTCGTCTTTTGCAAATTGTATATATGATCATTGCTTTTGAACGATTATAGCAGAGTTGCAAAATTGAATGAATGTACACATGTTTTTGCTCATGTTGCTCCCATTTTCTTCAAGCCTGGTGAGACCAAGGTCATGTATGACCAATTATGCATACTCATTTAAAGCAACGAAATGATTCCGTCCATGAAAAAGAGGCATAAGTTTTTTAGCTATAAATTTCTAAGTAAAAAGAGTTTATGATTTATGATTTTAAAGGTCAAACCTCTAATGAAAGAAGGCAGGCAACATGTTAAACCTGTTGTGAGTGACACTCAACTAACATATACCATCTTTTTTAATCTTTTTAAGAATCAGTTGTGTTACCGTCTTATGTGGTTTCATTGTTCATGTTAGAGTTTTATTGTATGTGTACTAACCTTAGCATCCACACATATATGGTGAGCCTCCCGGCAAGGTTCGAGTGGGCTTTAACGAAGCTTAAAATGGATGTTGGTGCTCTCTGTTCCTCGCTTCTCATGCCAGAAAAGTGACTTGGTCAGAAAGCTACGAGTAATATGATGTTTTTAGAATAATTCAGATCTTCGGTTTATACGATCATACTACTTTAATGTTTATTTGATGAAACAAAAACACATTGTCAATCCACCAAACCAATGTTATGTATTCTTATTAGGATTTAAAGTGATGGTTCTCAAATTTGAATTTTGAAATTATTGGCCAAAATTTCAAAATTAATGCTTAATTGAATGATTTATCCTAACATCTAATGATTCAAGATGCAATTTAACATGGTATCAGATAGGTAACATCTTATATATTATTCAAAACCCAATAATCATCATGGATATTGTTTAAATTGTGTTGTTTTCTTGTAACTTGTAGTTTTTGGGGGCAAACTTAACAAACAAATTGTTCCAAGGCTACACTACCGCTGCAATAGACAGGGATGGCATATCGAGATACTAGAACTTCTTAGCTTGCTTGTAAGGAGGCTTTGCTTGAAGCTAGCCACCTCGGTCTAGTCGGATAAAAAGATTCCAAGATGGTAATACCTATTCTTATGTGAAGTGCTCTTTTTTTTAGCTTTAATAGGATTAGAAAGCGAGGTTTGATTTGGACAGGTTGTCCCAAGTGGTCTTGAATCTTAATATCAAGTATCAACATAAATTCTAATCCAAACCAAGAAGAGTGTTTAAGTGATTTTTACTTAGATGACTATATAAATGTTGGGACGTCTTCAAGGAAGCATTTATGACTATATATATATGTATGGATGCTATTCACCATCCTATGTCATGAAGTCCTAAAATTGCTTCATGCGTTTTATATGTTTAATTTGTCTCATTTTTAGTCTACCTCAAGTCCTCAACTTCTTGCTAAGAGGCTTATTAGTGTTGCAAGGAATTCATCATCTCTTTATTGGTATTTTCAAAAGCTAGCTTGTAGATTGAGTGGTAGTAATGGCATGTGGAAGTAGGAGAATGAATTATGTCAAATATTGTAGGTCCCGAAAGATTTCCCAAGTATATAGTCTTAAACTGTAGAGGGGGGGTGAATACAGTAATTTAAAAACTACACTCTTTTCTCAATGTTTGTATGTATTATCAACAGAAGTTAATTACAAGCAGGCTTGAATGCGGAAAGGTTCAAGCTGAGATGACAGATACAACAGTATGCTAACTAATCTAATACAGACTTAAACTAGTTACAATGAATACACTCACTAAGAATTACTCACTATGTTTACAAGACTCAGAGAAACAACTTGAATTTGAACAGCTTGGACACAAAGCACTGTTTTATTCAAGCAGACCTGAATGCATGAAAGACACACTTTGAATGCACGTTCACTCTTGGTTTCAGCACTTAGCTTTTTGGCTTAGTCTTTCAATCCTTGAAAGTTTCCTTTTATACTCACTCCGAGGATCTAAGAAAAGCTTCTTCATTGGATGAAAGGAAAAGTGAAAAGTCTTGTTGAAAAGACAACATAAACTTTTCTGCATATTCTGAAAACCAGACATGCAGAACTTTTGTCTTTTCACTTTGTCTACTGTTGCATAAGCTTTAACTAAATAAGGAATGTCAACTTTGCATCTTTCTTCCTTTGTTAAGGCCTATTTTGATATAAGAAAAGGTCTGTCACCCTTTTTCAAATATCCTTTTGTCTTCATGTGACAGAACAGCGTGGGCAGGCTGAGCAGTTCTGTTTTCCACTTTGTCTTCGACTTTGTAAACTGATCTTGTAGTCAAAAACAATACATGAGGACTTGGAAACATATTCCATAAAGTGTTTAACCTGTTCACAAAGAACAGGTTCTGTTCACAAAGAACAGAACACTTGTAAACTGCCCAAGCTGCTCAACAATGCAGAGCAGCGTAGACAGTTTATGTCCAGCCTGTTCAGCAGACTGAACAGCTTGGGCAAAACTGCCTTTGTTGCAACACATGCAACACATAGAACAGCTTCAGGCTGATATTGTAAATCATTTTCAGGTTTCAATAAGGCATATAACAGGCCTTAAATTCAACCTTCAAATGCATCAACAGGTTTGATTAAGAATCTCCCCCTCAGATGCAGAACAGGTTTGACTGAGGCCTTTTTGTGCCTAACAATCTCCCCCTATTTGCAATAACCAGTCTAAGCTGGTCTTATAAAAAATCACTATATATTTTTACAGTACATTTGCTGAAATAAAATTATAACATCAAAGTAAAGTAAAAGATCAGTTTATATATACACTGATTCTTGATTACATAAAACAACACATGTTTTTATAAAAGTACAATTGATGTACTGATGTATATTACAACTGATGTAAAAGAAAAAAAATTACAACTTATGTAAATAAAGTACAACTAATGTACAACAGATTTTGGACTGTTTGTGTTGGGAGCTGATAATGGTAAGCCTGTCCAACTGATGGACAGCTTCAATTCTTCACCTACCCAGATGGTAGATGGATTGAACTAAAGTGGAGGGGGTCCTTCAAACATCTTTTCTAATTGCTCCCTTGTGTCCTCAAGTTCTTCAATTTCACTTCTGATGATCATAAACTTGGGATCTTCAAGTTCACCTCTCTCATAACAGCCTCTGAGCTGATCCCAGATGGCTGCTCTCCACCTGCTTGACTGCCTGAATGAAACTGCAAGTCTGAAGGCTACAAGCTGTCTCAGATCCACCTTGTATAGATCTGATGCTCTCTGAAAACATTTCTACTGAGTTAAGGGATCTACAAAAAATGCCCCCAGCTCAGGCTCTTCAATGATCTTGCCATCTTCAAACTCTGTTCCACTAGGCAGGCTGTGATCAACTCCTTTCATCTCAATGGCATAGTCACCTTGTTCTATCAAGATGAGGAGTTGTTCCATCTCAGTGTCCTTCCTTGTCCTCCTGGCCTTTATTTTTGGTTGTGTCACATAGACACCTTCACTAACTTCTTTGGAGATCAGGCCAAGATTCTTCACTCTCTCCATCAGCTTCTTGACATATGCTCTGACAGTCTTAGCAGTTTCTGACTTAGACTCGCTCAGAGCAACTGCCAGCTCAATCCATTCTCTGTACCCCATCTGTGCAACATCAGTGTAGTCATATGTTTCTAGTTCTGGGCCTGTTGCACCCATTTTGGTTATTTTCAACTTCCACTGACTGCCTTTTCTTGATAAGGGCACAACTTTGACAATTGCTTCCTTGGCAGCAACATCCTGAAATTTTCTTCTTGCCAGGTTGTCAAAGTAGAACTGAGCTCTTGCAGAAGGCACTGGAGTTTTGGTCACTGAGACCAGAGCACCTTTTTCTTTTTCTGCTTCCTTCTCTCCTGCTGATCCCTTAGCAGTTTCCATTAATTTCTTTTGCACAACCAGAGAGGACATTTTAACTTTCCTTGCCTCTTGAAGTGCAAAAGACTTAGCAGCTTTGGCAGATTCTTCTTCTTTCCTTAGAGCTTCCAGGGCTTGAAGATGTTCTTCTCTAAACTCAAAGTATTTGTGCATAGGAAGACGCATTTCTTTGGCCTTGGCTTTGTGAAATTTAATCTCTGCTGCTTTCTGCTGTTGGGGATCAACTGCTGCTTTTTCTTTTCCTTTAGCTGCTGTAGTGACAGCAGCTTCAGTACTTTCCTCCTCCTCCTCCTCTTCTTCTTCTAGAAACAGATGACTCCTTCTGCTGCTTGGCCTGCCCTCAGGAATAAATTCCTCCCCCTTTGACTGAGCAGGGATTGGAGATTCAGCCTGAGTAGGCTGAGCAGCGTGGGAGGCACCCTCCATTGTACCTGTTGCAGATGCTCCTGCTGGTTGACCAGTGAGTATTGCAGGCACTGATTTCTCTTTAGGAGAAGAAGTTTTCTCCCCCTTAGACTTAGTCTTCGAGGCAGATGACTTCTCCCCCTTTGAAGGAGATGTACCAACACCTTCAACACCTGGTCTGCCTGAAGACATGAAGTCATCA
This sequence comes from Centrapalus pauciflorus, assembly GCA_020465985.1. Lineage (NCBI taxonomy): Eukaryota > Viridiplantae > Streptophyta > Magnoliopsida > Asterales > Asteraceae > Centrapalus > Centrapalus pauciflorus. Next base: position 246,955 of record JAANYP010004941.1, on the reverse strand, counting down.
GGCTTGGCAGCAGTTTTGGCAGCAGGCCTGGGGCCAACAAGGCTATTTACTAAGAATGCCAAGTTGTCCTTCACCTCTGCAAGCTGGGAAAGACATGATTGAAGAGAAGAGGATTGGTGATCAGCAAGGGAGGTCAGCTTAACAATGTTTTCCCTATCAGAAGCTGTGAACAACAAACTTTGAAGCTGTGCAAGATGTAGTTCTAGAGAATCTTGCACATCAGCAAGGTTTGATGACACAGAATTGGATAGGGAGCCAATGAGTGTGTTCAAGCTGGCCAGAGTGGCAGGAAGTGTAGAATTGCAAGAAGTTAGGAGAGATGATAGCTGTTGAGAAATAGCTGTCATTGAGGACACAGAGTCCTGTTGGAGTGAAAGAATTGAGGAGAGGGATGTGGATACATTTTGCAGCTGTACAGTGAGTGCAAGCAGCTGTGGAGAATTATCAGGTTGTGGAGTGGCAGAGAAGGAATCCTTGAATAGATCAAAGAATCCCTTAAGCTGTTCAGACACAGAGTCTGAAATAAGAGAGCGTAGAGAGGACATAGAGGTTTCTAAAGAACCAACTTTGTCAGCAGGGAAAGCTGATCCTTCAAAGGCAGGTCTTTAGGAGATGGAGGTGTATGGGTGGACTGTTTAGATTTGGTTGATGGAGAAGAAGATGATGAGGCTGGTGTATGATGATGTGATGAAGAGGGAAGAGGAACATTTGAGAGAAGCTCCATAGCCTGGGCAAAAGTAATGTGGCCCAGCTTGGAGGGGTCAAGGGGTCCCTCAGCAGTGGCTGTAGCTGCATCATTAGGAGAAGGGGTTGATGTTGGGGGCCTTTCAGATGCTGCTTGTGTTGCAACACCTTCATGAAGGCCAGTGGGTGTTCCCTCAGCAGTGCCTTGGTGTAAAAGCACCTCATCATGGGGAGATGGGATATGCATTTCAACGTCAGCAGTGGTGAAACCTGCTGATGGAGTTTGCATAAAAGGAGCAGCCTCACCCAAGGGATGGTATGTTCCCTGAGGTTCATCAGCTTGGGTTGTTGGTCCCTCAGCAGCTGTTTGGTGTAGAACAGCTGTATCATAGGGAGCAGAAATTTGAGGCTGAGCTGCTGATTGGTCTATACCAGCAGTGTGGACACCTCGTGCAGACTCAGGGTGTAAAGAAGTTTGAGGAGGGGACAACGTGGACTCAGTATGGAGTGGAGAGGGCTCCTGTCTTTCAATATTCTCAGCCTGTTGGGAGGCTGGAATAGTTGAGGTGGCTATCTCCGTTTGTACAACTGGTTCCTGTTGGGAGGAACCAGAGGATCTAGGCTGACTCTGGGTAGACTCATGATGGAGTGAAGCAGGCTCCAAGTGTGCTGATCCTTCTCCTAAAATAGGAGAGGCAGCAGGGGTTGCTTCTTTTTCAACTGAACCCTGTTGAGAGGGAACAGATGAGCTAGTTTGGCCTGTTGGTTTCTTTTTGCTTTGGTATAGAATGTGAGATGAAGTTGGGGATTTTGGAGAGGAGATGAGAGGTTCAGACTGGGCAGGTTTGGAGACTTGGTCAGAAAAAGGTGGGTTATCCTGTTTCATAGTCTCAGGTGCCATAGAGGCACCAGCCACAGAGGCTGGAATAGTTGAGGTGGCTATCTCCGTTTGTACAACTGGCTCCTGTTGGGAGGAACCAGAGGGTCTAGGCTGACTCTGGGTGGACTCAGGTTGGAGTGAAGCAGGCTCCAATTGTGCTGATCCTTCTCCCAAAATAGGAGAGGCAGCAGGGGTAGCTTCTTTTTCAACTGAACCCTGTTGAGAGGGAACAGAGGTGCTAGTTTGGGCTGTTGGTTTCTTTTTGCGATAATAGAATGTGAGATGAGGTGGGGGATGTTGGAGAGGAGATGAGAGGTTCAGACTGGACAGGTTTAGAGACTGAGTCAGAAACAGGTGGGTTGACATGTTCCATAGTCTTAGGTGCCACAGAGGCACCAGCCACAGAGGCTTCAGGTTCAACGAATGAACTAGGGTGAGGAGCCTGCTCCCCCTCAGCCACAGAGGCTAAGGGTGCAGACTCAGACTGAGCTGTTTTGGCCTTCTTGGAAACAGGCCCAGCTTCAGTGGTTGCCATGGTCCTTTTAACAAGCTTGGACCTGGCTTTGGATTTTCTCTTGGGAGCAGCTTCTGGATCCACCCTCACAGCAGAGGGTCCTTCTACCAATCCTAACAACCTCCTCATTGGTGTTGATAGAGGAGGCTCATTTGGAAGAACAGCAGTATAGAAAACTCTATTCCCTATTACAGGGAAGGCAGCAGTATGAAGTAAAGGCTGAGAGTTATACAAGTGCTCACCACAAATGTGCCTGAAGATGAGGCTCAGAAACCTGGGATATCGAACAACAGCTGGTCGTGTCTCCTGCTGCACCAGGTTCCTCAAGTTCAGGAAAATCCACTTAGCCATCTCCATTGTAGTCCCATCCACCAGCTGTAGGACTATTGGGATTTCATCACGGCTCAGTTGGTCAAATGAACCAACTTTGCTGCTGAAGCACATCACTACTGAGGCAAATAGAAAACTGTAGGTAGGAAACAGATCCTTCCTGAACAGCGTAGCTCTGATTTTGGGTTCTGCTACACCACAGAAGCGTAGCAAATTTCCCATTTGGTCATTCTCAGGTTGAGGCATGTCATATGAATCAACAGTTGGCAGATGAAAAACCTCCCTGAGAAGATCAGTAGTGATCTCAATGGTCTGAGTCCCATTGAGAATAGTCCCCTTTATGACTTTGGTGTTGGGGTTGTAGGCACAAGTGTACCAAAACTCGTATACCATTTCCTGGTACAGGACACCAGGAGTAGCAGTCATGGCGTAGTTCAACGGATGAACTGTCAAAAACTCCACCATTTGGTCATAACCTTTCCCCACATAGTTTTTGGGGATTGTGAGGTTGACAATATAGTTAGTGGGTTTGATGGTTAGCATTGTGGTGACTGATGAGTGTTTCTGTACAACATCACCAACAAATACTGGTAGAAATGGGTTGTTTCTGTGAGCCATTTTGAAAGTAGTGAGAGTAGCAGAAGCACAAGACACTTAGTCGATTTTTAGGGTTCTTAGGAGGTTTATGATAGTAGTGAGGAAGACGAAGATGAAACATTATAAGGTATTTATAGGATTTGAATGTGAGTGGGTATGAGAGAGAAATATTTGGGCGGTTGATTTGAAAAGGTCATTAACGGAAAACGTAACGGTTGTCCATGTCAGACCGTTTGTCAGGCCACTTGAGCCCTTTTTAATTACTAACACACGTAACCCACATTATCCGTAGTAATTAAGTTAAATAAAAACAGAAATTAAGTAACTTAATTGTGAAGAAAGGTAATTAAAAACTGTTGGTCTAAGCTGTTGGTCAAACCTGTGATGAGCAGGGTCATCACAAGCTGTTCACTCTTCACACTGTGCTTTCAACCTGTGTTCTAATGTAAGATCAGGTTGTGTTCATTTGTTGAACATGATACAAGACAATGTCTTGTAAATCAGTGTGAAGGAGTGAGCAGGGTGGAGAATAGACCATCAGAACAGGCTGGACGAGTACACTGTTATTGTTCAGCCTGTTATACGTTCAAGCTGTTCAAGGATTTCAGAAAAATGGCTAAGTACAGAATATGCATAGCCTGTTCTGTCTAAGCTGTTCTGAGAAACTTGAGCAGTGTGAGACATACAAAGTCTTAGACCTTTGAGGACACTTAGTCACTTTTGTTTAACATGTCCAGCTTGCTGACAAGGTAATTAAACCTGGTTTCATCAAGAGGTTTGGTGAAAATATCTGCAAGCTGTTCATTTGTGGAAATAAAACTTACCTCCACATTACCTTTCTAAATGTGATCCCTGATGAAGTGATGTATGACTTCAATATGCTTTGTTCTTGAATGAAATACTGGATTGTTGGAAATGGCTATGGCACTTGTGTTGTTACACAGAATATGAGTTTTCCTATACACAAGCCCATAGTCCTCAAGCTGATGCTGCATCCACAGAATCTGCCCACAGCAGCTTCCAGTAGCAATGTACTCAGCTTCAGCAGTAGAAGTAGACACTGAATTCTGCTTCTTGCTACACCAACTTATCAACTTACCACCAAGGAGTTGACATCCACCTGTTGTGCTTTTCCTATCTAGCCTGCAGCCTGCAAAATCAGAATCTGAATAACCTGTTAGTTCAAGGCTTGAGTCTTTGGGATACCCAAGACCCAAACCTGATGTGCCCTTCAGGTATCTATAGATTCTTTTAACAGCAGCTAGATGAGATTCCTTTGGATCAGCTTGGAACCTAGCACACAAACAGGTGGCAAACATAATATCAGGTCTACTAGCAGTTAAATATAGCAAGCTCCCAATCATACCTCTGTAAGCTGTTACTGAAACAGCTTTGCCACTGGCATCAGCATCCAATTTTACATTGGTTGCCATTGGAGTTTTAATAGGAGAACTTTGATCAAATTTAAACTTTTTCAAGAGATCTAAAGTATACTTTCTTTGATTTATAAAAATTTCAGTTGAGGTTTGTTTAACCTGTAATCCTAAAAAGAAAGTAAGTTCTCCCATCATACTCATTTCATATTTGGATTTCATGAGTAATGAAAAATTCTTGCATAACTGCTCATTGGTAGAACCAAATATTATGTTATCCACATAGATTTGAACAAGCATAATATCAGACTTCACCTTCTTTATGAACAGTGTGGTATCCACTTCACCTCTAGAATACCCATTGCTCATAAGAAATTCAGTAAGAGTGTCATACCAGGCTCTAGGGGCTTGTTTGAGACCATAGAGAGCTTTGTCCAACTTATAGACAAAACCTGGATGTTGTTCATTTTCAAAACCTGGAGGCTGCTTGACATAAACTTCTTCTTGCAGCTTCCCATTTAAAAATGCACTCTTCACATCCATTTGAAATACCTTAATGCTCTTATGAGCAGCATAGGCTAGATACAAACGAATTGCTTCTAGCCTGGCCACATGAGCAAATGTGTCATCATAGTCAATTCCTTCCTCCTGTCTATAACCCTGAGCAACCAGTCTTGCCTTATTTCTAATGACATGACCTTGCTCATCCATTTTATTCCAGAAAACTCATTTAGTGCCAATTATAGTTTCACCTTTAGGAGCAGGGACCAGCTTCCATACCTTGTTTCTCTCAAACTGATTGAGTTCTTCTTGCATGGCAGTGATCCAATTGGCATCTTTTAGTGCTTCATCCACCTTCTTTGGCTCCATTAGTGAAACAAAACTAGAGAACATACAGAAGTTCGCTAAGCTGTCCCACCTTGTTTGTACCCCTTTGTTGATGTCACCAATTATTTGATCATTGGGGTGACATCTGATCCACTTAGGATCATTTTTCAATGAGGATTCTCCTGAGTTATCAGCATCTTCAGCAGGTCCTGTGGAACAGCTCTCAAGATTCTCAGACACACTGTTGTCTTGAGCCTGTTCACTTGTTGAACGTGACTGACCACTGTTGAACATATCAGCAGAGGAACCAGGAAAATCAGCATTGATAGGTTCAGGACATGCAGTTGTAATTAAGTCAGTACACTTATTCACACAGGATGTATTGACATAATCATCATCATGCCCATCATTGTTAACAGGTTCCACACTGGGTGTAGTGGAAGCTTTTGAGTCCTCTTCACTGTTTGAATGCATAAGATCATCAAAGTTTAGTTCTCCTGAAACTGATTCAGGAACAGTTTTGGTGGAAACATTCTTGGACTCTTCAAAGGTGACATTGATAGATTCATCTATCACCTTTCTTTTGTTGTTGTACACTCTGTAGGCTTTGGAGATAGCAGAGTAGCCAACAAACACACCTTCATCAGCTTTTGGTTCAAACTTTGCCAGTTGGTCCCTTTGATTCAGAATGAAGCAGAGACAACCAAACACATGGAAGTAACTGACATTTGGCTTCCTCTCTTTGAGCAGCTCATAGGGAGTCTTGTTGAACCTTTTCACCACTAAGGATCTGTTTTGGGTGAAGCAGGCAGTGTTAACAGCTTCAGCCCAGAATGATGAAGGTAAACCAGATGCACACAACATGGTTCTAGCAGCTTTAATGAGAGTTCTGTTTCTCCTTTCAGCAACTCCATTTTGTTATGGAGTTCTTACAGCTGAAAAGTTTTGAGTGATTCCTTTCTCTTCACAGAAGTCTTCAAGAGTACTGTTTCTGAATTCAGTACCATGATCACTTCTAAGCTGCTTCACTTGGGCAGAGTTCAGCATTTCCATCTTTTTCACAAATCCAATAATTTCTCTAGCAGCCTCTCCTTTGCTCTTCAAGAAGATAACCCATGTGTACCTGGAGAACTCATCAACCATTACTAGAGTGTATCTTCTTCCTCCTAGACTTGGGACATTGACAGGTCCAAACAAGTCCATATGGATTAAGAAGAGAGGAGTATCAATAGAAAAGTTATGTTTGGATTTAAAAGATGATTTCCTCTGCTTGCCTTTCTCACAAGCTGTGCAGAGTTTATCCTTAACAAAGGTCATAGAAGGCAAACCTGTCACCAACTCTTTCTTACAGAGTTTGTTGATGTTCTTGAAGTTCAGGTGTGACAGCCTTTTGTGCCATAACCATTTTAGGTCTGCATTTGTTCTTGTGAGAAAACAGGTTTCAGTTGTGGGATCAGCAGATTGCATGTCCACAACATATACACCTTTCTTTCGTTGAACACACAGCACAACTTTGCCTTGGGGATCCAATATGTAACCCAGGTGCTCATCAAAGTTAACCTTGTAGCCAGCATCACACAGTTGACTTATGCTAACAAGGTTATGTTTCAGTCCAACCATATAGGCTACTCTTTTGAACACTGCAGCACCAGCTTTAAGAGTTCCATATCCCTCAGTGGATCCCTGTACATTGTCACCAAATGTGACTTTTGACCCTTTTTCAGGCCTGAGATCACTCAGCAGGTCTTTACAACCTGTCATGTGCCCTGAGCAGCCACTGTCCAAGTACCAAACCTGGGATGGTTGTTTTTCCTGCAGAGTGACAAGAAGAATATTAGTCATTTTTAGGGGAACTCATCACAGAGATGAGTTCTCCTACTTCATCAACATGTGTTGATGGACTTGTGATATCAACACTAATATTCCCTATTTGAATGGTATCAGTTTGGATACCACTCTCATTGACTGAGATGTTTCCAACACTGTTTATGTTAGCTGTGAAGAAACCATCAGAGTCAGCTGGTCTCATGTCCTCAGTTTCAGGACAGTCTTTGGCCAGATGTGTCTTCATTCCACATTTATAGCATTTTCTCCTCTTAGCATTTTTGGAAGAAGACCTTTCAGAGACACATTCTGAGTTATTTCTGTTGATTTTATCAGCAGGTTTAGCAAACTTATTACTATTTGATGAATCAACAGCTTGAGTGGAAAGTTCAATAGCAACAGCTTTGCCTGTCTCTTTCTTTCCTTTTTTTAGGAGGACAGATGTCAAAGATAGGAAGCTTAATTGGCTTTTGAATTTCCACAGGTTTAGGAAACTTATTCCCAAATCTCTCAGGCTGAGCAATGGCTTTGCCTTTGTTCTTCCTGAGATGAGATTGATGTTGCCTATCAACATAATCATTATTTATGGTTTTGAAAGACTTATTCTCATTTAAAACCAGTTTACCACTATGATTAGAAAACTTATTTGAAATCACAGCAGGTTTGCCTTCAACATGAGACTTACCCTTGTTAAAGGCAGACTGCTTACCTTTTGAAAACTTATTTTCAAAATGTTCAGCATTAAAAGGATTAGTATGCCTTTTTACATCAGCTTTAGACCCAAAGCCTGTTTTGTCAACAGGTTTGTTGTCCACAGCTGCAGTTTGGACATGCTTTCCTTTCTTTTGCTTGTGTGAATCAGCAGAGCACTTAGCAGGCTTATTTGATGGAAAACTTATTTCATCAGCAGCTTTTGAGCTAGGTTCACACGAGCTGTCAGTGTTTTGAGGCCTGGCAAACCTGTTTGTTGAGATTAATTTGCCATTCACTTTTTGAATGAAAGTGTTTGGAAGCTCACCAAGAGTGGACAAGTCTTCTTTCAGATTATTAACCTCAACAATGGAAGCTGCTGTGTCAAGATCCCCTCCAAGATAGGCTTGGATTTGTGCAGGGATTTGTTGACTTATACAGTGGCTGACGTTTTGTGCAGATTGGCACCAAGAGTCAACTATCTTTTGAAGCTTAGCATGTTTTATGTCTGTTTCTCTCTTTTCTTCCAGTAAAATAGAATTGATGTGTTTTAATTCATCAAGCTCAGCTTCCAACTTATGGAAACTGTCCAGTTTACTGGATTTTGTTTCAAGATCAGTTTTGAGCTTAGAGATTTCAGATAATAAAACAGCATGCTTCTCAAAAGCAGCTTTCAGATCAACAAGCATATATTCAAACATTTTAACTTTTTCTTCAGAACTGTAATCCATAAAATTTTGTACCTTATACATCATTGTAGGGTTCCAGTTCTCCAAGCTGCTAAAAGCTTCAGCTTCAACCAGATCCTGTTTGAAGTTGCTTGTTGATGGGACATTAGTGTTGGCCATCAGACAGTGATTGTCTTCTTCATCAGATGATGAATCAGACTCCTTCCAGTCACAAGTCTCTGCCATGAGTCCCTTTTGCCGGTTGGAAACTGCTGAATTTTCCAACTTCCTCAGCTTAGCCATGGCCATAAGGTACTTAACCCTATAGCCATCATCTCTGTTTGTCTTGTGTGGTTTGAATGACTGACTAACAGCTTTTGACACACAGTCAGTAGCTATGTGGCAAGGTTTGCCACATTTGAAACACTCAGCTTTGGTCTTATCAAATGCCTTCTTTTTAACAGCATTTGAGCTTCCCTGCAGCATGTTTCTTCCAAACCTTTTCTTGTTGAACCTTTTGACAAGCATGGCTATCATTTGCTCATCATCTAGTTCAGCAATATCTGCATTGTCTTCCTCATCAGACATTTCCTCCTTATCATCAGCCTGTTGATTAGGTTGAGTGAACACATCACTCACTTGATTTACAGGTTGTCTCACACTGGCCACAAAGGCTGCACCTTTCTTAGATATTTCCAAGGCATTTCTCTTCTGTAGCCTTGACTGCTCATCATTCAGTAAGGATCCATACAGGTTAACAAGATCCATACTTCTGATAGTACCTGAATTCCTTAAGATTGTAGAAAAATAATTCCATTCTTCAGGCAGGACGTCTAAGAATTTGTTTACCAAAGTCAGGCTGTCCTTGGTGATCCCAACAGCTTTGAAATCATTTACAAGAGCAGTAAATCTGGTGTAGGTTTCAGTGAGAGTCTCCTTTGGTTTTGCAAAGAAGAGTTCATACTGTCTAACAAGATTATTAATCCTGTTGTCAAGTGTGATTGTGGGTTCATCATAGACGGTACACAGAGTATCCCACATCTCCTTTGCAGTCTTCATCTTCTCAACCTGTTTGAACACATCATCAGGCAGAGAGATGACCAGGTTATTTCTGGCCTTTGCATCAAGAGCCACCAGTCTTTTGTCTTCATCAGACCATTGAGCTTTTGCTTTCTCAAATGTTCTGATTTCAGGAGCAGCTCCTTCAACAGCAGGAGTTATAGTTGTAACAGAGGTTGGCACATAGGGACCCTCCATTACAATCTCTGGTAGTTGCACATCCAGATTCTCTAAGTAGAGCATCATTCTGCACTTCCAACCAGAAAAGTTCTGATGATTGAACTTTGGAGGTTTGCCCATTGAGCCATTGTCATAGTATGAGGAACTTGCAGCACTGTTGTCCATGGAAGCTTTGGGAGAATGAGAGATCTAGAATGACAAACACTCTAAACTGCTCTGATACCAGTTGTAGGTCCCGAAAGATTTCCCAAGTATATAGTCTTAAACTGTAGGGGGGGGGGGTGAATACAGTAATTTAAAAACTACACACTCTTTTCTCAATGTTTGTATGTATTATCAACAGAAGTTAATTACAAACAGGCTTGAATGCGGAAAGGTTAAAGCTGAGATGACAGATACAACAGTATGCTAACTAATCTAAGACAGACTTAAACTAGTTACAAGAATACACTCACTAAGAATTACTCACTATGTTTACAAGACTCAGAGAAACAGCTTGAATAAGAACAGCTTGGACACAAAGCACTGTTTTATTCAAGCAGACCTGCATGCATGAAAGACACACTTTGAATGCACGTTCACTCTTGGTTTCAGCACTTAGCTTTTTGGCTTAGTCTTTCAATCCTTGAAAGTTTCCTTTTATACTCACTTCGAGGATCTAAGAGAAGCTTCATCATTGGATGAAAGGAAAAGTGAAAAGTCTTGTTGAAAAGACAACATAAACTTTTCTACATATTCTGAAAAGCAGACATGCAGAACTTTTGTCTTTTCACTTTGTCTACTGTTGCATAAGCTTTAACTAAATAAGGAATGTCAACTTTGCATCTTTCTTCCTTTGTTAAGGCCTATTTTGATATAAGAAAAGGTCTGTCACCCTTTTTCAAGTATCCTTTTGTCTTCATGTGACAGAACAGCGTGGGCAGGCTGAGCAGTTCTGTTTTTCACTTTGTCTTCGACTTTGTAAACTGATCTTGTAGTCAAAAACAATACATGAGAACTTGGAAACATATTCCATAAAGTGTTTAACCTGTTCACAAAGAACAGGTTCTGTTCACAAAGAACAGGTTCTGTTCACAAAGAACAGAACACTTGTAAACTGCCCAAGCTGCTCAACAGTGCAGAGCAGCGTAGACAGTTAATGTCCAGCCTGTTCAGCAGACTGAACAGCTTGGGCAAAACTGCCTTTGTTGCAACACATGCAACACATAGAACAACTTCAGGCTGATATTGCAAATCATTTTCAGGTTTCAATAAGGCATATAACAGGCCTTAAATTCAACCTTCAAATGCATCAACAGGTTTGATTAAGAATCTCCTCCTCAGATGCAGAACAGGTTTGACTGAGGCCTTTTTGTGCCTAACAAATATATCTCCATTTTCAAACAAAATGTAACTAATATTTAACAGAAAAGTATAGAAAATAACTTTTAGATTATTCTGTTTATTTCACAATTCGTTGATTTGATTTCTAGTGTCATACCAGTCTTCTAGCAAGAACTTCTTTACTTTGTAATGAATTATCAGTTTAATCCCAAACTAATGAATTCTGATAATTTGATATTATTTTCTTGGCTGCTGATACATTTCAACTTGGTGATGTTGGTATATTATTTCTTATGATCAGAATCAAAAGAGTATACATATGGTCAAGGCTGCATGGTTTGTGGAACTGCGGATGGTTTAAGAGGTAGATTCTATTCCATTAACTTATTTTTTTCCCTCAAGCGTAGACGCTTATTTGACTATGGTTATTACCTATTGTGACGTCACATGCAATTTTTGAGTATTTGTACCATGGATCTTTGCAATGTCTATTGTCTTTTTTGCTGAATGTTCCTTGATCCACATACCTATTAGGTTTATATATAGGGTTTGTACGTGGGATAACTAGATAAAAATCGGGGTCTATTTAAAATTGAATTGGGGTCTATTCAAAATTGAACCAAGGTTAAAAGGCTTTTTTGTAGTAGTGTTAGGTTGTGAATGATTCATGCAGCGTCTATACTCATAATTACGGTATACGTAGAATTAACATTAATAGTTTTTAGTGTAGCTTAATTATGAGTTGTTGTAGTCAATATACATAATTAGTAGTTGCTAGTCTAGCTAAAATTCAGAAAATAGATTGGCATAATCATTTAAATATAAAGTATATTGAAAAATTAAAGTATGAATATTGATGTTTAATAATAAATGTGGTATCTCGATATGCTAGAACTCTAAATGATTTTGTTTGGAAATTATGAACTTTTTATGCTTATATATAATAAAATATTTCTTGTTTCAGGTTGATGAGGATAAGTAGATTTTCAAGAATATAGCAAGGTTTTAAACATCAAGAATGATTTGACCGTCGAATATTTTCATTAGTTACTATCTAGTTTTATAGATAGAAGTTTGGAAATAGTGTACTACAATTATTGAACTTCATGTTACTTTTAAATTAAGTCGATACGGTTTAAGTAATGAAATTACTTTTTGGGTATACGTTATGTAAAATTTTTAATTGCTTTTAGTATGTAATATAATTAAATAAATAGAATAGAATATTAATTATAATTTAACTCTTTAGTTTTTAGTCACTAAAAGTTCATCTTAACTTATACAGCCAAAAAATAGCGTAGGTAAAAGAGGATGAATTCATACAATTTGTAAAGCACCTTATACCTACAAAAAACATTAGTCACTAAAGGTAATGACCTATACTGACTGAAAATATGTGTCACCAAAGACTTTTAGTGATGGCGTCCTTAGTGACTAATTTATTTTCAGAAGGAAAAGGCCTAAGTCGATTTAGTGACTGAACTCGGACTTTTACTGACACGTTTTTTTAGTCACTAAAAGACTTATTTCTTGTAGTGATATTCTAAAATATAAATCTTAATAAAAAAAATACTATACAAAAAATATATTATCAAAACATCGAATATTAACAATAAAACTGTAATTAATATTAAAGTTTCTAAAACTATGTGTAATAACGTACAAAAAACAGTGCACATAAAACATGTTTTGTGTATCCATTAAAAGCATGTTGTACATTATATATGTATTCGTAATATTTTTCAAGTTGAATCAATAACTACTATTAGAAAAATAAATTATTTGTCATTTGTCATCTCATAATGTCAAGTAGCATTCCTACCATTACTAGGTGTTAATTAGTATTTCTAGATTTATTTTAAATTTTAAATTCAATTTCCGTTAAAGACAATATTATGTTATATTCACTGAAATCTTAACAAACAACATTTAGATATTCTAATAATAATAAAGTCAAAAGTTATTAACGAACATCTTTACCGTTTTAATAATTTATACTTACAATTTGTTATAATAAAAGATATTAAATATCATTGTATTAAAATTTTGAATACATCTAAGTTTAAAATCTAGTTTTTTAAATTTATATAGTTTAAAGAAAAGATATTTATTAAAGTATCCATATAATATACCGGTTAATAATAATAAACTAGTGATTTATCAAGAAACACCGAATGGAAATCTTTTGACTCTACAATTAAATGGAATTAAAATGTGATTTTAATGTAATATTGATTTCTTTAATTACGTTATAAAATCAAAAACATACAAGAAAAATAATGAGTTTTTCAAATTTTTTTTTTTGTAGAATGATACTCTTTATTTGTGTACCATCACTAAGCCCATATAATATGAATTTATATGGACTAACATCTTTGTAAGGCCGTGGGGAGTGGGGTGTGGCATTTCTCGGCGTGTCTCAGTACCGACAGGCACACTGCCCTGAGTCCTCGGCAACGGCATCGAGGAGCTCGACAACAGCACCCAAATGCCGAGCAACCTCCTATCATTTTAATATTTAATATATTATTTAATATATATATATATATATATATATATATATATATATATATATATATATATATAATTATTTATATTTCATTTACTCTTTATATATAAAAACACACATTCTTTCATTTATCTCATATCTATTCTCTCATTACTCTCATTACTCTCTCTCTCTATATATATATAATATATTATATATATATATATACACACACACACACACACACACACACACACACACACACACACACACACACACACACACACACACACACACACACACACACACACACACATTTCAAATTCAAAAAAAATGTGTTCATATTCGGAGTCAATAGAATTTATCATGGAAGCGGTTAACAATTGCTCACAAGCTGCTCTGGCCGTTTTATAATTTGCAAAAAAATGAAGAAGGTGAAACATTACGTCCTGCAAAATCAAGACAATATATACAAAGGGATCGTGAATCTGCACACGATCATCTAATTAGTGATTATTTCGCCGAGAATGTCATTTTACAAGGTTATTATTTTCGTTGTCGTTTTAGAATGCCAAATGTCATTATTTGTATGTATTGTTGACCATTTGACGAGAGAGAGAGAGAGTCGGTAATTCAACAGAAGATGGATGCTAGAGGCGCGACTGGATTTTCTTCAATTCAAAAAGGTACGGCCGCTCTTCGTCAATTAGCATACGGCACATCCGCAGATGGTTTGGATGAGAGTTTCAGAATGTCTTTTCATGTCGCAATAGAAAGTCTTGATAAATTTTGTCAGTATATTCTGCGAGTTTATAGCCCTAAATATTTACGCAGACCTAACTATAATGATATACAACAACTATATGCTCATCATTCTAGCGTTCATGGCTTTCCTGGTATGCTTGGAAGTTTAGAATGTCTCAATTGGAGTTGGAAATTGTCTTAATGTGTATAAATGTCAATACACTCGTGATGATCATGGTCACCCAACATTCATACTTGAAGCGGTAGCGTCACAAGATCTTTGGGTCTCCCATGCCTTCTTCGGTGCCCCAGGGTCAAATAATGACATAAATGTGTTGAATATGTCACCACTCTTCAACAAAATTTATGACGGCACGACACCCGAGTGTCCATTTGAAATTCGTGGCTCTACGTACAAGTATGAGTACTATCTTGTAGATGGGATATACCTTGATTGAACCACATTCGTGAAATTATTTTCGGCTCCAATTGATGCTAAACGAAAAAGATTTAAGATGGCCTAAGAAAGAGCTAGAAAAGATGTTCACTAATCTTAAAAAGCGTTGGCAAATATTGAAGCACCCGCCACCTTTTTATCATGTGTAGAAAATGACAAAAGTAATGTATACGTGTATCATATTGCATAACATGATTATAGAATATGAAGGGAACACAATATGTCAATATGATGAAATTGAAGTCACTCCAACAACAATAGCAGCGGAGATCGGTAGTAGTGCGTACATGTCGAGACATTCAGAGATATGTAAAACTGAAGTGCATCATAATTTTCGCGCCGACTTGGTTGAACATATTTGGGGTGTTCAAAACATTGATTTCAACGTTGATCCGGTTGATGATTATGAAAACGAATATTCGGACCAAGACTTTGCGTAATATAGTTTTCATTGTAATGTTTAATTTGAATATGTTAATTTATAATGTTATGCTTAATTTTAATATTATTAATTTAAAGATATTATATATTTTAATGTTTTTGTAACATCCGTTATTTTAGGTACCCTTTTATATTCTTTAAATTCCTAATTTAGTATTGAAATAATTAATATCTTATGAGTTGGATAATTTTAACAAAGGTTTTGAAGTATATAAATAATAAGCGTGCTTTAGAGGCTTGTACCCTACGATCATTTGTAGTAGATGACTTCAACCATTTAGGATGCGAATTATGGCTAAATAGGAGCAAATATATATAACTCAAACTTCAGTGGCCAACTAAATAAGAGAGGATTTGGAGGACTGAAATTGCAATTTTAGAAAGTAAAATCTGATTTTTTTTTTTTTCCAAAAATGACTTGATTGGTCTAGAAAATTCATACCCCTTTTGTATATTTTCTTACTCCCACATTTTTGGAGCTTGCTGGAGACAAGAAGCCATCTCACAGTCTGATGGTAAGAGTTTTCAACTTCATCTTCTTCCTTAAAGAATCATTCTCATCTTCATCTTAAGCTTAGAACTAGGTCGTCAATGGAAGATGTGAGTTTATGAGAAACAAAGAAATGAACAAATCTTGATTATCTAGTAAGAAGCAAAAAAGTTTAAAAGCATGATTAAAGATTTTATCTTGATTATTAAAGCATTTCATAGATGCATTGGTATGATAATCCAAGAACTCAAGTGGGTTAATGGTGATTTCAACCTAGACTTGTAGAAACCAAATGATGGTTAAATGATGCTAAATGACAGGATCTTTTATGCATTGATTGTGAGTACTAGTTTTAATGTGCACCTCTTATATCATACGACTTGCTTGTTTCATATATTTATGTTGTTCATTCATTGGCATTGCATCACATTACCTCTTCATGATCCTTAAGCGTATGTGTCACACCCCGTTACCCCGGTTGACAACTAGGCGTGACGTCGCGGAAGCATAGTCATAATCAAGCGAACGACCACTAAATGGACGTTTACAAACAATACATTGATAATCTTCAAAATATGATATTGTTTTTACATAACCCAAATAAAACGTAAAGTAGTTCGCAATTGCGGAGATTTAAATACATGATCAAAAGAACTTTAATTATGCTAATAAATCTCTGTGAGTTTGAAAATTGTTGCGACTTCAAAATGTGCGGAAGCCTTGTTACGCTTCTGATGCATGGTACTTGTCTTGATTACCTGAAAATAATCGCTAAAATACGTCAACAAAATTGTTGGTGAGCTCATAGGTTTACACGAAAGAATGACTTGTATGGACTACAACGATTGAGTTTGAATTTGTAACACCCTCGAACTAATCCCAATGCCACATAATTACCACGTCAACAGGAATATAATATAACAATATCTAACTAGTCCCAATAAAAACACGTGGAAACCCCGATAATTTAAAACTTTAATTTACATAATTAGGTCACAGAATTCCCTGATTAACACACACACTATCCGAAGTATAATAGTACACAGTCCCCAAAATATAACTACCTCTAAGGAGGGTAGCTAACAACTCCTCGAACACGCAGATGTAAACCTACTAGCGTCCAGCAGGCCTACTAGCACTCCTATCACCTGAGATACACACATTTAAAACACTGGGTCAGCTAACGCTGGTGAGAATGCAAGTGTTGAGTGTACGATTATAAAACTCAGTAAAAGAAATTAAACTCGGTAATAAAATGTGCATCGTTCTCTACTGAACAAAGAATATGAGATCCCACAAGATAGCTCAGAATAGGTACTCAACCAGTGCGGACGAATCCACATACCCAAATCCCTAGACCGCACAAAGCAGTCGTCAGGAGCTCAAAAGGGAATCGGGAGCGACCCGACCCCTGCCCAGCCGTACAGTTGAGTAACTCGATAGCTCGAGTGTCCCTAATATCATATAGTAAAACACAGTTCACAATAAAGCTCGATAATACATGCATGATAATATCTCGATAAAAATCTCGTAATAAAACTCATAATATCTCGTAAGAAAGCTCAGTAAAAGATCATGCAAGTATTAAATAAACAATCGTACAAGTATCTCGAGAAAAATGCAAACTCACCTGACCCTGAAATATCTCTCATTAAGTCTCGGTTCCCTGCCCGAATCCCGACCCTATCAATTAGAGACCCTAGAAACACAAGGGAATAACCCAATATCACTAACTCATCCCTAAATAAAACACTTAAAATATATTTATTTTTCTGGGTTCTCACGCGGCCGTGTAAATTTCTTAGGCGGTGGTGTAGCAGTCTCCTTACGCGTTGGTGTAGAATTTCTACAAGATGGTGTGACTGCAACCCACGCGGCCGCGTAAACAAAACCCACGCGGGCGCGTAACTCAAGCTTTACACCACCCTGTAGCTTGTTAAACGCGCTTGTAAACGAATAGTAAACTGACTGTCAGAAATATATACTCTATTTTTGACAGCTTCGATTTCACACCTCAAAACTCGATTTTGGTCCGTTTTTGGCTCACGAATTTGACCAAAATCTCAATAAAACACATATATAAACTTACTTTAATCATCTCCAACAACTAACAACTCAAGATTCAAGATTTGGAGCTCAAAACTTACTTATTTTTGTAGATGAACACTTGGTGATGAAGATGATAACAACCTTTGAAGCTTCAATTCCCAAATCAGTTTCACTTGTTGCTGCTAGCTGCTGGAGACCAAAACACACACAACACACTTATCTCTCTGGATTTGGATAGAAGAAGTGAAACAACCAAGCAAGAAGCTTAACTAATTATACGTTTTGAATTAAACTCGGTCCGAAACCCAATATCCGATCCCGTTATTATAAAACACAAATTTTTATTACCCGGTCCCAAAATAATTAATAATCACCAATATTATAATCTTCCATAAAACTTAAACCCATAACCCGTTTAACCCAAAATCTCATCACGTGACAGGATGTTACAAGTCCTCCCTCCTTATAAAGATTCTGTCCTCAGAATCTAACCCAACACAAACAACTGAGGATAACGGCTACGCATCTCTGATCCTAGCTCCCATGTGGCCCTTATACCCTTATGATGCTTCCACTGTAGCGTCACCTCCTTATTGCATAGCCTCTTCACCTCCCGACCTGTCACTGCCTCAGACGCAAGTAATCACCTTACCTCTCTTGCACACACCAGAACCGCGTAAACACGACATCACAGTACACCACAAAAGTCCTCTGATTCCTCTAGCAATACTAAAATCGGAGCCCTACACAACCAATCCTCCAACTCTAGAAGGCACTCTTCTACTCCTCGACCCAAACAATCAACACAGACTGACGCGTCAACATCATCAGTGGTCCTACAATATGCGAGAGATTCTCTATGAATAGTCAATAACATCCAGCTAACCCAAGAAACTCCAAACCTCAAACACAGACGCGGACTGACCCCAACTCCTAATAACCTCAAATTTCCCCTGATCCACCTTCACCCCCTCACCCGTCACCACACGCCCTAAACTACACCTCTCGCGTTTAGGCCTTACACTTCGAAAACTTGGCATATATCCTCTCCCACTGCAACGTACCCAAAACCTCTCTTAGATGCTGGCTGTACTCCTCACTGTTCCTCAAATAACTCAAAACGTCACCAATAAACATTATTATAAACCCTACTCATCAGGTCCATAATTACTACTGGGGCGTTACTCGACCCAAACGTCATAACTAAGAACTCAAAATGACCATATCTGATCCTAAATGCAACCTAAGGCACATCCTCGCCTCAAACTCTCAACTGATATCACCCAGATCGCAGATCAATCTTAGAGAATTAGCTCGCCCCCTGAAGCATCAAACAGATCATTAATCCTCAGCAAGGATAACAGTTTTTCACTGTTACCCTATTAAGCTCTCTCTAGTCTATACACCTCTGCGTCAAAACTACTAATCCCCATAGGCATCAGATTTACAAAAAATCAATAGACAACTATCTCTTACACACAATTTCTATAAACTCGACTCACTAATACAGTACTACTATCTACCCACTCAACACTCACGGAAACCGATAACTCAGATGAAAGCACAAGAAATAATGTTGGGAAATATTCCAAGTATGTCAGGCTGTTAGTTAGATTTCTCAAACTATTAGTAGCATTTCTGTGTAATTACAAAATTCAAGCCGCTAGTTCTACAAGTTCAAGCTGCTAGTACAAAAGTTCAAGCTGCCAGAGTTAAAAGTTCAAGCTGCTCAACAGATTAATAACAGAAAGTGCTGAAATTCAAGAAGTGATATATATTTCAAGATTTGAAGATCTTCCAAGCATATCTACTATCAGAGAAATCAGAGTTCGTTAAGGAAACAAATCAGAAGGCTATATATATAGATAGACTAGGTCTTTCTATTGTAAGTCTGTATGTGCAAGTTCTGTAATTGTGTGCTTCGTTGTAACTGCTTTCTGATAAAGTTTCTCAAGCCTCTAAGGTTGTAAAACCCTAAGAACAATCAGTGTTCTTCGTCTAATCAAACAGATTAGAGGTGATTGTAATCAGTAATTTTGGCAATATAAAGGATTTGATTTTGATTATATTTATCTGTTATTTATTCTGAAAGTTTTCTTAAAACAATTAAGCGTTATTCCGCAAACTTCTTAATTGGACTTTATTCAAAAACAAGGTTATTGGTTTACACTCCGATTTATTAAAACCAGTAAATGTTAGGTGATTTTGA
Organism: Centrapalus pauciflorus; assembly: GCA_020465985.1. NCBI lineage: Eukaryota > Viridiplantae > Streptophyta > Magnoliopsida > Asterales > Asteraceae > Centrapalus > Centrapalus pauciflorus. Next base: position 227,127 of record JAANYP010004941.1, on the reverse strand, counting down.
TCTTGACAAGTGGTATCAGAGCTACAGGTTTTATTTGTTATTCTTTGTTTTCAAAGTCAGAAACTTTCTTTGTTTAAAATTTTGTTTTTCTGCAATGGAGTTTGAAAATAGCAGTAGTGGATCTGGGCAAGGACTAAAAGTGCCTATGCTCAAACCCACTGAGTTCGAGATGTGGAAACTCAGGATTCAACAGCACATTCAATTTATTGATTATGCCCTATGGGAAGCTGTTGAAATCAACCTGCAGTTGATCCTGAACTAGATGCTGAGGGCAAACCCAAAAGAACACCTCCAAAAACTGAGATTGAAAGAAAGGCTAGAATGAATGAAGTGAAAGCTCTTACTCTTTTACAAATAGCCATTCCTAATGCTTATCAACAACAGTTTAAAAAGTTCTATACTGCTCATTCTCTTTGGATTGCTTTAGAGAAAAGATTTGCTGGCAATGTTGGCACCAAAAGAAATCAAAAGGATCTTTTAAAACAGCAGTATGAAAACTTTTTTGGTGGAAAGAATGAAAACTTTACTCAAATTTTTGGTAGGTTTAATAAGCTGATAGGTGAATTGGAGAGTGCTAAGGTCAGCCTGGATCAAGATGAAGTGAACAGAAAATTCCTCAGATCTCTTGGTGAAGAATGGACAGTCTATGCTGGTCAATGGAGAACCAAAGACACTCTAGATGAAATAGAGTTGGATGACCTTTATAACAGCCTGAGAGTATTTGAATCTGAAATTGAAAATAAAAAGAAATCCTTTTCTTACAATCACAACACTGCTCTGCTGTCATCAGCATTAACTAGATAAATCAAACTGTTGTGATTCTTTTTCAGGTGCTGATGGTAACTCTTCAGAAGTTCATTATGAATCCTTTGTTGCAAGTGATGGACTTTTTGCTCTTAATGTTGAAGATCTGGAACAAATTCATCTAGATGATTTAGAAGAGATGGACTTAAAGTGGCAACATGCTATGTTGACTATGAGGGCCAAAAGATTTCTGAAAAGGACTGGCAGACCAAACTTTCAAGCCAGAATAGAAGGCAAGCCGGCATTTGATAAATCAAAGGTTGAGTGCTTTAAATGCCACAAGCTTGGCCACTTTGCTAGAGAGTGCAGATCCCAAGGTCAGCAGCCACCAAGACCCCAACAAACAAATCAAGCTTCGTCCTCACAAGCTCTTGTCTCTCAAGAAGACAATGTGTTTGACTGGAGTGACCAGACAGAAGAGGAGTTTCAAAATCAAGCTCTTATGGCAGAAACATCCACTGTCACTTCCACTGAACTACCATCTGAGGTAAATGCTAATCTCTGCTCTCAAACATGTAAAAATATGGTTAAAAAGTACAGAGATCATAATGAGAGCATGTGCAAAACTCTAGCTAAGATGGAAGAGAGGAGATATGAGTATATGCAGGCTATAGAAGATCTTGAAAAACAGATCAATGACTATAAGGATAATGAGATTCAGATGGGACATGATAGAACATATCATGAGTGGGAGAAAAAGGAACTGAATGAGAAAATAGAGACCCTAAATAAGAAACTAGATAAGGCTGAACAAAAGGTGTTAGAAGCTAACAAGAAAGTAGATTCTATAAATATAGATTTGGGTAGCTTCAAACTGGCCAATCAAAAGCTAGAACACCTGATGGAAGTCCAATTTAAAGATAGGGTAAAATCTCAACTCAATCCCAAGGAAGGTATAGGATATAAAGCTACTCCACCCCCATACAACAACAAATACATTCATCCTATGAGTGAAGTTGCTGATAGGCTTGTGAATGAAACATTAGATGAGACAATGAAAACTGTAGATCCTATCCTTGAAGACAAGCCTAAATCTAAAGAAGAATTGATTCTAAATGAAGGCTGTGAGTGTAAAGAAGTTGAGAGTAACTTCAAAACAATGAGTGAACCTATAGAACCTCCTACTTCCAGTTTCATCAAAACTCACGGTGTGAAAGGAAAAGAGAAGATGAGTGCATGCAATAATGCTCCACATGTTTTCGTACCTTCTAACTATAACATTGCATCTTCTTCAAAAGCTAATAAAAAGGGTAAGACTGTTCCAATATGTACATGCTAAAAGCATGGTGTTCAAAAGTTTCCCACACAGCAACAGGTAAGGGGAAATCAAAGGAACAAGAACCAATTATGGTCTCACAAAATTGGTTCTCCAATCAAAACAGTCAAAAGATGTTTTCATTGTGGCAGGAAAAATCATTTGGTCAGGCATTGCTTATATAAACCATCTGTTACAAAACAGACTGTGGTTCACAAACAGGCCATTGTTCAAAACTCAAAAGTTTCAAAGGGCCAAACACATGTCACACCAGTTCCAAAGAAAACAATTGATCACGGGTACTTATAAGTCAACAAAAGACAACCTACACACAAAAAAAAAGTTTTAGCAAAATCTAAATCAAATATAAAAAAGGTAAGGTGTGTTAAAGGCAAAAACACAGATCAAACTGCTAATGCAAGTGTTGAGACTGTTAAGCCAAAAGTTGGAACTGGTAGTTCAAATTCTGAAGCTGCTAGTACTCAGAACCCAGTTCAAACTGCTAAGTCTAAAACTGGAACTGGTAATGGATCTTCTGAAACTGTTAAAGAAAAGATTAGAAAGAATACCTGGATACCTCATGTCATAACTAAATACTCCTCACAGAATCCACCTGTGGATCTCACTAAGTTTAAAAAGACACAAACAGTATTTAGTTGTGGCAATGCACAAGGACAACCCAAAACCAATTTGGTTTGGGTTTACTCCACTACTAACTAAGTTTTTTTTTGTGCAGGGCAACCACAGGACTCAACATAAGACAAGATGGCATATGGATAGTGGATGCTCTAGGCACATGACAGGTAACTCTGAATGCTTGTCAAATTTCAAAAGCTTTGAGGGAGGGTTTGTTGCATTTGGAGGCAATTCCAAGGGAGGTAAGGTAACAGGTAAGGGTACTGTCAAAGCAGGCAACATGTTATTCAATGATGTTTTGTTTGTTGAACAACCAAAGTATAATTTACTAAGTGTGTCACAAATTTGTGACAAACAAAATATTGTTTTGTTCACAGATTCTGAGTGCATTGTTCTTTCAAAAGATTTTAAAATACCTGAAAATCTTGTTTTACTCAGAACACCAAGAAAGGACAATTTCTACCGTTTGGACACAGATCTTTTATCCAAATCAAATACTTTAAGCTGTTTGATATCCAAAGCATCATCAAATGAGTCTGCTCTATGGCACAGAAGGATGTGTCACATGAACTTCAAATCTATGAATCTTTTAGTCAAAAATAACTTGGTAAGAGGTTTACCACAGAAGGAGTTCATTTGTGATGATCATTGTGTAGCATGTCTCAAAGGCAAGCAACAGAAAACTTCTCATAAGGCCAAAGAAGTGAATTCAATCTCATTTGATGCTTCATCTTATTCATATGGATCTTTTTGGTCCAACACCTGGCGTCTAAGTTCAGACTATCAGATCAGATAACGACATAGAATTCCAGAACAAATCTCTTGAATCATTTTTAAATTCTGTAGGAATCACACATCAATTTTCGACCGCTCGTACTCCACAACAGAATGGTGTTGTTGAACGACGAAATCGGACACTAGTGGAATCAGCAAGAACGATGTTGGCGTATTCCAACCTTCCGTTATTCTTATGGGCTGAAGCTGTTGCAACAGCTTGTTTCACGCAGAATCGATCAATTATCAATAAACGATTCGGGAAGACTCCTTATGAACTAATAAACAAACGAATACCTAATATTAAATTTTCCATGTTTTTGGATGCAGATGCTTCATATTAAATGACAAAGACAACCTTGGAAAATTTAATCAAAAAGCTGATGAAGGTATCTTCATAGGATATTCGAAGGAGTCAGTAGCTTTCCGGGTCTACAACAAGCGGACCAAGACAGTCAATGAAAGCGTCAACATTAAATTTGATGAATGAGTGGTAATGGCTTCTGAACATACCAGTTCAGGACCCGAACATAACAAGCCGACTTCTATGGAGTCAAATGAACAGAGTGCAGAAAATTCAGATTTAAATAAACTGTTCGAGAATTTCTATGAAGACTACTTTGAGAAGCCCAAAACTAATGTTTTAAATTTGGTGCCTGACAGGATTACTGAAGATCCCGTCGTAGTCTCGGATCATTCTCATCAACTAATATCAGAAGAAACTAGAGAAGCTTCGACAACAGATGTGCACTTGTCAACTGAAAGTGTACAACCGATTCAACCTCCAGAATCTTCTGACACTCCCTTAACATCTGAACACTCAGAAACTCCTACCTCAGAGAATGTACCGTCTACATCTGAAGCCAACCCCCGACTCCCCTATTTAGACCTAAATCTCAATCAAGACCACATTCAACCGTATCCACATACTTTCAAGTGGACTAGAAATCACCCAACAGAAAATATCAATTGTGATCCTTTCTGCTTCAGTCCAAACCAGAAGAGCAACAATAGACGAGTGCTTATTTTCCAATTTTCTCAGCAAAATTGAGCCGAAGAATGTGAAAGAAGCTCTTTTGGATGCTGATTGGATTGTCGAATGCAAGAAGAACTGAATCAGTTCGAACGGTTGAAGGTCTGGAGACTGGTAGAGCGACCTAAAGATAAATCTATCATTGGCACGAATTGGATCTTTAAGAATAAGAAGGATGAACATGGAGTCATCATTCGTAACAAAGTACGACTCGTTGCCAAAGGATACAGTCAATAAGAAGGGATCGACTATGATGAGAAGTTTGCTCCTGTTGCAAGAATAGAAGCAATTAGGATGTTTCTAGCATTTGCTGCTCATAAAAATTTCACCGTTTACCAAATGGATGTTAAAGCTGCGTTTTTAAATGGGGAATTAACTGATGAAGTATATACACATCAGCCCGAAGGCTTTACTGATCCTTCGAAACCTGATCATGTATATATTTTAGACAAATCACTGTACGGCCTTAAACAAGCACCGCGAGCTTGGTATCATGCACTTTCAACATACTTGTTGAAATGTGGATTTAACAAAGGTGCAGTTGATACTACCCTGTTTATAAAACGTCAGGGGCCGGATATTATAGTAATACAAATATATGTAGATGATATAATATTTGGGTCTACAAATCCTGAATTTGTAAGAAATTCGCTTTCTTAATGTCCCAGAAATTCAAAATGAGCATGATGGGAGAAATTAATTTTTTCTTAGGATTACAAGTTAAACAATTGACTGATGGTATTTTTATAAATCAGTCCAAATATATTCAAGACATGTTAAAGAAATTTAACATGGTCAACAGTACTCCTATGAAAACTCTCATGGCTCCGGATTCAAAATCCAAACTCGATGAGGACATTTCAGGGAAACCTGTAGATGTAACTCATTATCGAGGAATAATTGGGTCATTAATGTATTTAACCGCTAGTAGACCTGATATTATGTTTGTTACATGTGTTTGTGCTAGATAGCGCAATTGCTATTGCATCAAATCCTGTGCAACACTCAAAAACAGAACACATAGACATCTGCTATCACTTTATTAAGGATCACGTTGAAAATGGGAATATAGAATTATACTTTGTTCTTACTGAATATCAACTAGCTGATTTGTTTACCAAAGCATTAGATGAAAAAAGGTTTAATTTTTTGGTATACAAATTGGGTATGTTAAATCGTTAGATTTAATAATTCAGTAGTTACAATTTATAATTTTAAATTTACATTTTTTATCTTGATCCTCATCTGATGTTAAATTCATGAATTTTAAAAGTTTAAATTTTTCAGAATTTAACAGATCTGGATTGTCATGTGCAGGGGGAGCAGAAAATAATTTTATCTGATTTTGAGAAAATCTGATAAGATTTATCTGATATCTTGTAGGGGGAGCTGACTTGAGAAATAATATATACATCTGAGGGGGAACTCCATTCGAAACTTCAAGGGGGAGCATTTTATGTTTTTACAGTTTTTTTAATTTTCAATTTTTTTAATTTTGTTAAAATTTGGTTTCTTTTTAGTTAACATTTTTTTTGTTTTGATTTTTTTTTCTTATTTCATTTTCTGTGAAAGTAGTTATTTTCTTGTGTTATCAATTTTTTGGTTTCTATTAAATCTGTTTTGTTTTGGTAATGTTTTTTAGTTTTTGGTTTTATATTTTTGGAAGAAAATATGGGTTTGTGATAAATGGGCTTTAGTTAAATTGAAAATGTGGGCCGGGTATCTAAATTTGAATTTTTGAAATTTTTTCAACTATAAAGTTGAATTTCAAAATTCATTTCAACTTTTTCGAAATTCCCACTATTCATCGTCTCCTTCACAACCATTTCTTCGTCCCTAAGAAACTGCAAAAAGCTCAAATCTTCGATTATTTGAGAATAAAAATCAACAAATTGTGAGTTTTTTCTCCTGTTTTAAGCATTTTATTTCAGTATTAGACTGTTATTTTCAGTTTATTAATTTTTTTTGAGTATCTGTTATGTGTGTATATTTTCGTATGAACAAAAACAGGTGTTCATGGGTTTTATGAATTTGTAGTTGATAAACTGAAATTAAAAGTGTGTTGGTTTGCGGTTAATAATTCTGAACTTGAATCTTAAATTTCATGGTTCAATTTAACACACACTAACAGAAATTTGAATTTTTAGTTCAAATTGTTTCGAGTTCATAGGTTTCTGAAATTTAGATTTTTAACAACCATGTTGTTGTTTTTAAACAAAGTTCAGTAAACATAAGTTGTTTGAAATTGATTTTCAAATTTTAAATTAGTGAAAAAGTCCTTGGAATTAAAATTTTGAAAATCAGTGTAAGGACTTGAAAATATTTTCAAAGAACACTTTCTCGAATGAAACTATAATCGAGAAGAAACTCAGTTTCAATCGAGTTGGATAACACATCACTCGAGAAAAGTCATGTTTCATTCGAGTTGTTCAATCAGTCAATCGAGAATCATCTAGAGTTAGTCGAGTTGAACTTGTATTGTGATCGAGTTGGACTTAACATATACTCGAGTTCTTTCATGATGCATTCGAGATGAACTGATCCAGTCCTTAAGACTTAGGTTCCATTCGAGTTGAGTCATATTTCATTCGAGTTGGTTTTATTCTTAGTTCGAGAATCTTCAAGAGTTAATCGAGTGTCATTCGAGTTGGTACACGGATACATTAGAGATCATTACATTTCATTCGAGTTTGTTCAAAGTCCTATTCGAGATTTATTCAATGATATTCGAGTTTGCTCAAGTGTCATTCGAGATGTCTAAAGAGTCATTCGAGATTTGTTCCAATTTCTTTTCTAAGTGTTGGGATTTTAATATGTTAAGAAAAATGTAACATTTTTTTCAAGAAATTGTTTAAATCTGTGATTTTCTAACATTGGTCTCTGAAAGATTGACTTTGGAATCCTGTCAATAATATTTTCATATTATTGTCTGGAATCCCGATGCTTTAAACAGAAAAGCACAAATTTTATAATTTCTGGCAAAATGTTCTATTTTTCTATTTTGAAAGATTTCATTTGTTTACCTGCTATATCTAACATGTTTATTATATTTCACAGGTTACAAATGGCTTCTCCAAGTCAATCCCATCATTCAAACTCTTCTGACTCTCATTCTTCATCTAACCATGCCCTTGTTTCCAAACCCGTTCGTTCAGCTTCAGTTACAAGGCCTTCACCATCTACAATTATCCCTGACAATCAATTGGTCAAACCCAAGTATTGTTTACCATTCAAAGACAATAACCACCGCCTAGATACAAAAGTTATCAAAGTCAGTCACCCAATCATAGTTGATATTCTCAAAGGACATCCTTTGGGATATCTTCTCCAGTATAAACCTTTCATTCCTCAAGTTTACCATCAACAATTCTGGCACACAGTTAAGTTTGTTCCAGCAGATGGTAACCATCACTTCAAGGTTACCATCGATCAATTCAAATCTAAGATCACGCTGGCCAGACTTAGACACAATCTATTTCTACCCCGAAGAATTGATACCGTTAACTTTCCAAAGTTTGCTGACTTTGAGGATTTCTTATCAGATGGAGTTAGTACATGACCTGATTTGCTTGGGATATTCAAAGCCTTTACCAAAGAGTTCAAAATTCCACCGCAACGGCCTGAACGGTGAATGGTACACTTTGTTTGGAATTATCAATCGTTGCATGACATCAAAACATATTGGCATAGACAGATGCAGTATTCACTGTCTCCGGATCTTCCAGGGCATAGCATTCAACAAACACTATGATTATGCACAGTGTATATGGGAGGATGTTAAAGAAATTATGCTGGCCAAGACTACAAATAGGTCACGGGAAATTTGTTCCTTTCCAAAGGTTTTTTCAAATCTTAATCTGAGGCATTCTCAAGGCAAACGAAAATATACCGAAAAGATCAAACTCTCAAAGATGCCCTGATTATGTAATGATGAGCCTTCATGAAGTACCTGATTCCCCGAATGCCAACATCATGCCGATACCGGAAGCATTGTTAAAATATGCAGATCAGACAAGTGAGAATGTGAGGCTGTACCGAATATATCACGCTCCCATAGAGACCCAGGAACCGGGTTCTCTAAACCAAGGAGTTGTAGGACGAGAGGAACTTTAGCAAGGGGCTGAGGTTCAGGGAAGCCTTAATGTGTCTGAGGGAGAAGCAGGTGATGTAAGGGGTGGTGAGGGATACCCATAGCCCAGAAAGCCGGGAAATAGCCACAACTGCTGTTAGCTTCCAACAGGGAGTTAGCATTGAAGAAGTCAGTATCCCACTAACGAGTGAACACCCCCCCATCCACTCAGTCTCCTCTCAACAGGAGATTGTTTCAATTGAACACCGGGAACAAGCTCGTATGCTATCCGATAATCCTTTGGATTTGATGGATATTGAATTTAGTACACATCTGCCGGAGCGTACGACTTCATTTCAATCACAAAGTCTAGAACCGATACACACTAGGACACTTGCGTCTGCTTCATTCGTTGAAGTAAGTGCAGTTGAACTTGGTGTCACTGCCGGAACAACCTCAGTCACGGAAGCATTCATTGCTCCGTCACTTGAAGAGGTTGGAAGACCTGTCACAGCCACAACTTTGCCAACTCTGAGCACTGGCCACACAGAGGTTCTTTTTACAAGTTCCACTGTTGTGTCAGCTGGAAGTCTTAGTGACCCAGTAGTTACTCTTTCCCCGTTCGTCACTAAATCTACTTTGAGTCGAGCGTTAAATGCTGTTGTTGCTAGTGTAAACAGTCATGTTTCTGCTCAACTATCAGAGGTGATGGCTCAAATGAATAATATTCATAAATTTTTAAAAGGAAAATCAGTAGCAGAGGAGTCAATGAAGCAACCAGATCCTAATCAAGCTATTGAAGAGCTGAGAGACTTGGTGTTTGAGCAGTTTGATGAGATGAGAGAGAGGATGATAGGGTAAGAGAGTACGGTTATTACTGCATTGGGAAATTTATCTGAACGTGTGGCTGCAGTGGAACAGACTTGCAAGGCTCAAGCTTCTGCGCCCAAACAAAAGCATGATGAGCATGACGATGACTCCGATGATGCTCCTCATGAGGGGGAGAAGAGGAGGAAGCTTGATGAGCCGACACCGGGACTGTTAATGATCACCTATCCGGAAAAAGAGCCTGTAGTTCAAGAGAAAGGAGAGGCAGGAAGCTCAAAACAACCTGCTGATGTTCTAGAAGGACAGGAGTTGATTCTTTATGAAGATGTTCCTGTTTCATTGAACATACAGTCAGAGTTATACAATTTTGATGAATATGGAGAGTCTGATGAAGATGAACAAGAGAAAGCATTAATGATTGAAGATGTTTTTGAGATAGAAGAATCTGAGGATGATGATGTTATAGAACTAACAGATGTTGCTGTAAGAGCTGAGAGAATAGTAGAGGAAGAAGTGTTGGTTCAAGAAATCTTAAAAGATGATATACCTATACCAACGGTTGAAAAGCCTGAGGTTACGGTACAAGTAAAAGAAGAAGAGATAGAGCCATTTCCAGTCGAAAGTTTTGTTCCTCCGGTTGTGAAAGAGGTGAATGAATTTGAGGTCATGAAAAGATTTTTGATGAGTATGTGCTAGCGGATGAGACTCAAAAGCAACATCAATTGAGGTTTGAAGTTCAAAGGTTAGTTCAGAAAGAGATTGATGATGTGTTGTGTCTTTTGAATGAAGAAGAAGTTAGAAGGAAAAAGAAAAAGGGTCTGGAGCTTACATCTAAGAAATCGGCTGAATACATTAGAAAAAGGAATAAACTGCCGTATCTTGAAGACCATCTGGAGAAAAAGATTTTCTGTAAAAAGCAAGCACCTTGTACATTTCTAAAGTTGCTGAGAGTGTTGGAGCCAAATAGACCAAATCTGGTGAACTATGCAAGTTTTCTTCAAAACAAGGCTCAAAGTGCTGACAAGGTTAGAAGTGAGTTCCCAGTAGTGGATCTAATTAAGATTGAAAAGGATAGATTCGTTAAGATCTTTTATCCTACCTTCACAGTTACAAGATCGGATGGGAATACATACACTTTCACAGAAGCTGATATGTTTTGGATGAACTTAGTGGACATTGAAGATCTGTTTGATGAGTTATGCAGAAACAAAAGAAATGAGCATTGCAGATTTGCTTTGAAGACTTTGTTTCACTTCATGCATATAAAGCTCGTTCTTATGTCTATTCAAGATCTTCAAATTGGTGTTGAAAGGGGTATGAGTGAAATAAATGTGACTCCGCCAAATAGAGAAATCAAGTTTGCTGGGGAGTTGAAAGAGTTTCAAGTTATCATGGTCAAACGTCCAGTTGTGATGTACAAAGACAAAAATCGAAAGCTGAGAGCTATGAGGACCATTGAATTGAAAAAGTTTTGTGATGGAACTCTCCAGAAGGTTTTGAGTGGGCTTAAAGGAAAGTTGGCTGCGGATCAGAAAAGAAAAACAAAGAAAGGAGCCCCCAGTACAAATGATAGGAAGCTTATAGTTGAAGTCATATCAAAGATAAAGTGGAGGCTCGCAAACAGAAAGAGTGTGAGAAATTTTGAGATGAAGCTGGGGCTTACAAGATAAAGACTTTGCTTATTTCATCAAAGGGGAAGATTGTTGGAATATTATTTTGTTGATGAAAACAAAGTCTAGGGTTTATTTTGTAAATTGTTCAAAGTTGTAAATAATATAAATAGGGAGTTGACTTTGTAATAGAAATATAGATCTGACAGATTATCATTTGGTACGCACGGAATTTCAGAGAGAATTAGGGCTACAGTACGTGTGTTGATCATTCTTCTCTGTAATCGTCTTTTATGATTAATCCAAGCATTTGGTTAGTGTTCTTGATCTTGTTCTTTATTAATTGTATTGATTGTTGATTGATATATAGGATTCATAATTCACATAAATGAAATGTACAAAGGAGTGCGTGACTCATGACAAATTAAATGAGGACGACACGTGAAATATTATTTACTCATTTATTGGCACTACGTTTGTTAACGCATGTATACGTGGACATTTTAAATAAAATATATGTTAAAAAGAAATAATATAAGACTATATTAAAAGTATGAGTTTATAAGAAAATTTGAAAGGAAAAAAGATTTCCGAATGATACATTTAAATATTTAGTTCAGTATACTTTAAAAATAAAATATTAAAATATAATGATTGAATTATAAAACAGTGTTAACGATTGAACATAATTTTTGTTATTTAAATTTACAATACTTTAAAAAATATGAATTACCATAATTATGGTTTCAAGAAATAAAATAGAAAAAAGTCATTATTGTAGTTTTATTTCAATTAATTAACTTTGTATAAATGGAAAAACTAAATTAGGAAAATTAGGCGGGAAAATGAGATTTCACTTCATCAAAGGAATGACACATGGCGAAAAATATTTTGCTTTATTAATATACTAGTTTACGAGGAGAATCATATCGTGCATGACCTTGAGTTAGATGCGATAGTGTTCGCTCTGAAGATATGGCGTCATTATCTGTACGGTTCGCGATTTGTAGTATATACCGATCATAAGAGTCTTCAGTACCTGTTCAGTCAGAAGGAGCTGAATATGAGACAGCGGCGCAGCCTCGAGTTATTGAAAGATTATGACTGCGAGATTCAGTATCATCCGGGTAGGGCCAATGTGGTGGCCGATGCGTTGAGCCGCAAGGCGTGCGGTCAGACAGTGGTTTCCCGAGCAGCGAGGCTCGAGGTCACGTCGACTCTTGTGGAGAGTCTGAGGCATGCTCAGTTAGAGGGTTTGCGGGCAGAGAATGTGAAGAGAGAGCGGCTTGCAGGGCAGCTTGAGATGTTGAGTAGAGATAACAGAGGTTTATGGGCGTTTCATGATCGTGTCTGGGTTCCGAGAGTCGGTAATCTTTGACAGCTGATTTTAGATGAGTCGCATCGTTCGAGGTTATCCATCCACCCCGGAAGCACCAAAATGTACAGAGATCTGCGTGAGTATTACTGGTGGCCTGGGATGAAGAGAGATGTGGGCCGATATGTCGAGGAGTGTATGACTTGTCTGCGAGTCAAGGCCGAGCATTAGAAGCCTCACGGGCAGTTGCAGCCTTTAGAGATTCCTGAGTGGAAGTGGTATCATATCACGATGGACTTCATCGTTAGACTTCCGCGCACCGTCCGAGGCAACGATATGATCTGGGTGATTGTGGATCGATTGACTAAGAGTTCTCATTTCCTAGCGGTGAGAGGCACCATCACTATGGATCAGTTGGCTCGGTTGTACATCAGTGAGATAGTCTCGAGGCACGGCGTTCCGATGTCGATTACGTCCGATAGAGATACGCGGTTTACTTCGAGGTTCAGGCAGAGCTTTCAGCGCGAACTGGGGACTAGAGTTCAGTTGAGTACAGCGTACAGACCTCAGACAGATGGGCAGACAGAGCGGACGAATCAGACTCTCGAGGATATGCTCCGAGCTTGTGCGATAGATTTCAGTGGTAGTTGGGACGTTCACTTGCCGTTAGTCGAGTTTGCGTACAACAACAGCTACCATTCCTCCATCAAGATGGCTCCATTCGAGGCACTCTATGGGCGTAAGTGCCTGACCCCGGTGTGTTGGGGCGAGGTCGGCGAGCGACCTATCAGTGGGCCCGAGTTGTTACAGGAAACGAGCGATAAGGTGGCGGTTATCCGCGAGCATATGAGAGTGGCACAGAGCCAGCAGAAGAGTTATGCCGATCGTCGTCTGACTGAGCTCGAGTTCAGTGTTGGGGACCGTGTGATGTTGAAAGTATCGCCGTGGAAAGGAGTTATTAGATTCAGACATCGAGGTAAGCTGAGTCCGCGATACATCGGTCCGTTTGAGATCATCGCCAAAGTCCGAGATCAGGCGTACAGGTTGAGGTTGCCTCCCGAGCTGGCCGGAGTCCACGATACGTTTCATGTGAGTCACCTGAGGAAATGTCTGGCCAAGGATGATCAGTTTGTGCCGTTATCTGAGATCACCGTGGATAATCATCTGAGATATGTCGAGCAGCCTGAGGCGATTACCGACCGTAAGGTGAAGAGATTGCGAAATAAAGAGATCGCGCTAGTACTCGTCCAGTGGAGGCATCATAAGGGTACTAGTGCCACCTGGGAGCCCGAGGCCGAGATGAGGAGTCGATATCCACAGCTGTTCCCGAGTCCGAGCTAGATTCCGGGACGGATGCTTTTTAAGAGGAGAGGATTTGTAACATCCCTAATTTGAGCCTGGTATGTGGATTTAAATTATTGGCTCTTTATTTTAATAATTATTGCGTGTTCCAATTAAATTCCGTTTCGTGGATTTAACGTGTCAAGATTGAGTGATACGTGTCTCCGAGCTAATAATTAGCGGATTAATTATCTCCTTGAGTTCGTGGAGTTAAATGGGTTAAAAGGATATTAATTATGAAAAAGTGAAATCGGGTTCGGATTTATCGGGTTCGGGACTCGCTTAATAAGGAAAGTGAATGTATGTATGGATAAGTCTTGAGTTTCCTTCTTCCCTTTCATTTCCCCAATTCAAAAACCCTTAAGTGTGTGTGTTTTGTGTGGAGCTCCAGCAAGGAGAAGCTGAATTAATCTAGCTTGGGTGCTGAAAATTGTTGTCAACCTTCTCCCTTTGTGTTCTTGAGGATCTTGAGGTATGGATTCTTGATTTTGAGTAGCTAAATCTTGAAATATGTTGTGTTATATGAGGGAATTGGTTTTTGTAGTCTAGGAGATGTATATGTATGAGTTTGGTGCTATTATTCTGTTGAAATTGAGTATGGAAGGGGTTAAAACCCCTGGTTCGGCCATAGTCATCGAAGAGCAAGGTTGGGAGCAGGCGTCTGGACGCGACGCGGCGCACAGGGGGGCGCGGCGCGACGCGCAGAAGGTTTGGGGCGCGGCGCGACTGCAGGGGGGCGCGGCGCGGATTGCAGTCTGCAGGAGAAATTCAGTTTGCTCAATATGAGGAAGCCTTGAGTCGTTAGTTGGTCGGGTTCCTTCGGGATATTGTTGAATTGAATTGTTTGGGATATTGGGTCTCGATAGGAATTCCGTAAAAGAGTTTCGGGGATCGGTTATCCGTTCGGGAATATGTTTCGGGTTTAAATTGATTGCGATAATTATGTTTGATTTGAGTTGCGTGGCTATTGAGTTTGTGTTAATGTGTGGGATTCGTGATGGTTACAGGTTCTAGCCGATCACGTGCCGAGCCGCACTAAGAGTTTCGGGTTTCAAGTCGAATCGGGTAGTCGGTGAGTACTCGAGTTCCTTTCAAACGCACGTGCATTCTTTTGAGTCGTCTATGTGATTGTGATATATGTGTGTATGAGACTGTGATAGCGCGCAGGTATGAGTTTCTCTACCCTATACGTGCTATATGTGTTTGAATTGCAGGTGTCCGCGATATGCGATCGCGCAGACTGACTGTCCCTAACCTGTCATGAGATATGAGACTGTATATATACAGCAGTGATATTGCCAGGTCGCTCCTGTGCCTATTGAGTAGCTAACCGCTGCTGTGTGCGGCCTGTTAGCTGGGGAATGACGTCCCCTTTTGAGCAGAGATATGTGTTATGCATCGAGTTGCATATGTGTGACGAGATATATGTGTTGTGTATGTTATATTCGCTTACGTGCAGTGTCTAACCCTCGCGTACTCACGAGCTGTCCAGCTTATGTTTTCGAGTCTTCTGTGTGTCAGGCAGCCATACCGTGGGACCGCACTCACAGCAGCAGCAGCCGAAGTAGTTCAGAGATCGTGGGTGTTTGTTAACTTCTGTTATTAGACTTGGAGCTGTTATTTGTATTTTGTACTTGATCAGTATTATGTTAGCTTCCAGTAGTTCGTGTTTATCAGACGGTTCAGTGTGTATGTGTTCCAGTTTCAGTTTATGCCATGATGTACAACTTTCGTGTTAAAGTTTTAATTAATAGTGTTTTCCGCTAATCCTGTGACATGTGTGCCTTGAGATGATTGCGATATTGCCACTTATGATTGTTTATTGACGTGACATTTGTGTGAGAATTCTGGGTGTTACAACTACAATGTTATTTATTTAAATCATAATAGTGTATTTTATTTCAATTCGATTTGATAAGTTTAGTCATATAACAATAAGTTTCATGTAATAAGTTATACAGATAATTTATTTAGATCAAAATAATTAAATTTATTAGTTAATGCAAAAAAAAACATGTGTTATTGAGTAGATCACAAGAATATCTAATATTAAGTCACTGATTTAATTTGTTTAATACCAAAAAATAGTTATGAAAATCATTTATTTATTTAATTTAGTAACATCGCAACATGTGTCAACTAACATTTATTTACATATGATATACATCATTTATTTATTTAATTTAATTTCAAAACACCACAAAGATAAGATGAGATACTAAGAATATAATAATCATTTATTTTATTAAATTAATATGTAAGTTACATCTTTTATTATTTTATACCTAAATAAGTTAACAAAGAGGAAAACGTAATTCATAAATCTCCTTTAAATGACAAGAGACTAAGAATTTTATTTGCAAATAGTATATTGAAAAAAATATATGAAATATCACTCTTTGTAGATTTAAAATTTCCAACAAATATATTAATCTTTATAGAATCATAATAATGGTAATGATTTCATGTCTATAGTAATTAATTCCATATAATATATTACCATGATCATTTTTTATATATAATGCAAAATTATATTATTTAATTTGATAAGTTGGGTCGTATATTGATGATTCTATATAATAAATATAATAAAAACTTAGTTTATTTTTAATTTAGTTTGATAAGTTGAGTCGTGTAGCGTAAATCTCATGTAATAACATATATTTATTTAATGTATTAAAAATTTTAACATACTTACACATTGTACCTAAATTTTAAGAAACATTTTTTTTAATTTTTAAAAACTTTTATGAAAATACATGATTCCTTAAGTAGCCTTTAAAAATAAATTAATCAACAAATTAATCCAAACAAAATATATAATATAGAATTTTATGATTAAATATATTATTTTAACACATAAAATAATTTTTTAATATATAGAGTTACACATTGTAGAAAACTTTTAAGATATAATTTTTAATTTTTTAAAGAACTCTTTATGAAAATATATAATTACTTAAATACCCTTTAAAAAAGAAGTTAATTAACAAATTAAACTAATAAAATATATAATGAATATTTTAAGATTATTCATAAAATAACTCGGTCTATATAAATTTTATTATAAAATGGACTCAACTTTGATACAACATGTTTAATATAAATAAATATTACTTGAACTCAAATAAATATGACATAATATTATTGTTATTATCACATGAATTTTAGTTACATAGATTCAATGTAAAATCTTATTAATATTCATTTAAATTAATGTATTAAAAAAACTTCTAATATAATTACATGTTATATATAAACTTTATGAAATATCTAATTAAAGAGTTTTTACGAAAGCATATAACTAATCAAATAACCTTTAAAAACAATTTAATTAAAATATATATAATTTAACATTTTAAAATTAATTGCATTATTTGTAGTTAAAATTAATATATTTTTATTTCATAAAATGTGAAAACAATACATTAATGCATAAATCTTGAATTATATTAGGTTCAAGTAACTAATATATGCATCATGTACAAATTATAATTACACATAAATGATATTGATTGCTTAATTCTTTTGAAATTCTCTTATGGTTTTCAAACATAACCTATATTGTACACATTATAATCACACATAAATGTCATATTGATTGCTCAATTCTTTTGAAATTTTCTCATAATTTTCAAACGTAACCTATTGCACATAAACGTCATTGATTGTAACATATTATCTATAGTATCTAGACACTCTAAAATCGTAATAAAATTTGACATTATTGTTTTCATTTTTATCTCTCATGCATGATCAATTTCAAGAAATATCATATTCTTACGTTTCTAAATTTTTTTTATCATTGCAGGATGAAGAATCATGAGTGTTTAACGAGCATTGACATAGTCATGGACGATATCATCCATCTTTTCATTACAAAATTTATCAACAATTTCTATACTTCTCAGGTGTATATTTGTTATTGTTTTTTAATTCATTTCAATCAATTACACACTTTCGTATAAGTATTTCTCATTTTCAGTTGTTTTAGAAAATGAATTATGGAGAACTTTTTTATGTTAGCATGTATTTTCTGAGTCAATCTTATTTTTTTCTGAGAAATAATATTTTAAACTTGAAGGATGATGTTGGTACATCCCGTGTGACGATAGCAGTCTAAGTTGTCTTACATTGTGATTTAGCATATGTTTGTTATATATATATTATGTATGATTGATGATTATCAGTGTTTGTATGTTTGAACTTGATGTAACGTATTACAAGAAGTTCAAACATAAAGTACAAAGATAAATTCAATCATATGTAATATCGTAAGGTTCAACACTTAGTTGTTTATGTAAAAGGCTAGATTCGAATTATATATGGATTGACATTCGAATCTGTGACAGATTCGAATGTAACCATAGATTCGAAAATAGGCTAGATTCGAGACTGTCAGATGGACAGATTCGAATGGGCCTTGGGCCAGATTCGAGGTTGGCCCACAACAGACTCGAATCAGGGTCTATAATTAGGGATAGACTCGAATAATTAGAAGACTTTTTGCAGAATTCGTGAGGAATTAAGCAAGAGGCGATCTCGAGTTTATCAGCTAGGTGAGTGCCGTTTCGGAGAGAATTAGTACGTAGGATCGTTCGTGTGTCGTTCGTTCAGCATCTAATAGTCTCCGTGTTTCCGTTGGTTGAGAGTTGTCCGTCTAACCGTCAACGAGGATTCCGCACTCGTTCACGGATCCGCGTCTAGATAGATCTTGCAGTGGTAGACCTTACAGATGATGAAAAAAAGAACACAACAAGTATAGTGGCTGTTAAAATTCACTTTTGTATGACATGGTTTTGTTTTGGGGTATATAAAACTATATAATATTATTACCAACACAATACTAAAATATTTTTAATTATCACATATATTTTTGTCTCATATGTTTTTCAATTTATAAATATCAAATGCACATGAATCAATGGCAGTCTTGAGCATAAATGATTTCATGTTTGTAGTAATTTAACTACACATAATAAATTACAATATTTAATAATTTAGAATAAAACATATTATTTTATTATTTAATTCATTTAATTTGATAAGTGGAGCCATATATTAATAAATTCCATATAATAAACTATAATGACCATTTGTTCAAATCAAAATGAATTATTCTATTGTAATTTAATTTGACAAATTGAGTCCAGTAACAATAAATTCATTGTAATGACTTATAATGATAATTACTTAGATCAAAATAAATTATTTTATTAGTTAGTTTATATTAGTTGATAGTGTAAAACTAACACGAGTTACGGAGAAGGTAACAATTTTTTATAACATTTAAATTATGTCTAATATTGAATCATTGAATTAATTTATTTAGTAAAAGAAGTAGCTACTCAATCATTTATTTATTTAATTTAATAAAACCATAACAATCACATGTCCCTAATTTATACATAATTATTTAATTAAAAATCATTTAGCCCGGTGCATTGCACGAGCCATCATGACTAGTTTTCTTTTAATTTGTCACTTGTCTTTTCTTTAATTATCATATCATTTATTACAATCTAATTTAAATTTAAATCAAATCAAATTCATTCTATTAAATATTAACTTAACTAATTTAATCATCAATTAACCAAATTTAGAAACACTAATTTATTATTATTCTTTATATATTACTAGTTATTTGCTCATGTATTACATGGGATATAATTATACAATATTATTTTTTAAAAAACATATAAAATTAAATTAGTATATTACAATTATAAATTTTTAATAATCAAATGCTAATAAGTTGTATTTATCTTTTTTTTTAATGAAACGATGAGCTGACACATGACATTTTGTGTTCTCCTTTATCATATATAGTTATTTGTCCATTTATTACATGAGATATATTTATAAAAATAGTATTTTTTTTAAAAATACATATAAAATTAAATTAGTATATTACAATTATAAAATTTTGATAATCAAATGCTAATATTAAAACTCAATAAATAAATTATCTAAACGATATAAACTATAAAATTGAAATATATAATATACAGATAAATAAAAATTTTACTGATTGGAATAGAATGTTAATCAATAGATCTTTAACTATATATATATAGATTTATTAAATATTTTAATTAATATGAAAATAAAATATCATAAATAGTTTATAAAAATAATTAGAGTTATTGAATTTCCTTAACATTAGAATAGAATTTATGGTAATAAAATAGATAAGATAACGAAATTGAGATGTCACGAGAGAGTGACATGCGACAAAATTATTTTACTTTATTAATAGATATAGATATGATTGGTTGACTTTTTCTGGATAACTATAAATATTTTAATTATGAATGTACATTGTTTTCCTATTTATTGTAAAATATTTTTTTTGAAGTGTTGTATAATTAATTTATAACATAAAATCACAAATTATAGTACCTACAAAAAAAATTAAAAATTAATGATTTATGGTAGGATCTTACGATCCTGATCCGATCCTACGATCCCGATCTTGTAGAGACGAAAACGATCTTAGGTAAGATCTCGATCTTGACAACCTTGGAATTAGTATAATGAAATTTTATTTGAATGAATTATATTAAGGGATAAAAGACAAAATTTATCGATTTTTAAAGCTATATTAAGGGATAAAAGACAGAATTAATTCTAAAAAAACACTCCATTTTACTTAAAAGACACTCTATTTTAGGTCTTTTATTTTTTTACTAGCTTTTTACTAACTTTAAAATTGTTTGCTAACTTTTATGTTCTTTTTCCTTTTTTTTTCTTCTATCTTTATTAATATATTTTCTTCTTTTTTCTTTTGTTTTACCAAATTTAATATTTTTTTTTCTTTTTATTTGTTTTATCAACATAAATTTGCATGGTTTTAGAAAGTTTTTAAACATACAAAATTAAATTATATAATAATAGTTAAGTCGTTCAATTTTTAGAAATTTGTATAAATGGATGTTCCAAATGCTATATACTTTGCCTTGTCCAGTGTAGGTAGTTCAATTTTTGTAAGAAAAAAATTATGGGTATAGTATAAAGTCCAATATGGCAATAAAATATTAGACGATATATATTTGGTGTATATTTAGCTGTATTCATTTCATCACCCCCAATATATATATATATATACAAGAATGGATATATAACAAATATAACTCACTACCTAAAATACATGAGGAAAACTAGGTAACTAAATATATACCAAATATATATCGTCTAATACTCCCTGGCAGTTGGAGCAGGAGGAGGTCGAATGCATAAACTGGTCTTGAAACGTTGGAACAACTGGCGAGGAAGACCTTTCGTGAAAATGTCTGCATATTGATGATAGGTTGGAACATGTAAGACCCGCAGGCGACCTATCTTGACGAGTTCGCGAACAAAATGGATGTCAATTTCGACATTTTTAGTCCGTTGATGTTGTACCGGATTACCCGAGAGATAAACAGCGGAAATGTTATCACAGTATACGATCATTGCTTTAGTGACCGGAACATGAAGTTCGAGTAACAAATTTCGAAGCCAACTCGTTTCAGCAGTGGCGTTTGCGACGCCTTTGTATTCCGCCTCGGCACTAGAACGGGAGACCGTAGGTTGTCGTTTAGAAGACCATGAAACTAGATTGTCCCCGAGAAAAACACAATACCCCGACGTGGATCTACGAGAGTCGGGACACCCTCCCCAATCGGCGTCCGAGTAAGCTGTAATGCGAATATTTGGGGACGCCAGAATATACAGGCCATGATCAAATGTTCCTTTAAGATACCGAAGAATGTGTTTAAGAAAGCTGAAATGAGGTTCCCGAGGTGCATGCATGAATAAACACACTTGTTGGATAGCATACGTAATGTCAGATCTTGTGAACGTGAGGTATTGAAGAGCGCCGGGTAAGCTTCGGTAGAGTGTACCATCCTTTAGAGGTTGGCCGGAATTGGCACTAAGTTTGGATGAGGTGTTCACTGGTGTTGCCACCGGGTTGCATGTAGACATATTAGCGCGAGCAAGGATGGCTTTCACATATTGTGATTGCGAAAGAAAGAGAGCTCGGGTCGTGTGAGTAACTTGGATGCCAAGAAAGTGATGTAATTTGCCTAGGTCGGTCATAGCAAATTCTTTGGATAAAGTGGTGATGACAGAGTACAAAAATGTGTCATTGGATGCTGTGAGTATAATGTCATCAACATATAGAAGGAGGTACGCTATGTCATTTCCTTTCTGATAGACAAATAGAGAGGTATCAGTGGCCGCCCTTTTGAAACCATGAGACATGATGAAACTGGCAAACCGCTGATACCATGCCCTCGGAGCTTGCTTGAGGCCGTATAAAGATTTTCGCAGACGACATACATAGTTTGGGTGTTGGCGATCTACAAAACCAGGAGGTTGATGCATGTAGACAGTTTCGTCCAAGTTCCCATGTAAAAAGGCATTCTTGACATCGAGTTGGTGTATTTACCAAGAGCGAGAGACCGCAAGAGTGAGAACCGTGCGTATGGTAGTCGACTTGACAACGGGACTGAATGTTTCATCGCAATCAATGCCAACCTGTTGAGATTTTCCATTTACCACAAGACGTGCTTTGTATCGAGCTAGAGAGCCATCCGAATGAAACTTATGGCGAAATAGCCATAAACAACGTATAATGTGTGCATCAGATGGTCTTGGAACTAATTCCCATGTATCATTATCACATAAGGCCTTATATTCATCGGTCATGGCATGCTTCCAATTAGGGTCGAGAAGAGCATGATGAAAGTTCTTGGGATGGGGAGAGATGGTGGTGGTGTGAAGATTTAGCCGATGAGTTGGTTTGACAATCCCATGACGAGATCGGGTGGTCATGGGATGATTGGGAACAGTGTTTGGGGCTGGAGGAGGTGTGGTGGGACATGAGAGGTTGTATGTGGGGGTGAGGGTCGCGGTGTTGGAGACGGCGGAGGGGACGGATTTATGGCAGTGGGCAATGTTGGGGCAAAATGGTCGATAATGGCGGGGAGGTTTGTGTCGGGAGAGAGGAATTTGTAGTTGTGAGGAGTGGTGATGGGGTTTGCAAGTGGAAACATTGTTTCATCAAAGGTTACATGTCGGGATATGTGTATCTTACCGGTGGTGGGATCAAGACAACGATAGCCTCGGTAGTTAGCGGGGTAGCCTAGGAAGACACAACGGACAGAACGAGTGTCAAGTTTATGATTACGAATGGCAGAAAGGTTGGGATAACATGCACACCCAAAAACACGTAGGTGATCATAGGACGGGTTGCGGTGAAAAAGAATGGAGGTTGGAGTTTGGTTGTGCAGTAATTTGGTTGGGGTTATATTATGAAGATATGCGGCGGTATGCAAGGCATCGACCCAAAAGGATGGTGGTAAGGACGCATGCGCAAGGAGAACAAGAATGATTTCGTTCAAACGACGAATCATACGTTCGGCTTTGCCGTTTTGTGGGGAGGTTTGAGGACATGAAAACCGAAATTGAAGGTCGTGTGTGGTGGCGAATTGTTTAAAGTTTTGATTAGCAAATTCCCTTCCCAGATCACATTGAAAGCTTTTGATTTTGGTATGAAATTGAGTTTGTATAAACGAATGGAATTGAGTGAAACGAGAGAAAGTTTCTGATTTGAATTTTAATGGGTACACCCACACGTATTGAGTAAAGTTGTCAATTAAAACCATGTAATATTTATGTCCAGTTTTGCTTATAATTGGAGAGGTCCAAAGATCGCAATGGATAATGTCAAATGGTAATAATGTAGTGGAAGTAGAATCATAAAATGGTAAGCGTTTATGTTTCGCAATTTGGCATGAATGACAAAGCAAAGGAGAACTACTAATTCTTTTATTACATGAAATAGCAGAGTTTGAACGTAAATAATCAATAACATTTCCGGCCGGGTGACGTAGTCGGAAGTGCCATAAATATGAAGAAGACATAGAGACGAACGTATGACGCGGTGATGCCGGAGGTGTGAACGGATAGAGTGCTCCAGTGCTACTGTGACGGGTAAGGATCTTCCCACTCTGGAGGTCCTTCACAGAAAAACCGTATGGGTCAAATTCAACGGAAACACGATTATCTATAGTAAATTGTCGAACGGAAACAAGGTTTTTTATTATTCCGGGTGTGTAAAGGACATCATTAAGTTGAAGAGGTTTGGGTTGGGTTAGAAGGGTGTTTTTACCCATACCTTGAACTGGAAGATCATGACCATTTCCAACAAATATAGACTTTATATGACTCTGATTAGAGAAGAGTTCAAGATTACCTGCGTCGGCCGTGAGGTGGGATGAAGCACCTGTATCCATGTACCATTGGGAGTCTTCTGGCGGGTCCATATATAGTCAAGGTTTGAAAGGCAGTGCCAGTATTAGTGGGATCTAGAGCATTAAGCGATCCAGCAGCATGAACTTGAGGAACATCACTAGACCGTGTTTAAGCATCAAACGGACGTTGGGATGTCTGGCGGAGTGACTGCTGAGAAATTGGTCGCGAGTGAGGGTAACAAGGGTATGTCCAGCCCTGTTGGGTTGGGTATGGACAAGGTGGCGGCATGGTCCACCATGGTGAATTGGGATATTGGACATGAGACTCAGCTGGGCCGAAGTTATTGGTGTGAGTGGGTCGGGCTGAAGGTTGTCCGCCATGATTGGGCCGACGATTAGGGCCTCTACGATTGCTTCGCTTAGATAGAGCCCCACGAGAGGACCGAGTAGAGTGCCGAGGTTGAGATCCTGTGGCAACATTAGCCTCCACTACAAGAAAATGGAGTAAATTCGACGGCCACCGGCCTATTGCGACGACACATGTTGTCTCTATAGGTAACAGCACGACAAAAGACTTAGCTTTTTGGAGTTGACCAAGACTGAGGGCTACTGCGACGACTTTTGTCGTCGCTACAGGGTTTTTAATTTTTTTTTTTATTTTTTTTTGGCTCTAAAATGATTTATTTCGCGGTGAAAGTGCCGCCTTTTTTTTAGTGATACTGCGACGACAAAATGGACCATTTGCGACGACTTGTCGCCGCTGAAACCCTACTGCGACGACCACCCTGTCGCCGCAAAAAGCCACCTCTACTACACAGCCTGCTCGACTGCTTCTCTGTTCACTTTACCATTTCAGTTTTCTTTTCTCCAACAAAATTCTCTCATCTCTCTCTATTGCAGCAGCTCTCGGTCTCTCTATCTCTCACGTTACAAACTCCGGTAACCCACCTCCGGTCACCTTCGTCTGTCACATTTTCCGGTACCCACCACCGGCACCATTTCCAGGTTATAAATCTGAGTTTTCTTTGTACATTTGTTTTATTTTGTATATTAAAGTCTTGTTTATACTTTCTAATCTTTTTTTTACTGTTTTGAAGCCCCGATCCGGTCTCCACTTTCATTTTCCTCTCGCCGGAAAATTTTCCGGTCGCCGGTCGCCGGTCCTGCCAAAGGTATGTTCTTTTTAGATAAACCATTTTATGTTATTAGTTCTATGTACTATGCATTTTTAAACTCTTAAACACTTATACAATGGTATATTTTTTTAAAAAATATGTATGCATTTTACTTAAATATATGTTATACAAATAGAAATATACAATGATATGTTGTGTTTTTATTATTTAAATTTCTAGTATTTATGTTTTAAATATGTAGTTGTAATATTTTAAAAATATCTAAACAACTAATATATATATATATATATTTATTTATGTGTTTATGTTAATTGTTAAATAATTATGTTAAAGTTATTTATATTAATTGCTACATATTTTTTCTTGTTAATTGTTAAATAATTATGTAAAAGTTAATAAAAGAATATATATTATTGACATAGACAAATAAAAGTTAATAAAAAAAATAAAATTTAAAGTAAATAACATCTAGAAAATATTAAAATAGAGAATTAAAATAGAATATATTAAAACTAAAAAAAGATATTATATTAGATAATATTATAGCATGTAAAATGTGTGACACCCTTGCCACAACAACCACCAATTACAATACACCCAGGATTAATCATCAACATAACAATACATAATGATCTGATAACCTAAATTAAGTGCGGAAGCATTAAATACATAATAAAGTAGTGCAATAGTGTCAAAAACCCTACAGTGCTATAGGGTACCAGGTCTAAGTCTACACACCCATACAATTATTACAATCATCCAGAATATTACAACATTGTCTCATAACATAAATTACCGATGAAATAGTGCCGAGTCTTCCGAATCTTCCCAAATGACCTAAGTAGAAGGTCCAGCAGCTGATTTACCCTTTCCTGTAAAAATGAAGACAACTGAGGGGTAAGCGAATGCTTAGTGAATACACAGATTTACGCATTTTATAAATCCTTATGATGCCCCAAGAGTAGCACCGACGACACACGTCGTGCACTCTCCACGTACACAAAGTACGACCACACAAGAGCCGTCGCTCTACGAGACCCAAGGCTCGTCCTTTAAAATACACTACTGAGACAGACATAACATCGGGGATGACATACTGCCTACCGGACCTGGAGGGATCAGCTCCAGCGTCATATAGAGCAGTAACATCAGAGTAACAGATGCGACCCGCAGGTCCATCATAGATGCACAACAAACGAACGGACATGCATCAAATAAGAATGTGCATCCAAATTTACGCAAGTTAGTAGAATTCCAAACGAATAATGAAGCAACAGGTCTCAGTAAGCAAAAGCAATCATAAAGTAGATATAAACATGCGAAATCATATGTACTCACAGTGGGTGCGTAATTAAACTTTAACCAATTATTATTTCTCTTCGGGCTTTCAACCGGATCCGCCAAGTACCCCACTGTGGGTTGAACAATACCACAAGGGACCTGTTAAATTAGTTACAACAATATTTCAAGTCAAAAACCGTTTAAATCCATAAAACCAAGTTTCGTAAATTTTGCAATATTTTTCCCCATTTCGGATCCATATCCAAATTCAAACCTCAACTAAATTTGAACCCATTTCAAGTTCACACCTTGTCCTTTGAATAACTCTTGGTATTTTAGGTATTGTTTATGAGTTTCATTCAAAATACTTGAGTTTAGAGAGTAGATTTCTCATTTTTAGGCATTAAACTCGAATTTCGGGGGTTAAATTCGAATTTCCTTCGAATTTAATGACTAAATTCGAATTCCTAAGGGTAGATTCGAACCATATTCGAATCTATGGCATTAGATTCGAATCTATGGTTGTAAACTCGAATTCCTGCTCGAATTTAGTACAAAAATCGAGTTTGTTCTTGCATTTCGACTCTGTTCTTGGCATTTTCGAGTCTGTTCATCCTTATAACTTAAATCCTTCATTCTAAGGCCTAAAATCATGAATATATCAAGTATTATACCTAGGTTTGATTCTATTACACATATACTATCTCATTCTTGCAAGATTTCAAGCAAAATCGGCTTTAAATCGCATAAAAATGACAGATTCGAACTTATGTTTTTCAAAACCGAAACACAAAATCTTAAAAGAGTCGATTCTTACCTTAATCCGTATGAAATCAAAAATCCAACCGTATATTGTTGTTGTACTCCTCGAGATCTTTCCGATGACGTATAAATCTCGATAATCGGCCGGTCGGTTTGCGAGATATCTTAGAGAGAAGTAGAGAGTGTTTTTCTAGAGAGAGAGTGTAGAGAGAGAGAGAGCATTTGGAGAATGAAAAGGTATTTGGCCTTTTTATTCCCATCTTTCCCATTTTGACATTTCACCCCTCAACTTAACCGGTTCCATAAAATACTGATTTATTCTTAAATTTATCATTACTAACTTTTATAATTCATAATAATCATTTCAAAGTTCTTAAACTTTTTAATTTTCTTAAAACAACAACTAAGTTTTTAAATATCCCCAAATACATAATCTTTGCTCATAATTCAACTTATTTATAAATTACCTGTCTAAATATTTCTTAAATCACCGTAATTGAATTCGAGGATGTTACAACATGGGCTCCACCACGCTCAAACTTCGTCCTCGAAGTTTATTTGGATTCGAATACATACTTATACTTTTTCAACGTATCGACTTTTGTCTCCCAAGTATGGTTTACTCCTTTGTGATGCTTCCAACGTATCAATACTATTTTAATCTCTTTGTTCCTTAATTTCCTTACTTTCATATCCATAATATATTCTGGACTTTCAACATATATTAATCTTTATTGATTTCGAATTCGGTATAATCAGCCTAATCTTCATTACTAGTTGTGAAGATTTCATAAAGCTTTCCACGTGAAACACCGAGTGTTATTTCGATATTTCCTTAGATAATTCCAAATGAGATAACAGATTCCTAACTTTTCTGTTATTCTAAATGAACCAACTCACCTCAGTGCTAAGTTTATCCTTTTTTTTTTTCAAAACAAGTAGTACACCTCATCGGTGATACTAACAAATATACTACATTGTTTCCCTCAAAACTGATTGGTTTAGGTGTTTCATCATTATAATTCTTCTTTCATATCACAGACTCAGCAATCAGAGTCCTTTCAATTTCATTCCAACACGTAGGCGTTCTACATTTCCTCACGTACAAAACTGTAAACAGTGTTTTCTTGATTTTTAACATGATAACTAGTCTTAGACGAAAATTCTATCAAAACAATTGATCTTTTCTGTTGGTACTTAAATCCAGAATGTATGATCTCATTATATATTCCAATGTGAAAATAGTCCATTCATTTTGACCATCTGTCGGGGTTAGTAAGCTATACACATAGCTATATGTGTTCCTAATCCCACTTGTAAAGCAAACCAATAGTTGAAAATGAAACGACTCTTCTAATCAAACATAATCGATTCTAGTGTACCATAAAAATAATAACCTTACTCACGCATATCTGTGCAAGTTTTTCCAATCATAACTTTCTCAAGTTGGTATATACATACCAATTTAAATCAGCATGTCTACAATTTATTAATCGTAGAAAATTTCTTAAATTTGTAATACCGCGAAATAGCTTCCAAATTCTCAATCCCTCTACTTTTAGCGGAATCCTCCGAGATCTCAACTCCAGAAATCACATACTACAAAATATAACCTATTGTAATCAAAATTCACGATTTGACATATTCAGCTTTAGACTTACACCAAAATATCATCGATAATTACAATTACCGATTCCTCCAACATTGATATACAAATCCATATTCATAATGTCCATAACTAATTACTCGTAGTGCTCATAATTATCCCTGAAAGCCATTTTCAGTACATTCCTTCTTCGGACCTCAATTAATCATATCCCATTCGTAGATCAATCTTAGAAAAATAATTAGCTCTAATGCAGCTAATCGAAATAATCATCAATTCCCGGCAGCGGATACTTATAGTCAATTTGTTCAAATCATGTGAATCTATGCACATTCTCATTGTGACATCTTTTGTTTCATAAACACTATCGGGCTCCACACGGCAGAGAACTCAATCTACAAAGCCCCTATCTGACAACTTCTGAAGTTGCTTCATCATATCTTACCTTTCAATAGATGCATACCGATACGAACAACAAGCTATTGGAGAAACTCCAGGGATCAAGTCAACACAAAATTTCACTTGTCTTTCAAGTGACACATCAGACAAGTCTTCCAGAAACACATATGGAAACATTTGGGACAACAGGCGCATCGGCCACAGTTTTCTTTTCAGTCTTGGTATCAATAACCTATACCAAACAAAACTCACAACCCTAAGCAATCAGCTTTCGGGACCTAACAATCATCATTAGACATTGATCCCCACTTCTCCAATACTCATATATACAATTCTCTCGCCCCTCCGGCGTAATTATCTTTATTATTCCTTTATTGCAAACTACATGCGTCTCATTACATATACACAACCAATTCATTCCAATTTTCATATCAAATCACCGATCTCTACTGGAATCAAGTCAGGATTGAAGACTACCTCCTCAATCACTAGAGTACAATCATGATACACATGATCTACGTTAACTAATGTGTTACTTAACAATTTCAACATCAATCACAACAGACAACTTAGACCAAGGCATCAACACTTGTTGAGCAAAAGCAGTAGATACAAATAATTGGTCGGCACCAGAATCAAACAGAACTCATGTCTACCTCCGAATCTTTCTTAGATTCTGAATCGTAGTACTAGACTTTTCTTTGCTTTACAAGCATAAGTCGTTAGTATCCAAAGTCTCTTTAAACTTTTTATGTTTGATCAAATCTTCATTTCATTAAGTATTATATCCACCCTTCCAATCGATTATACTTCACATTCATTTCTTACTTTACACTTTGCATTACATATTTCAATTTCTCTTTTAAAATTATCATGTATTTTCCATGTATTATCATACCCTCGTATGCTTTTCTCTTATAATTTCTAGATTTGTTTTCCTCATATAATATTCATATATATACCAACATTGAATCAGTCTCTTTGATTTCAACTACATCAAATTCTCATGAACAGTTCGTGTCATACGTTCTCAACCACAACCTTTGTAAGCTTACAATATTCAATACAATGTACCTTACTGTTTCCTTTTAATACAAGTTGATGCTATTTGTTTTATGATAAACACTACAAGTTGTTATCATTCCCTCAAACATATTACATATGATACTAATACTATTAGTTCCAATTCTTTTAACCCATCATGGTCAAACTTAAACTTCATTACAACTTCTAAACTCATTCATAAATTTCCAAGAAGTCTATGACATCTTTTCCAATTCAAAGCTTCCAAGTCCATCTTGGCTATTCATCTACTGCCTATTTATATACTCGAATATTCTCATTCACAAACAGGATTATACTTATATTAGTAATAAAACTTATATATAACTCGATTTCATGTTAACTTCAGCATCATAGAACTTCGATAAAATATTGCATATGGAGTCTTTAAGGTACACCTCTAACTCTATGGATTAACGTCCAAAAATTATAACCACGATCTCATCCCTTTGTCAAACCTTTCATTCATAGTTTCATCATGTATTACATGCTAATTCTTTGGTCGAAATTTGCACTGCTAAAATGGCCCACTTTTCCACAATTATAACAAGCATCGACCTTCATTGGACATTTGTTAGCCTTATGTCCAAATTGATTACAATGGCAACATCTCTTACTTCTATCACGTTTATTTGTTCTTGACCTCAAGTATAGTCCATTTAGTTCATCTTCTCCAGACTTTACAATCTTTCCAATAGCTCTTTCTTCATGATTAACATGTGGTACGATATCAGGCTCACCATATTGCCTACTAAACAACAACTTGAATTGTTCCCAACTAAAGGAAGCAATCAACTTGGATCCCAATTCTTTTTCCCAACGGTCCCACCATTCCTTAGCTTGTCCAATCAATTGATCCTTAGCTAAAAATACCTTATACTCATCCTTACAATTCATCTCTCTAAAGATTTGTTCCATAATTGTAATCCACATTTCTGCTTCCTCAATTCTCAGAGATCCAGAGAATGTGGGAGGTTGCCAGTCCTTGAGTGATCTAACTACATACTTCATGTAATTCTCATCAATTCCGGTTTCATAATCAATCTTTTCCTTGCCCTTGTCTTTTCGTTTCGCTTTATTTCTAAGGTTTATGTTATCCACAACATAATTCCTTTCATATTCCCTCTTTTCTTTTCTCTTGTCTTCTTTTCTTTTGGCTTTGGCCTCATCTCGCGCCCGAAACTGATCCTGAATCATTTTGTTCTGTTCAGCCATCAAGGCTAACATCATTTCTCTTGCTTCTTCAGGTGTCATTCCTCCAGACATGTTCTAAAAATATAAACATATAACTTGTTTAGTAACATGTCATCAGTTTAAAGACACCACTCATTTGTCCCGTATGATAGTCAATCTCTTATAATTACTATATCATAACCTATCTTAGTTCAGATCATTACTTAAACCACTACATATCATTACCTAATGTTTGAGATCAAGACCTCACGGACACTTGAATCTCAAACTACTGCTCTGATACCATCTCGTGTGACACCCTTGCCACAACAACCACCAATTACAATACACCCAGGATTAATCATCAACATAACAATACATAATGATCTGATAACCTAAATTAAGTGCGGAAGCATTAAATACATAATAAAGTAGTGCAATAGTGTCAAAAACCTACAGTGCTATAGGGTACCAGGTCTAAATCTACACACCCATACAATTATTACAATCATCCAGAATATTACAACATTGTCTCATAACATAAATTACCGATGAAATAGTGCCGAGTCTTCCGAATCTTCCCAAATGACCTAACTAGAAGGTCCAGCAGCTGATTTACCCTTTCCTGTAAAAATGAAGACAACTGAGGGGTAAGCGAATGCTTAGTGAATACACAGATTTACGCATTTTATAAATCCTTATGATGCCCCAAGAGTAGCACCGACGACACACGTCGTGCACTCTCCACGTACACAAAGTACGACCACACAAGAGCCGTCGCTCTACGAGACCCAAGGCTCGTCCTTTAAAATACACTACTGAGACAGACATAACATCGGGGATGACATACTGCCTACCGGACCTGGAGGGATCAGCTCCAGCGTCATATAGAGCAGTAACATCAGAGTAACAGATGCGACCCGCAGGTCCATCATAGATGCACAACAAACGAACGGACATGCATCAAATAAGAATGTGCATCCAAATTTACGCAAGTTAGTAGAATTCCAAACGAATAATGAAGCAACAGGTCTCAGTAAGCAAAAGCAATCATAAAGCAGATATAAACATGCGAAATCATATGTACTCACAGTGGGTGCGTAATTAAACTTTAACCAATTATTATTTCTCTTCGGGCTTTCAACCGGATCCGCCAAGTACCCCACTGTGGGTTGAACAACACCACAAGGGACCTGTTAAATTAGTTACAACAATATTTCAAGTCAAAAACCGTTTAAATCCATAAAACCAAGTTTCGTAAATTTTGCAATATTTTTCCCCATTTTGGATCCATATCCAAATTCGAACCTCAACTAAATTTGAACCCATTTCAAGTTCACACCTTGTCCTTTGAATAACTCTTGGTATTTTAGGTGTTGTTTATGAGTTTCATTCAAAATACTTGAGTTTAGAGAGTAGATTTCTCATTTTTAGGCATTAAACTCGAATTTCGGGGGTTAAATTCGAATTTCCTTCGAATTTAATGACTAAATTCGAATTCCTAAGGGTAGATTCGAACCATATTCGAATCTATGGTATTAGATTCGAATCTATGGTTGTAAACTCGAATTCCTGCTCGAATTTAGTACAAAAATCGAGTTTGTTCTTGCATTTCGACTCCGTTCTTGGCATTTTCGAGTCTGTTCATCCTTATAACTTAAATCCTTCATTCTAAGGCCTAAAATCATGAATATATCAAGTATTATACCTAGGTTTGATTCTATTACACATATACTATCTCATTCTTGCAAGATTTCAAGCAAAATCGGCTTTAAATCGCATAAAAATGACAGATTCGAACTTATGTTTTTCAAAACCGAAACACAAAATCTTAAAAGAGTCGATTCTTACCTTAATCCGTATGAAATCAAAAATCCAACCGTATATTGTTGTTGTACTCCTCGAGATCTTTCCGATGACGTATAATCTCGATAATCGGCCGGTCGGTTTGCGAGATATCTTAGAGAGAAGTAGAGAGTGTTTTTCTAGAGAGAGAGTGTAGAGAGAGAGAGCATTTGGAGAATGAAAAGGTATTTGGCCTTTTTATTCCCATCTTTCCCATTTTGGACATTTCACCCCTCAACTTAACCGGTTCCATAAAATACTGATTTATTCTTAAATTTATCATTACTAACTTTTATAATTCATAATAATCATTTCAAAGTTCTTAAACTTTTTAATTTTCTTAAAACAACAACTAAGTTTTTAAATATCCCCAAATACATAATCTTTGCTCATAATTCAACTTATTTATAAATTACCTGTCTAAATATTTCTTAAATCACTGTAATTGAATTCGAGGATGTTACAAAATGAAAAGTAACATAAGACTAAATTATATAAAACATATATTACTATTTATATCAATTATTATTATTATTATTACTTAAAAGTAACATAAGACTAAATTATATATCAATTACTATTATTATAACTTATAGTACTTAAAATTATTATTTTAAAGTATAATCAAAGTAAAATGTTTTATATTAGATAGTGTTACTAATAATACGTATCCTATTTTAAAGTATTAAAAATTAAAATATATAATGATGTGTATAGTAATAAGTATCACACATACACACACACTTAATCACCGACAGTTTGATAACACGAATGAAGATGAAAACGATGAGGAAGATGAGGAAGACGAGGAAGACGATGTTTAATTATTATAAACAATAGATGTATTTTGTTGTAATTATGTTAACAGAATTTATTTTTAATTTTAATCAATTAGTAGCTCGTTTTTTAGAAAATTGTTTATTTATTGGTCGGAATTCCGGAAACAGGTACAGGTTAAATGTATATTACGCCCGATTGGGGGCATAAAAAACAGCAAAAAGCTGTGAGCCTTATATTTAGTTTTTACGACGACTTTTGATACCTTTTGCGACGACAAGTCGTCTCAATAATGCAGGCTTAATATTTTCTCAGATACCTTTTGCGACGACCCTTGATCCTTTGGCGACGACATGTCGTCTCAGTAGCTTACCTTTTGCGACGACTTTTGCCACTATTTGCGACGACTTGTCGTCTCAGTAGATAGGTTTTTGCGACGACATATGTCGTCGCTATATATTTCTGATTTATTTTTAATGGCTTTTTAACGATAACCTATTGCGACGACATATCGTCGCAAAAAGTGATGACATGGCACGATTTTTGTTGACTTTTAGTCGTCGCAAAAGAGTTACACTTGTCGTCGCAAAAAGTCATTTGATACAAACTTATTGCGACGACTTTTCGTCGCAGTAGACCTTTGGAGACGACTTTTTACTTTTCGGAGACGACTTTTGTCGTCGCAAAAAGCCCATTTTCTTGTAGTGGCTCACTCGCAACACTGGTGATAGTAGAACCCTCACGTGCATGTTGGCGATTTTGTTCGAGTTGAAGCATGCTGCGGGCAGTGTCCCAATCAGGAAGAGTTTGATTGATATAGGCAGCAGCGGTGTCAAACTCCGACGGAAGACCGCGAACCAGTTGGAGCACCAAACGTTGTTCATTCACTGGATTATCGACATCATTTAATTGATCCGCAAGATCCTTCAACTTTTGACAATACTCGTCCAATGAAGCCGAAGAACGGAGAGTGAGGTTGGTGAATCCATGTTCAAGTGCAGCAGCTCGAGATCCCTTATTATTGAGAAAAATCTTCTTGATTTTCTCCCATGCTGCAAACGCTGTCGATTCGGGCTCGAGAACCCGGATGAGGATGTCATCGGAAAGAGATCCGTAGATCCATTGTAAGACAATGGCGTCGATTTTAGTCCATTGAACATAGTCGGCAGCGGTTGTTGCGGGTGGTGGAGTACCATCGATATGAGCCAAGACTTTGTAACCTCGGGCATGAAGACGGAAAAGTTTTACCCACGATGAATACGTGACCTTGGTTCCATCCAAAACTCGAACTTTGTTTTGGATATTTGTAACGGTGTAGACCGGATGGAGGGTGGTGGCTTTTGGGGAGTTCGGTTCAGCTCCTGTCATTGACGGAGAGAAAAAAAAATCGTGGCTGTCAAAAAAAAAAAAAAAAAAAGAAGAAAAAGGAGGAGCCTGATTTAGCTTGTTAATGGCTCTGATACCATAAAGTATTTCAGAGAATTCTTGTCTGTATTCATTTCATCACCCCCAATATATATACAAGAATGGTATATAACAAATATAACCAGGGCCGTCTCGTTGATTTTGGAGGCCCTGTGCAAAATTCATAAAAGTGGCCCTTTAAAAAAATTTAGATAGATATATATAAGTTCACTAATACGATAGAAATACGATAGAAAAGATTATAAGTATCCAATAACTTATTCTTTTTTTCTTTTTACGTTTTTCACATCCAGAATCGTATTTTCGTTTAGGAGCCATAATTTATTAAAAAATAACAGATTATTAATAATATTAAAGGAGTCAAGGAGAAGAGTACATAGACCTGAAATAATTCTGGATCTGAATTCTGTTTCTCATTTCTGTATGACTGTTTCGTGGAGAGCAAAAGCAAGAGCCAAGTCGCCAAAAGCCAAGAGCCCAAAAGGTTTTCTGTTTTTGACTTTCTTATTCTTAATTTCTTGACTTTCTGTTTCTGATTTCGTGAAGACTGCAAGAGCCAAGAGGATTAAATGAATTTGGGATACTGATTTCGTGGAGAGCAAGAACAGAGCCACAAAAAATCCGGTCGTTTTAATTGAAGAATAGAAGATGATTAGATGAATAGGTGAAGTGATTAAACTAATTGGGGGATGCTATTAAAATACCTTTAATCTTTGATTGAACGTTGAATCGTTGAACGTCGGAGCCATTGAACGAGGTGAAGTGATTAAACTCTTAGAATTCCACCGTCCCGCTTCAATCTTCGAAGGAATCGAAGCTTTTGATCTTGATTCGTCGGAGCCATTGAACGAGGCGGCAAGCGCTTTACCCTAGCGGGAGTAGCGGCGCTTTGATTTCCCAAAAACAAAATACATCGTATTTTTTGATTTACCCTAGAGCCGCATGACCGCTTGTCCGCTTCCAGCTTCCTTCAAATCTTCAGTTTGGCTTCTGTTGTGCACTTGGGCGGCGCATGGACACAAAGTCACAGACTCCTTCAATCTTTTTTACAGAACATGGGCTATTGGGCTATACATACTATTGGGCTTAAATTTAATGGAGGCCCCAATGAAATGGGGGCCCTGTGCAGTGGCCCAGGCTGCACAGGGCATAAGCCGGGCCTGAATATAACTCACTACCTAAAATACATGAGGAAAACTAGGTAACTAAATATATACCAAATATATATCGACTAATATAAAATAAGTGGATAATTCTCGGGGTTAAGGACGTACAATACCAACATGCATTTCAAAATGTACCGATATGACACATGAAGTTTTTTTTTACACATATAGTACATGTATTTTAGTTTTCGTTCAATATAATACATTTTTACATAGAGTTTGAATTTCATATCAATATAACCTGGTTCTATAATAAATGTGTCACACTAAAACATAAAACTAAAATACATGTTCAAGATATATAAGAAAACTATAGTATTTGCATCATATCTATAAAATAAAAAAAAAGTTTAAGTATCATATGGTACATTTTAAAAAATGAAATTTGCTATAACTGAAAAGTACAAACCATTTTCCTTCAACTTATAAAAAAAATTATCAAGTTACGATAAAATAAACCAAACACCACGTGTCATCATTTAATATTTGTATATTTTATTTTTATAAATTTGTATACATTTTATAAAAAAATTATAATAAATTTAGCCAAGTAATATGTGGCTTAAGAAACTAGTTTATTTCTCGTATAAGGTTAGTTGTACTTAAATATCAGACGGTGACGTCTCGAACTCTGATGAAG
Organism: Centrapalus pauciflorus; assembly: GCA_020465985.1. Taxonomy (NCBI): domain Eukaryota; kingdom Viridiplantae; phylum Streptophyta; class Magnoliopsida; order Asterales; family Asteraceae; genus Centrapalus; species Centrapalus pauciflorus. The sequence goes on along the minus strand of JAANYP010004941.1, from coordinate 189,949 downwards.
CCTCCGTCAACTGTTGGAACACTTGAAGCTCGAATTTGTTCATCCTCGGATTGTTGATTTACATTTTGGATTCAATTTGTTAGGCTTTAAATTGTTGATTTGTTTATTTTTCATCCAAAATCATTTGTTTTTGAAAGGGTATCAGAGAAGGTGGTGGCTGGAGCAAAATAAAACTGATTAAACCGAATGGTGATTGCAAGTCATGGTATTGAAAATGTGATTAATTCTGAGCTATCATTTATTATAATTGTGATTTTCAATATGTTGACTTTGTTGAAACTGTGAAGTCAAAAGAAGATAAATTATTAGGGTGGTAAAAAATAACTGAACCTGAATAACTCATTCGAGCCGAACCTTATTCGGGTTAAATGGGTCGGATTATTCGATTTTCAGATTTGTTAATCGGGTTAAATGGTAACCGAATAAGGTTTTCGATTCGGGGATCGGGTGGGAAGCCAAATTTTCGGGTTACCCGAATAACTCATATATGAAAATTTTAAAATAAAATAATAATAAGTTATCCTCCTATCTTGGCATCTGCATCTACTTTAGTAAAGATGTAGGGTTTTACTTTTTACAAACAAAAAACACAACGTCTCTTTTTGACTCTTCCACGGTTCCCAATATATAGAATGTAAATATTAAATACTTAATTTTAAACCTTTTAACCCACTTAACCAGTTCTACCCAACTCATTTAACCCGTTTAAATCATTTTATAGAGGATTCTATTTTTTATACTAAAACGATTAACCCATTTAACCCAAACTGAGTAACCCGATACTCATTTAACCGAAACCGATTAGCCCGTTCTCTTATTGGGTTCGGGCAGTTAATCTATACCCTCATACCCGAATAACCTGAAACCCGTTTAACCCGCCCGAATAACACCCCTATAAATTATGCATGATTTTTTGTACTCTAGATCAATACTAAAGATATATAAAAAATTTTAGAAAAATGTGTTTTTTTTTTGAATTTCGGATATCCAAATATCCGAAACTTTGGAATTTTACTACCCGAATCTGAAATTTCGGATATCCGATTTCGGTTATTTGAAATTTCGGATAGTTTCGGATCATATTATCGAATTTTTATTTTGGATGCTCGGATTCAAATTTTTATGAACACCTCGAAGAGAAACTATCACACATTAAATGAATGGTAAAAGTAAGTTCTAAAGTCTCCATTTGAGGCAAATGGTTGTTTAGGAGTAGCAGTAGACTAGTTTGTTGTTAAAAAATGAATGGTAAATAAAACTAATTACATAAATTAATATAAAAATAAAAATAAAAATAAACGTATTTTTATTTCAAGAACTTTATGAAGTAATTATTATACATTAATTGGGATACTAGTCTTTTTTCCTTTACAATAAAATTTGTATTTATAAGAAGAAAGCTAGTATTTATTATGAAAAATAAGATTAAAAAGCTACAAAAATAAATTATTAAATTATATAAAAAATGACGTGTGAAAATTTGTCTTTTTATGTAGGTTTATTTTTTTTTTTTTCATTGATTTTATTTATGAAGAAAATAGATGGTAATTTATTGATTTTTTATTAATTTTATGTAAGTTTAATTTTTTTTTTTCTTTATTCCATGCAAAAGGTGAAGCAAAAGTCAAAGCGTCATAAAATTAATGATTGCACATAAATCAATAGAGTCATCCATCACATATTTCATGATTGCATGTATCACCGCCCTATTTTCTCTCTCACTAGGGTGTCCCTTTAGCATCATCCATATTATTTCATTTTAGTCACAATAAATGGGTATATAACCAAATGCGTGCCTGTTACAGAAAATTGTTACTCAATTACCTATTTTTTAAACCATGGTGTACTTTAAATTTTTAGGGTTATATTCTTTGGACTCCTTGTCCCACACCCATCTTTTGAACAATCACCACACACATCCATGGGGTCCAATAAGATTTTAGGGTGTCCAATTAGACCACCCCAATTTTTATTGAGAAAAACACATCACTTTTAGATTTTTTAAACGCTAAAACCATAAACAATTTTTTTAATACAATAAATGTATTTTTTTTAAAGACAATTGGGATTTTCTAAACGCTAAAACAAGAGAGGTCACCGGAGGGAGGTGGTTCTTTCTTTTGGTGGAAAGGAGGAAAACGGTGGAGAGGTTAAAAGAAAACTTTTTATTTCTTAAATTTGAAAGAATAAACCTTTACTCGAATTTGAAAAACAAGATAAGGTTAGCTAGGAATGAGCAAAAATTTGAAGAGAACCAATGAAAATTTTACAAATGTAAAGGTTGATCAATATTTCAAAAATACTCATCTTGTCTAACAAAGAAAAAATTATGTAGCAATTTTGTGTAACAAATGTATATTTTATGAAATACCCCTTTAACTTAGGTAAAATGAGATAGTATACCTTTTAAAATGGGTGTATTTGTCTTTATCCCTTATATAAAAAAGGATTAATTGCGTCAAAAGGTAACATATTATCACAGTTTTTTCAATTTGGGTAACATATTGATTTTTTTTTCTAATTAAGGTAACATACTGTCCAAATCAAGTCAATCAAGGTATCCATATCGGATTGAAAGGTAAAAAATTCTAACGTGACAATTTCGTTGTCCAGTCAGCATTTTTTTTTACAGAATTAACAGTTTAATTGCTATATGATGTGCATTATTTTGTGTAATTTAAAAGTATCTTTTGATAATACCTTTCTATTTTGAGCAAATTTAAAAATAATTAAGCAATATTAGAAATTAAAAAACCTGATGACCGGATACAATAACTGTCCTATCAGTAATTTTTACCCTTCAATTCGATACGGTTACCTTGATTGACTTGATTAGGAAAGTATGTTACCTCAAATAGAAAAATTTTTAGTATGTTACCTAAATTGAAAAAACAGTGACAATAAATTATATTTTGATGTAATTAATAGCATTGTATAATTTTAAAGTAAACAAAGTAAATAAATATAATGTGTGTTATCCTTTTTAATCCAACATCAATATTGTTATATCCATCAAAAAAAATTTATGTGTTTTATGTTTTTATAAATTACTAAATGGAAAGAAGCCATGCATGCTGAGTTAAACTCGTTAAACAAACGAAAAGTTTTTGGATCTATCATTCTCCCACCTGAAGCTGTAAAACCAGTAGGATACAAATAGGTGTTCATACGAAAACGAAATTACCATATACAGAGCAAGACTTGTGGCTCTAGGTTTTTCTCAACGACCAGGAATTGGGTATGATGAAACATATTCTCTAGTAATGGATGCAATCACTTTTAGATACTTAATTAGTCTTGCTGTTTATGGAAATGCGTCTAATGGACGTTGTTACATATTATTCGTATGGATCACGTGATAGTGATATTTATATGAAAATTTCTGAAGGATTTAAAATGCCAGAAGTATTTAGAAACAAATCCAAAGAGATGTATTCGATCAAATTACAAAGATCTTTATACGGGTTGAAACAATCTGAGCGCATGTGGTATAATCGATTGAGTGATTATGTGATAAGTAAAGGATACACAAACAATCAAATATGTCCATGTGTGTTTATAAACCAGATAAATGTTAGATTTGTTATTATAGTTGTCTATGTTGATGATCTAAATATCATTGTCATAATTAATGAGATAAATGAAGTAATTGTGTTATTAAAGAAGAAATTTGAAATGAAAGACCTTGTACAAACCAAATGTTGTCTTGGTTTACAGATAGAGCACATGCACAACGACATACTTGTGCATCAATCCAGTTATACAGAAGAAGTCTTAAAATGTTTCAATATGGACAAAGTAAATCTCTTAAGCACACCAATGATGGTTAGATCACTTAATGTTGACAAAGACCCATTTCGTCCTCATGAAGAGAATGAAGGGAATGTTCAATTGCTCGTTCGCTAAGGTCCTGTCTGCCTGCCTGTTGACTCAGTATGTTCATTTCCCCTTGAGGACTTTGATCAATCTTCCTCACCCCTAATGGTCTAGATTGAGCAGCCAGGTAGGGGGAGAAAGAAGTAAACCCGAATTTGACGCCACGAATGAACTTCTACACAACGACCGACAAACCAATGACATATGCGGTATGCGGGTGTCAGGTTTAGGTCTAGATAGGGGTTCCGGTTCCGGTTATGGTTTGAGTTTGAGCAGCAAATGGTGTCCCTCTTCTTGTACCCCGGAATCCACAAGAACCGGCGGAGGCCCAATAAACCACCCGACCCCTTACATCTGTAGTGGCATACTAGAATAGAAGAAGAGGTACACTAAAACTACCTTAGGACCTGTCTTGCTATGGAAGCAGTGGCCGGAAGCATCACTACATCAGCTGTAAAAAGCAGAATATTGGCTGGTGGCGGAATATCGGCCAAGATACATCGTACTGTTGAAAGAGTTGACACAGAGAGTAAAATCACCATTTCCTCACTGGCTCTAAGCATCTTTCGTTTGAGATACTACGATGAGGTGTCTGTATAGAAGGTTGGAAGTTTCCCAGTCCGGGGGGAGTGTCCGTGAGTGTTGGTGAACTAGGTAAACGTTAAACAGGTGAGCCATCAGAATAGGCTTTCAAGGAAGCTGCCAAGTCAGCCAGTAAGTAAGCCAACAAGCAGTGCCTTATGGTTGAACTTGCTTCACAAAGTCCCTATAAACATTGCCGAGGATTTGTGCTTATGGGCCGGGGTGAATATTGCAGACCAACGGATCTGGTGGTCGACAATCGTTAAATACTTGGTCCAGAAGTACCATATTTAAGTGCAATTGGGGCTTTAATGTATCTTACAAACCGTACAAGACCTGACATTTCTTTTGCAGTAAATTTGTTGGCAGGATTTAGTTCAGCTCCCACCAAACGACATTGGATGGAAGTCAAACACATTTTCCGATACCTTCGAGGAACCACTAATTTAGGATTTTCTTTATTCTAGCAATTCAAAAGAAGGTTTACTTGGTTATGTAGATTCATGTTATTTATCTGATCCACACAAACCAAGATCTCAAGCAGGATACATGTTTTAAATGGTGGTACCGTTCGGAAACAAACACTTGTTACAAACATCCTCAAATCATGCTGGAATTATTGCACTACATGAAGCTAGCAGAGAAAGCGCATGGATGAGATCTATGACAGAACTTATTTTGTCTTCTTGTGGACAAGAGATGACAAAAGTCCAACTTTGATTTATGAAGACAATGCAGCTTGCGTATCGCTGATGAAAGAAGGATATATTAGGAGTGACTGAACCAAACATATTCCACCCAGATTTTTCGCTTACACGCAAGATCTTATAAACGAAAATCAGATTGAAATGAAAATATATTCAATCCAGCACCAATACAGCATATTTTTTCACGAAGGCGCTTCCTAAAGAAATTTTCAGAAAATATGTTCACAACATTGGGATGCGACATGTACAAACCATGTGATAACTTACATATGACAATATGAGGGGGAGTCAACTGATCGTTGTACTCTTTTTTCCCATGGATAAGGTTTTTTCCCATGGATAAGGTTTTTTCCCACTGGATTTTTCTTTAACAGAGTTTTCAATGAGGCAGCACTTTATGGTTGAACTCTTATTTAGAGATTATCATCCAAGGGGGAGTGTTATAGAATATTAGATGTATGTATAATCTCTTACGTTATAAAAGCTACAAGCAACATCCTACAATGTGTTGTAAGTGCAAACACTATTGGTGACTCATTGTATGTAGTATATATAAATATAAATATAAATATATATATATATATATATATATATATATATATATATATATATATATATGTGTGTGTGTGTGTGTGTGTGTGTGTGTGTGTGTGACGGGTTAATAAGAAAAGGACGATCCGAAGATTTTAGAAATTCTTACGACATCTTTCTTTTCTAATTCTTATATAATATATTGACAAAATCAATGCTATAATTTGGTTAGATTATAACAATTAGCGGTTTTTTATAAGTAGAGTTAATGAATAAAAAATAAATTGATAATAAAATTAAATCAACATAAGAAAAAACAAAAGTCTTACAAAAAAGGTAGACAGAAAAATGTGTGGGACCATGGGTGTGGGCGTGTGCAAGGCTGGGAACTAATTGAAAGAAAAAAAGGTTGTATTTAGTAAATGAAAATTAATTATTTTTCAATTTAGTTTTTAGTTTACAATTTTCAAGAAAAAATAAGGGTTTTATAAAAGGTGATAAATTGTTTAGATGAATAAGTTTTAGTTTTAAGAAAAACGAGATAGGCGATGTTATTGTGTGGTATGTAAAGATGACATTACTACTACATCATGACTGATTTTATAAAACACTTGAGGGTCACACGATGAGCACAACTGAGCAGATGCAATTAAACTATTGAATAAATAATATTGGATATTGTTTGTGACACGAAATAATTATTGAGATAAAATTGATGGGTGATTAATTATATCTCAAAGTACGGGGACTAAAAGTACAATATTAGATATTGTAGTGATTTAATTGTCATTGGATGATAATTAAATAATTATCTAGTCTTTTATTTATTATTGGATATTAAATAAAAGATTGATTTATTTGAATTGATATTATCATCTAAGTATTAGATAATTAGATAGATAATTATAAACAAATAAATAGAGATAATTATAAATAATTATCTAGTCATTTATATATTATTAGATAATAATATATAAAAGATAAATATAATTTAATAGATATATAATTATAGAGATAATTATATAAGATTTAAATAATAAAGATAATTATTAAGATATACATTATATTAGAGTTTAATTAAATTAAAACTCTATTATATAATATATATATATATATATATATATATATATATATATATATATATATATATATATATATATATATATATATATATATATATAGATTTAGGTTCAAGTGAGTCCACCCATTATGCAGCGCACCAGAAGGTACCACCCTTAAAAGTAATTTTTTTGAATTTTTTTCCATGAACATGTTTTAATTAAAATTATAAATATCATATGTAAATTTCATGCAAATCCGAACACTCTAAGTGCATGAAAACACGCATCACATAAATGCACGTTCACATGTCTTCAAAATTATGTAAGTGTGTGTTCACATCATTTTTTAGGAGCTAGGAGATGTGAATGTATGTGAAATTTACATATGATCTTCATAATGTTAATTAAAACATGTTTATGAAATAAATTTTTAAAAAAATTTTTTTTAAAGGTGGTACCTTCTGGTGCGTTGCATAATGGGTGGTACTCTCTCGAACCATATATATATATATATATATATATATATATATATATATATATATATATATATATATATATATATATATATATATATATATATATCAAAGACTTGAAACTACATTTAATTGTTGGTCATTGTCACATTTATGATAATTAATTAACATATCTAATTGTAAATCTCACAACTTTTAATAAGATTGGAAATGTGTAATAGATATTTTGTGATTACTAGATGTAACTATTTTTCTATTTTCCCGTTGCGGCCAAAGAAATGGTTTTTGAAACCGATTTCAGTGATACACGAAAATCAATAAACACATATTTGAAGTGCTAGTGAAAGTGGGGGTAACCAAAAAACAAAACACAAAACCTAGTGTGTGTGGCGTTTGTGAGTTTCGGCCGCAAGAAAAGAAAACCAAACAAAAGGGTTTGGTTTTTTCCCGTTCTTCGTGTGTTTGATTGTATACCTGGCGCCGCTCGATCGTGTCATCACCGGTGGATACCGAAAGCATCTCATTCGTGTATTCTTGTCATCGAATACAAATGTATGATTTTTATATGTTTTCACATTTACTTTTCTTATGTTTTACTTGATGATCCGTGTACGGAATTCGTGATTTTTAAAAAGCTTCCGTTGCGCGTTAATTTGATTAATATTTATGTTTTTATGAAACCAATATGAATTCCCAACAGGCGATTATAAAGTAAGAAAAATAGGATAGGTGATAGCTAGGGGCGGACCGCGCCTTTCGGGATGGGGGTCAAACGACCCCAATAAATTTTTTTACGTGTTATAAAAATTTCCGACCCCGATGATTTTTGAAGTCCGACCCCTATATTTTTGATAAATTTTAAAAAAAAGTATATAAAAAAATATGATACAAAATCTAAAAAACACACATTTACGTAATAGTTGGTTACGTATTTAACAAATAATTAAAGACAAAAACCTGTATTTGGGTTTGGGCTAAAAACTTAAAAATTTAGTTTGGGTTTCAATGAGATTTTTGGATTATGGTTGCTGGTTGGGCTTTCAAACAGAAAAGGGAAGAAGCTTTCAAACAGAAAGGGAAGCAGGCAGCGTAGCCCTTAAACGAAAACAGAAAAGAAAACTCACCAGTCGCCCTTCTCATGCCGCTCGCCGCCAATCACCTCTCGCCAGTCGCTCAAACAAAAAGGGAAGCAGGGACGGACCGCCGGACCGAGCATAGCTCTCGCCAGTCGCTCAAACAGAAAAGGGAAGCAGGGGCGGACAATTTCTTAATTTCTAACCTAATCAGCAGGAATAATTTTATAAATTAGAATTTCTTTTAAGTTTTTAAGTATTTATAATTATTTATGAAATTATTAGTTTAATTGTTGGAGTGTTGGACTATTTGATATAGATTAGACATTTAGGAGGTGTTTGATAGCACTTATCAGGCTCTTATCAGAGGTTTCCTCTTATTCGGTAAGAGGAAATACTGATAAGTGCGTTTGATATGCAGAAGACATAAGAGTCAAAATTCTCTTATCATGTCTTATCAGGATAAGACTTTGATATGCTACTTATCACCACTTATCACACAAAAAAAAATACACGTCTCTCCCACCCCACCCCACCCCACCCTTACCTTTACCCCATACCTTACCTCACCCACCCTACCCCTACCCTACCCTATCCTAAAACCCCCTACCCCTACCCTACCCTACCCCACCCCACCCTCAACATACTCTACCCTCAACCACCTAATCTCACCCTACCCTAACTACCCTTAACTTACTTATACCACCCCATCCCCATCTCCACCCTTAACCCTACCCACCCCACTCCCATACTTACCCTATCCCACTCTACCCCACCCCTACACTAACCCATCAAACCTACCCACCCCACCTCACCCCTCCTTATCCCACCCCACCCCTACCCCTCAAACCTACCCACCTCACCCCTACCCTACCCCTCAAATCTACCCATCCTCACCCACCTTACCTCTCAACCTACCCACCCTATCCCTACACCATTACCCTCAACCTACCCACCATTACCCCTCAAATCTACCCATCCCCACCCACCTTACCCCTCAACCTACCCACCCTACCATAACGAGAAATATTCAACACTTTTTGATAAAATTTATTATTTTTCAATAACATATCTATATAACTTATAAACTTAAGTTATTTGGAAGTTAATAAACGTAACCTTATAAACTTTATTATAACTTATAAACTTTAATTGTTATTTGATTCTTGAAAGCATATTGGTTATATGTTTATTGAATGCATTTATGTTACTTGATTATAACTTATAAACTTGAATTGGTTTCTTACTTAAATCTTGTTAATTATATTTGAATGATATTAAATGTTTACATAGATCACTTTGATTCAATGATATTATTCTTACTTGATATTTAACTTTAATCAATGATATCTGTTTGGTTTTGGGAATTAATATGTAAAATTAATAAAAATAACAGAATCAGATAATTTATAAAACAAACAGACTTATTGAATTCTTTTATCAGATCTTAGTATCTTATCAGGACCACCTCTTATCAATCAGAAGTAAAATCAGACATCACACAATTAACCTCTTATGCAATCAAACAGCACCTTAGGCTATTTTCCTGTAAACTAAAAAGTAAATGGACATGTCCATACATTGTATCTAATACCTACCCACATGGTGCGGTAGAAATACAAGACCTAAAAGGTGGTGAGTCATTCAAAGTAAATGGACATAGACTTAAATTATATGTTCAATGGGCCACCAATGATATATTAGTATCTGAACTCATCAGGCTACAAGACCCTAAAGTTAATTAATTAGTTTAGGAGCAGTGCTGGAGACGTAAAACTTAGCGCTTTCTGGGAGGCAACCCAGAGTATTTTGATTATTTGAACTTAATTGTTTTTAATATGTTTATTTGCTTATTTGTGTTACTTCTGTGCACCCAATTATGTTGGGGAGGATTTATCCTCCTGGACTTAATTGTATTTAGAAATTAGGTTTAAAGTAAATATTAGGACCCCACATCAGAAAATAGAAATTTTAAGCACGTAGCCGCTTATTTTAACCCGATAATACGATCGTAAGTTGGGGAGAATACCCGTAATAAATTTAAAATTAAAGAATTAGGGTTTCGATACAAGTGCACGGCCCAGATAAAAAATCCGGAGGCCCGGTCGCAGGCCTGCGCTAGCCCTGCGGCCTGACGCGCTTAAAATCCTATAAAAATAGTACGGGTCGTATAGAACAGTTTAAACCCTAAACCGTAAGAGCAGAAGCGGCGATTTTTGAATTCTAAGCCTAAAATTCTTCAATCCGACGCTTGTTTATCTCAAAGGATAGTAAGGTATACTCCCTATAACACCTTTAGATTCATTCTACACTAGTTTCATATAGTTTAATTATCATCCATGCATGGGTTGAGGTTTTGGAGGTTACATTGTTTTTATTGAAAAGGGTTATTAATAATTTTCTAAATACTCATTTAATTAATATAAATTTATTTTTGCAAAACTTTTTGTAGAAATCATGGTTTTTTTCCGTATTTACTATATTTTGAAACTTTTTGTCTTAAAGGGTTACGCTTAAATTATTAAAATATATAATTATTAAAGTTCATGCATTTGATACGGTTAGATTGGGCTCGTATTGTTGGTGAGACCTAGGATTAGTTTATTTATTGATGAAAGAGGGTGTTTATTATCATGCATCATTTATGTAGAAAATCTCATTTTTATAATCCTTTGTCTTTGCATTGTTTATAGATGTCAACCCAATTCCACGCAAAAGGTAACCAACCTGCAAATACCCAAAAACTTAGGATGAGAACCCACGACCCTAAGAACGTTCGCTTTGGGATACCCCTCAATGCGGAATTCCCTGAAATTCCACCAAATACCAATAATGGAAAAACCCCTAGGTTTCTCGTAGAGCGTACTTTGAAAGAGTCTGATTTTGATGATTTGATATCATTAAATCGTCTGAGCATTTGGGATGGGCTAAGGCTGTCATGTGGGAATTGCCATATATCCATACTAGTTTAATCCAATAGTGGTTCGCCACGATGCGTAGGATTGAGAAATCTGAGGAATAAGATTTCGAATTAGTGGGGATGGTGGGGAACAAAGAGGTGTCAATTTCTAGAGAAAAATTGTATGATGAATTCCTTATTGACACTGAGACACCTCGTCCTAGGGAGTTCTATACATTGACTAATACCCAGGGGATAGATAGTGTAAGGTTAATAAGTGGACTAATCAATGGGATCACATGATATTTACCGTTTTTGAAATTCCTATTAGAACTGCCCGGACTTACACTGCCTTCAATAGAGGTGATTTATGCCCTTTAGCCAAAGTCATGTGGAAGCTTGTTATTTTTAACATACTTTCATGTCACCAATATACGACTTATGTGAGACCCCAAGAAATCCTCCTAGTTCACGCTTTAATGACTGGATACCCGACCGTGTCATTGGGATATATTATTATGCAGAATTTGTGGGAGTGTCATGTCTTAGGTCAGGGAATAAATTACTTTCATTGTAGAATGTTGACTGAATTGTCCGTAATAGAAAAGGCAGTGTCTGAAGAGTTGCCCATAAGGTTCCTTAACCCAAATATCACGTGGTATACAAGGATTACCATGATAGGGTTGGTTTTTGAGCGTACTGAGATAAGATTCCAAATTTGTTGTCCTAAATCTGCTAAAGTGACCCGAATCCCGTTCAAAGCCCCTGAACCTGCACCTGAAGGACAAAAGAACAAAGGAAAAGCCAGAATGGAAGTCGACGAGGAAGACCAGACACCATGGAAGAAGGTCGAGACTGTTGATGTTGTATGGGACCAAGTTCATAAACTGAAGGAGATAGTTGGAGATTTGGTGAACACAAACAATGTGTTTCTTAAGGAGATCCAGGCCCTTCGAGAAAACCAAAAGAAGAACGATCAGTTGTTTCGAACGCATTCTGATTGGCTCACCAACATTCAGATAACAGTTAGTGAATTAGAAGAGATTGTCGCACCTCCTAAAGATTTTTTATTTTTAAATTATGGTTTGATTGTGCGTGATAAACATTTAAGTTTGGTTTGAATTATTTCTGATGCGGTGGTTTGGTTTGTTATTTATTCTATTTGGATTGTAATCGTACTTTACTTTTATTTTTAAATTGTGATGTTTTTATTTTAAATTGAATTATAAAAGTTGAATTTTGTTTGTTTATTATTTAGTTGTTTAAATTCAATTGTTATAAATAAGGAATGAGTACTGATCTGTAACAAACTAGTCTTTAGCCTAATTTAATTATCTGATTATCGAACCAATAATGTAATTTTATTACATTATTTGAATTGTAATTTAATTAAGTTATGAAATATTTAATTAAATTATATAAATAATTAAATTATGATTTAATAAATTATTAAAGATAATTAAATAAAAGAGATATATGATACAAAAGTAATAGTGGGTTAAGTTGCAAATATAACTAGATGACGTATATAAACGTAATTTAGGATTCATCAACACTCATTACTCTCTCTCTACTCTCTCTCTCTACCTTCTCTCTAGTTTTCTCTTAAATCGACCGGCCGATTATCAAGTTTTATACATCGTTGAAAAGATCTCGAAGAGTACTACAAGAATCTGCTATTTCACGTGCGATTTCATACGAATTTGATGTAAGAATCGACACTTTTAGCTTTCATATTTTCGGTTTTGAAGATAAGAATTCGAATTTATCATTTCTTGTGTGAATAAAGCTAATTTGGCTTGAGTTTTAACAAGATTTTGATAGATTATGTATAATATAATCGAAACTAGGCTTGTTACTTAACATATTCGTGATTTAGACTTAGAAATGTATGATTTAAAACTGTAAAATATGAACAAATTCGAGATGCCAAGAACAAACTCGAAAAACATGGAACAAACTCGATTTTTAGCTAAATTCGAACCCCAAGTTCGAATTTGACCATAAATTCGAGATTTTGACCCTTAAATTCGAATGGTGTTCGAATTTGATCATAAAGTCGAAGGCATGGATTTCGAATTTAACCCTAACCTTCGAATTTAAGCATATATTCGACTTTAGTGCATTCTAATATATCCACATGTTCGAATTTAATATATAAATTCGAACCCCACTCCCTAAATTCGAATATAGTGAATAAAACATTTGGACAACGCATAAATAACAAGAATGTTAGCAAAATGAATACATATATTAATATATATATATATATATATATATATATATATATATATATATATATATATATAATACACTGATCCTTTGAGAATTTAATGATTTATGAATGAACAAGTTATCAGAATCAGATGAAATAAAGATTTTAAGGACTAAAAGATGATGATATTGACATGATATAATATGATAATTCTGGACAAGTTCAGTGAAATTCTGAACATTGATTTAAAGATTTAAAAGCGGGTCAAAGATTTGAATTGACAGAGAACAGATTGACAAAAATTAAAATCCTGAGATAACTCAGGTGGCAGATTTGACATCTGTTTGATAAAGACCCCAGATTTGTGAGTTATAAATATTCAGATTTAACATGCTAAAAATTCCGGTTGAGACATATTGTTGATGCTAGATTGATTTGACATTCATATTATCAGCTGGATGTGACCTGTGCACACCATGGTTCGGTGTTGCCCAGTGGATCATGATAGGTATTTGATTTATCACTTCATATGATATTGCATTTACAGTTCATTTCTGATATTGCCTTGAGATTATTACTATCATGACTTTGATCACGTATGCTTCATCATTGCATATACTTTGACATATTGATTCAGCTTGATTAGCCTTGTCGGTCTATTGTTCTAGACTTGGCTATTTCACCAGTTCTACTGAACTTGGTAATGACCCTCCGATGTTCCGCCATGTTGATTTACTGGTAGCTAGCCCAGTATGTGGCTGATCCCCACGATTTAAGCGTGAGCGTGGCTTGAACATCATCCGACTCTATGACTTCTATGTCTCAATCATGAGGGTCGTAGCGGCAGCCAAGACATATCACGCTAGACTGATGATCCGCTTGACTATGCATGTTGATTTGAAAATCTATTTACTCACTAAGCATTGCTTACAGTTGCTACTTACCATTTTTACAGGAAAAGATAAAGGAAAGTCACCTGCCGGACCTAGTTCTTAGGTCTTACAAGATCAAGACAGAAGTTTTCATAGACCTCTACTCAGCAAACCCTTTTGGTACTAATTGGAGGATGATAATATATGGTTTGGGTAGAATTATCTTGATTATATGATGAATTGAATTAGATTAGATGGTACCCTTTATAAGTTTAATTTAAAATCGGTAATCTGTATTAAACTTAAATCCTAATAATTTGTACTGTAATTTATAATTCCGCAATCAATTACTCTATCTTAGTTATGGTTGATATCGTATTGCATGATGTGGGACCTAGACTCGTGACTACCGTCCCGTGAGGGGTGGTCTTCACAGGATGGTATCAGAGCCCATAGTTTGAGTGAATGAAGTATTACGTGAGTACTACTTGATCTCAAACTGAAGCAATACATATGTATCAATCATTTAGGTGGATTGAACTGAGATAGGATATACAGACTGTTAGGATGGAAAAAGGGTACATAGATCTAAGTCTATAAACTAATAGTTAAATGATTTTAATTTTCAGTTAGGATGTCAGGATCAGGATCAGGTGACATACCAAACAACATGACCCCACAACAAATGTTTGAAATGATGCAACAGTTATTAGCCCAACACTCTGAACAACAAAATAAGATTATGCAAGAACAGTTTCAGGCCAGAGATGAGGCCGAAACTAAGAAACGTGAAGACAAAAAGAATAAGCGAAAAGAAAAGCAAGTTCAGAATAATGACTCTGATTCTGATAACTCAAACCCTGAAACCCAAATTGATCAGCCGAAAGGCTGTAAGTTCAAAGATTTCAAAGCGAGCGGTGCCCTGAACTTTGAGGGTACAGTCAATCCAATTCAGGCGATGGATTGGATCAGCCACACTGAAGAGATCTTTAGAATCTCTGACTGCTTAGAATCTAAGAAAGTAAGTTATGCGTCTGCGTTGTTCATTGGTGCTGCCCGTGCTTGGTGGAAAACACAGAGAAGCATATATGGAGAGGATGTAATACAGACTTTAGAGTGGGAACAGTTCTTAGACATGTTCAACGCGAAATATTGCCCTATTGATCAGCGAGACAAGATGGAAGTTCAACTGATGCAGCTGACTCATAGAACCAAGACTGTTGACGAATATGAACATGAATTCTCGCGACTTTGTGGCTACTCCTCGTATCAAGTAGCTACTGAAGAAAGAAAGATGAATCGATTCCGCGGAGGGCTTAACCCGAGATACCGACACCCGATGAGCGCGATAAAATATAAGAGTTATCTAGAAATGGTTGAAGCAGCGAGGCAGATTGGGAGAGGATGCCTAGAGTATGGCGATCAGCTCTATGCTCCATTAGCGAACCCGACATGTCCTTCTCCTCCGAAGAAACAGTGATTTGGCAGATTCTTTAAGCCAAATAAGTCACAACCTCAGCAATCCCAACAATACAGTTCGCCTCAGAAAGCGCAAGCCTACTCTTTAACGAACGAGCCACGATTCTGCAAGAGATGCAGAAAATCACACATGGGGCTATGTAACCCAGATGACGTCACTTGTTTTGCGTGTAACAGAATCGGTCACAGCAGTGAAGAATGCCCTCAGTGAGGACTTGGGTGTGCGAAATGTGGAAAACGAGGACACTTCATGTATCAGTGTCGTAGTGGGCAACGAGTTCAGTCACAGTCGTCAGCTGGAGGATCTACGATGAAAAGCTTAACTGCAACTCGGACCGCAAGGACTCGAGCATTTCAGATAACAGCCAAGGAAGCAAAGGAAACCCCTGACGTGGTTACCGGTACGTCTATGCTTAACTCAATCCCTGCTCGTGTACTATTTGATTCCGGTGCTAGTCGTTCTTTTATATCGACTTCTTTTGCGCAAAGATTATCAAAATCTCCATCCAAGCTTCCTGTCGTGATTGATATTGAGACAGCCAGTAACAACTATGTTATGGTTGATTCCGTATACCGTAATTGCACTCTGCTTGTCCATAATATCTTGTTCAACCTCGATCTCATTCCGATTCCGCTGAAAGAATTTGATGTCATCATCGGCATGGATTGGTTAACGAATAACGAAGCTACGATCATATGAAACCGCCAAATCATCATAATTAAGTCTTCAGATGGTCGAGTATTGGAAATCAAAGGCGAGAAGCGGAAAGGTGCTCACTGTTTTATATCCGTTGAAAAAGCTCACAAGTATTTGTCTAAGGGTCACGAATCGTATCTATGCTATGTCTCGTCTGAATCCGTCTCTGAAGCCAATAAGAAATCCATATCTGATATTCCTATCGTCTGTGAGTTCCCAGACGTATTTCCTGATGATATCTCTGGAGTGCCACCAGAACGTCAAGTCGAATTCGGCATTGACTTAGTTCCTGGTGCGGCTCCCATCGCTAAAGCTCCCTACAGACTTGCACCTGCAGAAATGCAGGAAATGTCAAAGCAGTTGCAAGAGCTGTTAGAAAAGGGTTTTATCCGACCGAGTTCATCTTCGTGGGGTGCACCTGTCTTATTTGTTAAAAAGAAAGACGGAACTCTCCGAATATGCATCGACTACCGCGAGTTGAACAAAGTCATTATCAAGAATAAGTATCCTCTACCCAGAATCGATGATTTATTCGATCAGCTACAAGGGGCAAATTATTTCTCCAAGATTGATCTTCGTTCTGGGTATCATCAATTGAAAGTAAGAGATGAGGATGTTCCAAAAACAGCCTTCCGAACGAGATACGATTATTAGGAATTTCTCGTAATGTCGTTGGGTTTAACGAATGCACCAGCGGCGTTCATGGATCTCATGAATCGCGTGTGCAGACCGATGCTGGATAAGTCAGTTATCGTATTCATAGACGATATCCTGATTTACTCCAAAACGGAGGCTGATCATTCAAATCATCTGCGTCAATTGCTAGAGTTATTGAGAAACGAAAGACTCTATGCAAAATTTTCTAAGTGCGGATTCTGGCTCAAACAGGTACAACTTTATATTGTCTTGAGTCATTCCTAAGCGTTCTTTGATTGAATTAAAACTTGAAATTTCACTCTGATTTATTTTTAGATCCAATTCCTTGGCCATGTCATATCTGGCGAGGGAATTTCCGTTGATCCTTCTAAAGTCGAGGCTGTTCAGAAATGGCAAACACCTCGCAATGCCTCCGAAATTAGAAGTTTCCTTAGATTGGCCGGTTACTATCGGTGACTCATTAAGGACTTCTCAAAGATTGTTGTGCCACTCACGATGCTAACACGAAAGAATACACCTTTCGTATGGGCGGGTAAACAGCAAGAGGCATTTGAAACTTTGAAACAGAAACTTATTCAAGCGCTGATCCTAGCCTTACCAGAGGGCAATGATGACTTTGTTGTTTATAGTGATGCATCTGGTACTGGCTTAGGATGTGTTCTAATGCAAAGAGGAAAAGTAATTGCCTAAGCTTCAAGGCAATTGAAGGATTACGAGAAAAATGCACCAACTCATGATCTTGAGTTGGCTGCCGTTACCTTTGCTCTGAAAATCTGGCGTCACTATCTATATGGGACTAAGTGTCAGTTATATACCGACCATAAAAGTCTCAAACATCTCTTTACTCAAAAGGATCTGAATATGAAACAGCGTCGGTCCTTGAAGCTTATCAAGGACTATGATTGCGAGATCCTATATCATCCCGGCAAAGCTAATGTTGTCGCGGATGCTTTGAGTAGGAAAGTATATCCGGAAAAGTGTTGCTATGCCCTGACTCCTGTTGTATTCTCTTCCGATCTTATCGAGGACCTTAGATCTGCTCAAGCCGAAGCGTTGAAAGAAGAAAATATATGTTCTGAAAATCTCAAAGGACAATTATAATTCTTATCTCTGAACCATTTGGGACTTCAATGTCTGAAAGGAAACCGAATCTAGATTCCTAAATATGGTTCTATCCGTAACACTCTTCTATCCGAAGCCCATCAGTCCAAGTTATCTATTCATCCTGGCAGCTCAAAGATGTACTTCGATCTGAAAGCTGATTACTGGTGGCCAGGAATGAAGAAAGACATAAGTCAACATGTTGAAAGCTGCAGAATCTGTCAAATGGTTAAGGTAGAACACCAGAACCCCTTCCGGGATATGCAACCACTGCCAGTTCCCGAGTGGAAGTGGGAGCATATAACCATGGATTTTGTCACAAAACTGCCAAAGACCAAGAGACAGCACGACTCTATCTTGGTAGTCGTGGACCGATTAACGAAGTCAGCTCACTTCATACCGATGAAAGAGACGTACTCCCTTGATAGATTGACACAGTTGTATATCACAGAAATTATCTCTCGTTATGGTGTGCCGAAATCTATCGTATCTGATCGTGATAGTCGTTTCACTTCAAGAGTTTGGAAAGCGC
This sequence comes from Centrapalus pauciflorus, assembly GCA_020465985.1. NCBI lineage: Eukaryota > Viridiplantae > Streptophyta > Magnoliopsida > Asterales > Asteraceae > Centrapalus > Centrapalus pauciflorus. The sequence goes on along the minus strand of JAANYP010004941.1, from coordinate 171,194 downwards.
TGCAAGAAGGGATGGGTACTCGAATCCCAATGAGTACAGCTTATCACCCAAGTGCATATGGCCAAAGTGAACGTACTATCTTAACACTTGAAGATATGCTTCGTGCCTGTGTTCTTGATCTGGGTGGTAATTGGGATGACTACTTGCCTCCGGTCGAATTCTCACACAATAACACTTATCATTCAACGATCAAGATGACTCCTTTTAAAGCTTTGTACGGAAGAAAATGCAGAACTCCCACCTGTTGGCGCGAAACAGGTGAATCGTCAATAGCAGGACCTGCCCTTCTACAGTTGACTCATGAAAAGATTCAACTTGTCAGAAGGAATATCCTAGAAGCTCAAAGCAGGCAGAAGTCATATTATGATAATCGACACATATCTATCAGCTTTGCGGTTAACGATTGGGTGATGCTAAAAGTATCCCCAATGAAGAATGTGGTGAGATTTATAAAGCGAAACAAGCTAGCTCCGAGATTCATCGGTCCGTTCAAGATTGTCGAAAAGATAGGAAATCAATCTTATCGTCTTGAATTGTCAGTGGACTTATTTGGAATACATCCTGTATTCCATGTTAGTCATTTGAGAAAGAGTCTAGCTGATGAAAGAGAAGTGCAAATACCACATGTTGATCTGCAGATTGATGAAAAGCTTCGCGTGGTTGAAGAGCCAGAATGTATTCTGGACTCGAAGACCAAGAAGCTTAGAAATAAAGATATACAGATGGTGCTCGTCCAGTGGAAACACCACAAAGGTTCGCATCAGTCTTGGGAATCTGAAGATGTCATGAAAGAAATTTATTTGTGAGTTATAGATATTCAGATTTAACATGCTTAAAATTCCGGTTGAGACATATTGTTGATGCTAGATTGATTTGACATTCATATTATCAGCTGGATTGTGACCTGTGCACACCATGGTTCGGTGTTGCCCAGTGGATCATGATAGCTATTTGATTTATCACTTCATATGATATTGCATTTACAGTTCATTTATGATATTGCCTTGAGATTATTGCTATCATGACTTTGATCACGTATGCTTTATCATTGCATATACTTTGACATATTGATTCAGCTTGATTAGCCTTGTCGGTCTATTGTTCTAGACCTGGCTATTTCACCAGTTCTACTGAACTTGGTAATGACCCTCCGATGTTCCGCCATGTTGATTTACTGGTAGCTAGCCCAGTATGTGGCTGATCCCCACGATTTAAGCGTGAGCGTGGCTTGAACATCATCCGACTCTATGACTTCTATGTCTCAATCATGAGGGTTATAGCGGCAGCCAAGACATATCACGCTAGACTGATGATCCGTTTGACTATGCATGTTGATTTGAAAATCTATTTACTCACTAAGCATTGCTTACAGTTGCTACTTACCATTTTTACAGGAAAAGATAAAGGAAAGTCACCTGCTGGACCTAGTTCTTAGGTCTTACAAGATCAAGACAGAAGTTTTCATAGACCTCTACTCAGCAAACCCTTTTGGTACTAATTGGAGGATGATAATATGATGGTTTGGGTAGAATTATCTTGATTATATGATGACTTGAATTAGATTAGATGGTACCCTTTATAAGTTTAATTTAAAATCGGTAATCTGTATTAAACTTCAATCCTAATAATTTGTATAGTAATTTATAATTCTGCAATCAATTACTCTATCTTAGTTATGGTTGATATCGTATTGCATGATGTGGGACCTAGCGGGGCGGTCTTCACACGATCTACCTCTCTATGTTCTTAACGGATAAATTAATTTGATGTGACGGGGACGTCACAAAAGTCTAAGTTGGAAAGGGTAGGTTATACCGATAAGATTAATTAATTTAGCCCTCACAAAAAAATTTTAGACTACATTTTATATAAAAAAATTATAGAGATTTACAGCCCCGCATACCAAAACAGTAAAAATTTAAAAAATCAGTAAAGTTGGGTGCAGGGGGGCACAGGCCTGCGCTGGCCTAGTGTCCCATCGAGTTTAAATTTCCATATTCAAGCCTCACTTGCCATTTTCACAAACCCTAGAAGCTTAAACCTACGGTTGGGTGTGCGGCTATCTCCCAAAAACCTCATTTTTGTGCCAAAAATTTGCAAATCTAAGTCCCAAAACACCTACATTTTCATAAATATCAAATATCTAGGCTAGAAATCACCTCTTGTGGGTAGATTCATCATTTTGAAAGATTTTTGGGTGAAGAAAGTGGTGAAGAAAAATACTAGATTTTTGCCAAGTTTAGCTTCCAAACACCAAGGTTAATATTTTTATTAAATAATTGCAACTTATTTCATACTTTTTGAGCAAAAATAAAAGCTTGAGCTTCATGGTCATCCATGGAGTTTTCATGATGAGTTTGACCTTTTAGAGTCAAAGTATGTGAAATTGCAAGAATTTGATGATAACCTTGATATATTTTTTATGAGATATGTGTCTACTTGCTATTTTAGTTGATTTGTCATGATTAATTTCTAGAAAATTAATTTGGATTTATTAAGTTGCTTGCCTAAATTTGCATATAATGTTAAAATATAAAACTTGGGTGATTCGCTAGAAATTAATTGTATGTGCTAAATGAATTTTATGGATATATGATATATGTTTAGTGTTTACAATAATGGCAAAATATAGACTATATATATGGGATGCAAATTTTGAGCGTAAAAGAGTGTGTGTGTGTCTATATATATATATATATATATATATATATATATATATATATATATATATATATATATATATATATATATATATATATATATATATAGACATACCTTTTTTAGTTGAGCGTAATTGTGCAAAATGTAATTACATGTTGCATAGTTTGATTTATCTCATACATATTGTGGTTGGTTGGCACAATTGTAGATGTCGAGGAGAACGAGACAACGAACTCATAATGTCAACGTACCGATAGATTGGTCTCCAAACCTCTTATTGTCACAACACCCTGAACATATTAAAACACACCTACTTTTATATACGAAATACACGAAGGGTTGGGGAAGCATACTTGAATTGGGCGGCCCCAAAATTTATCAGGCCGATGTGGTTGAGTGGATGTCTACCCTACGGAGGGAGAAGGGTCGTTCACCGAATGACTTTAGATTGATAGGAACCGTCCATGGTAGGGACGTGGCGATGGATGCGCAAATCCTTCGCCAATTATTTAATTTAGATACGGGGGTAGGTCTCGAAGGGTCTAACCAGCGAGGGTATGAGTATAACACCGAGGCCCAGTTGGCCTTTACTGACATGACTTGGTCAGGGAAGTGGACAGAGCAGGTGAGTAGAGTTTTTATTCCATCCATTTTGGAATTTGAGTCATCCACTTCCTATAGCCGAAGGGCTTTGACTCCGAGGTGTAAGGTGCTTCTCAAGATTATTGTGAAAAACATCTTGCCTCGTGATAGTGATCTGTCTAGGTCAGACATAGGGATATCATGGTCCTACACGCCCTTCTTAAGGGTAAGCCCAGACTGTCCTTCGCATGGACAGTCATGAATGATATTTGGGCTATGTACGATACTAGAGAAAGGACGATCATACCCCACGCTTAGTTGATCTCGAAGTTCCTTGAGAAGACGGGTTCACTTTCGCCCTATTCTCTGCTTTCCCTTGTTTCGACGACGTTCATTACGGCCGCCATATTCCCTACCTTGATTTTTAGGGAATTTGATGAAGGGTTCGAGATATTCGATAAAGAGACAAATCAGTCGTATATCGAGGACTATACTGAGAATGAGAAGAGAGAGAGAGAGAGAGAGAGAGAGAGAGAGAGGAGAATGCCGCTAATGAGGCGGGAGTTCGGCACGAAGAGCCGAATAGAGGAGCGTCTACCTCGCATAGTCGAGGTGATGACGGTGTTGATTTTGACCGCATGATGACTCGGTTAGATGACTTAGCAGTGGGCCAGGGTGAGTTCTGAGATGACGTGACCTAGAGATTAGATGAGATGAATGGGCGTGTGACCCATATTTATGATAGGGTCGATCACTTGTCGGGTCGGGTAGATCAGCTTCAGGGCGGGCAGAGAGCCCTGGCATACCAAAATACCTATTACCAGCACCATAACTAGGCATACTAGGAGGGAGTCCGAAATCACGAGGACTCTGTAGCCAGTATGCCATATAAGTCGTATAGTGATTACACGATGCCCAATTACCAGGCCTACGACCCTGCCGTAGATTCTTGTCAGCGCTATCCGGCGCATGGCAGGCAGGACCTCCCATACCAGATCCCCACTCACTTGGTTCCGCCGACAGCACAATTCACCACTGGCCAAAACCCGTACACCGACTTCTTCAACAACGTCTTCAGTCCTCCTCCATTTGAATGATCGGGTACTATCCTTCCTTATTCTTTACTATTTTGTCTTTTATTTTATTTCTGTTATGCCTTTAAAATCTTTATCGTAGTTTTTATTTTGAGTTTTAGTTGAGTCCTATTTAGAGCTTTAATGTTTATATAGTCTGTCTTATCTTCCCCAATCGAGTCTTATTTGCCGATCAGGCTGTGGAACATGATGATACATTATAAATACATGTACGAGGGAATTGGCTAGTGTTGACAGGATATTCTATAATTAAAATGTATTTGGGCTTAAATATAAGTAATATGTCAAAAGATTTTGAAAACCCATGCAATAAGGGGGAGAAATTAGTCTTGTTTTTAGCCTAAAAAAATGAGTTATTTGTAGTCTAGATGGTTCGGGAAACTAAATCTGTAGGGGTACCAATCATGTCTAATCCCCTAAAACCGTTTGGTTTGGGAGTGGTTGACTGAAATCTCGTTACATAGATCATCTAGCTTATCTAGTTTGAAAAGAAAATAGGTAGAAGCATGGTGTTAAAAAGAAAAAGTAGTCGTAACATGTAAAGAGGAAAAGATGGTTGAAAGACCCACATGTGTTAAGCTTCGTAACCTTGAGCTAAAAGGGTATTTCCAAGAGTGAGATACATTATATAAATTCTAAGGGAAGTATATTTTAACTGAAAATGTCTTCAATTTACACGTTAAAAAATTTTAATGCATTAGTGCGAAGGCTAGCTTAACATAGAATTCCTAGAGTCACTGCTAATACATGCTGGTACATAGTTAGTTCAGATTCCAAAAGCTTGTTCGGGGACGACCAAGAGTTAGGTTGGGGAGATTTGATGAGTCTATAATTTTTATGGTTTCAGAGTCATTTTATGTTCATTTTAAGCACCGATACTTCGTAAAATCCATACTATTACTCCAAGTTTGTGTTTAAGGGTCAAGAGATTAAAAGAAACCAACTCGAGGAAATTCAGAGCAAACCGAGCCAAAGGGGGCGCAGGCCTGCGCCACCCTGCGCTCCCAAACAGAATGACCCAGCTGTCCAGATGAGTTCCAGCGTAGCCCATCGTAACCCTAGCCGCATCCTGGTGCAGGGGGCGCAGGCCTGCGCCTGGCCTGTGCTGGGACGGCGCAAAAACGTGTTTTCCAGCCTGTGAAACTTTAATCTCGACTCCTTTATAAATAGAGGTCGATTACAACCTTAGAAAGAGCCCTGAAATGTGTGAAAGAGTTAGGGAAGCCCTGCTAGAGTGGATCTACGATACAAGAATGAAGACGGTGATTCGCAAGCTACAAGATGTCTCAGATCAACACCATTGAAGAGCATATGATGAGCGGCTAATCCATTTAGCCATTTGCGGAGGATCTACGGCTAAGTTTACTCTGCTTTAATTTCTTATGTTTTGATGTATTTGTATTGATTGAGATATATTGTGTGTATGCAAATGATAAGCATTCGGCTATGATTATGCTTGTATATTTTGATTGGTAAAATCAAGATAGTTTATAGTAGTATTATTATTTGTGCCGAGTCCATTAGCTTAGGTTAAGACAAGTAATGAATATTGCATACGCTATGCCGAGATTTATTGGTTAAAATATATTTGAGTAATTTAGTCGCACAATTAATTATGTCTATGTGATTGTTGTATGGTGATTCCGTGAATGGTTATTCTTCTCTTGATCGTTTATCTTCTACGTTAGTTATTTTTGCCATTAATTTTAGTCACAAAGTAATAGTAAGTCATGAATCTAAACAAATCATTCAAATCCATAATTCACCATTTACAGTGCTTTCAATAAAACTTATAAGGCTAATTACCTAGCCCTAATTACAAATTCACTCCCTGCAGATTCGACCCTTACTTCTGTAAGACTAAATAGTAGATATAAGGATTATCTCTGCGGATCACAACGACGGCCCGTCAGATTCACCTGCTTTTAGTTCGCGCAAGCTTTTCTCCGATGACTCTCCCTGCTTTATCCGTCCATTTCGTGTGAAGATTGACGATCCTCATTCTCTCCGTTGATTCTCCGACGGTGCAACACCATCATCATTAAAAAAATTTAATGCATCCTTTATCTTTTCATGTTACGTCTATAATGATTAATTACTGCCAAGTAACTTAAAAACTTGTTGCAAAATTAATGTTTGGTGGGAAACTATATATGTTTTACTGGCCCATGCTGTAACATCCATGATTTGAACCATATGTAATAGACATTTAAGACTTAACTTATGTATCGGTGAATGAATTAATATTTCGATTAAGTAAATTCCGTTTCATGAATTTAAATATAATAAATAATGATGAGAAATCATCATTGTTGTTTTTTGAGCAACAATAACAATGACGAACCGTCATGGTTGATGAAAATAAAATCCAAGGTTTGGATTTTTAACAATTAATCACTGAATGGAAATAAATAGGAAATATAAAGGTCATAATGAGAAAATGAATGTTAAAGGGGGTATATTCCTTAAAGTTACGAATTTATGGGTTTTATGTTCGGTTTTATGAACACTGAATCATAGATCCTTGTTAAGGATGTTAATGCATGTTGGAATTAATGGTTCAAATGTGTAAATCGAGTGTTATGTAAGCTATGTACCAATTTCCAGCCTCTGATTTAACTCCTAAGTGTGATTTTAAATTTTACTATGTGTTTTAGTGTGTGTTTGACGAGCAGTGAGATAGGGCTTAAATAATCTGATTTTGGTACATAAAAAGGTTAGCTTGGTGTTAATAAGTGTTAAAAATGGGATATATTAACCTTTGTACTAATAGACTTCAATCACAGGATTGGTACTAAATGATCGAATGAAATTTGTATGAACTTCGGATTGAAGTTCGGGTCATATGAATTTCGGGTCTGATGAACAAACCACACGAATTTTGGTCGTATCCGAAACTCAGGTCTAAGAAACTTCGATTGACATTTTGATGGGAAACTTGGTAAGTCATGAAATGAATTTCGGTTCACTGGACATCCGAATTTTGGGTCACATGGGCATCCGAATTTCGGGTGGTTTGTCAAGAAAATTACAAAGTTGAGAAACTAAGGATGAAATTATATGTCATCCAAACTTCGGATGTGGTCTGAATTATGGGTCATACAGTAAGAAATTCAAAGTTAAGTTTTATGAAAACTTAAGAAATAATCCAATATTGATATTAATATTCATGTATACATTGACATAACAGGATCTCTGTGGTTTTGACAAACACACATTGATGTATAAATGTGGTAAAAGCTTGAGTTGATAAGATTAAAGTCATAACTAATTGTGTAAGACCGCGTGATGTTCTTCTAGGACATCCTTGCTAAGTAAAACCACTGTGAGTGATAGGTTACTATGCAAGCATTTATTTTCTTTGCATTCATATTAATTGGCATAAGTCAAGGCCCCAGTAGCAATACAATATCAATCAAGAAACTAAGATAATAACTAACAGTGCAAAATTAAAGTTAATTACAATCAGAGACAATTTAAGTAATAGGGTACAGACTTCTAAACTATAACATCAAAGAACAAATATAAACTAGCCCTGAACCCCAAAGCTTTATCATCAGCCAAGTACCAAGGTGTTGAAACAGGTTCTAAAGCACTTCAAGCTCTTTCAGAGTCCTGACCTATGAACTAGGTCCAACCAATCCTTTGCCTTTACCTGAAAAATAATGCAACAACGGGGTAAGCTTATTTGCTTAGTGAGAATGTAGAATTTCACATTTAACATGCAATTATGAACGCGGAAAGCTCATGAACGACACTTGGCTCATGCACAGCTCAGCTCTATTGCTCATGCACTGCACTAGGCTCATGCACAGCTCAAATCTCGAAGGGACATTGGCCAATTAAATGCTCTTTGATGCGCGTCTTTGCTCAGATCCCAGTTATAAAACTGTTGTTTCTCTAGAGACTTTTAGACAAATTCATAAGGAATGCTCGGATAATGATAACACCATACACACGCATCATTAGTGGGGATCAGCCACGTACGTGGGCTAGCTACCAGTAATTGCTGTATGGGTATCATCATAATGCTCAGCTCTAGCTACCCTCTGTGCTTTCATCATGTAAATCAGCACATCATAAGCCTAACATTAACCCAACACTAAGCAATAGTGTTGGTGTTAAGCTTAACAATCAAATGACTCGTTAATGAATAGAAGCTAGAAGAAGAAATGCTCAGCCCAACAAATGAATATCGAATATACTACAGATGAATCAAAGGCTAATAAATATCAGAAATGATATGATTAACAGATTGAGCAACAAGCAAAGCTAAAAGAGCATCAGTGAAGGCTAAAGCAAAGTGGCAAGCCGTCTGTAAGTCAGATATAAGTCAGATAGTGGTTCTAACCCACTACAGATTGTGAGCAACAGAGCCAGAGCCAGAAAGTGCAATTAACCAGTAACAGTGAGTTGTAGATTTTACTTTAACTGCAAATTATGTGAATTGAGACTTTTGTTGCTTTATTCTAATTTTATTGGCATTCTGATCCTGAGCATAATGATATATTGTCATAACATGTTCTTGTTTCTCATAACATATCAATTGGCCCTCTTATATGATCTATTGTTATTGATGTACCCTTGTACTTGTCATGTTATTAACATGAAGCCTGCGTTCAATTGAATGTGCATCATTTAGTACATGCTCGGGCATAATAATGAACTCATAATCCGGTGTGAATTGGGCTGAGGTTGACAACTGGCCACTGTCGGGGACTGATTATCTCATATACTCATTCCAGCCAGGTTGTACATCCCCGATCGATAATTGAACTTCCATGGAGACTTATATCTCGGAAATCCATGCTTCCCAGCATGATGAAAACTTGTTATTTATGCCCTCCGCACGAATGGGCACACATTGCCCATATTCACATTTGGTTTGTAAAAAATAATTGTTGAATGTGTAATCTGTTATCTCAGAAAGCCATAGCTTATAGTTGAATTCAAATGTTTTCAGGCAAAGGTAAAGACGTTGTTTGGCCTTCTACTTAGGCTACCATCCAGTTATCCGGTGATCCATAGAATCTATTTGGTAAATTTGAAGAAAATATAGCTTTGGGATTTGGTTTTGGTGACGTTGAAACAAACAATTATGTTGTAATAGTCAGATTATGACCCTATAGACCTATAAATACTCTGTGTTTTAGTGATGATGTAAATATGCACTAGTTCTATGTTTGAAATTTTAATTATGTTTTAATATTGGGTTTGCATGTTGATCTTGGAGTTTATCTTTTGTCATTATAAAGGAGGATGTTTCACATGCATCCTACACTTCCATCAAGTTTAAAATTATTTATGAAACATACTCACAAGAAAATTATTGATTTTAATTCAATTATGAATATTTTTAGGGTTATTAATGATGAAAAAACCAAAATGTTTTGGCGTTTTTATCGTTTTGTCGACCCTCTATGTTATTATTTCCAATATAAATTTTCAACTTTACATTTTTAGTTTTCATTAAAACCTGGTTTTTCAGATTTTAGAAGACCTGATTTACCGATCATAATTAATTCAATTATGATTTTCTATGTAAACACCAACCAAATTATGACCAAACTTTCCTAAGGGTCTTAATGCATAGGTCCCAACTAGCATTACAAATATCAACCATAAACTAAGATGGAGTAAGTAAATACTTTAAGTTGGTGCACAACAAAGTTTGAAATTTTAGTTATAAAAGGTACAAGTCTTGCTATTCTATCACATCATCATAAAATCACATATTTGTTACCAAGCTCCCAAAGCTAAAGCTTCATAATCTCCATTAGCTCCCAAGCAACGTCTTGCCGTTAAAGTGCAAAAAGTTTCAAGGATGCAAAGTGTTTTCCAAGTCCTTCAAGTGTCTAAATTTTCAAATAAGTTTTGGTGTTTGCATCTCCATCCCTTTTATAGGAGATGAGTTGTAACAACAAATTAATTATATTCAATTGTAATAATAATAATAATAATAAACCATTTTTTTATTAATAATTAAATATAATAATTGTATTATTAAACCATGAGTTGTAACAACAAATTAATTATATTTAATTGTAATAAAAAAACATTTTTTATTAATGATTCTATCATTAAACCAATTCTGTAACGGCTCTAGAATTGTCTAGATTCGTTCAAGACATGAACGCGGCTCACGCAAAAAAAATACCTTATACAAAGTACAAGGCAGATGCGAGTGCTCACAAGTTTAATGATTTGTTACTGTTTGGACCCAAGATTTGTCTTGGAGTAACTTGTCATACCTATCAAGGCTCCTCCTTATAAACCACTCATAGTTTGGTCCTTCTTCCTATGTGGGACAAGTTTTCACACTTTTAACTTGCATTTTCCCACATCAAACACCAATCTTTGAGCATCGATATCTCATTCATCATAGCTCCGTTTTGGACGTTCTTTATATCATTGTAATCCTCTCTTCAAGGAGAATACATACCCACTAAATATTAATTATATATCTCACAATTATATATAATTATATTTGGTCCAAAAACATGGAAAATACACTTTTTCCTTTGAAAAATTTACACTTTTTTCCAACAATCCCCCACATGAATGAGAGATCGATCGAAAACACATTCCAATCATTAAAGATTGTAGGGATAGTGTGCCCGATACCAATTATAAAATATAAGAAATGTATTACGAATTACAATTCAGAAATGAAATTACAATACACGGAAGTAAATTAAAATTACAAGTAAAGGAAATAACAGTACTGAAAATAAATTACAATACGGAAAAGAAGGTTGAGTCTCGTGTTTGACACGATGCCCTTAAAACAGATTCGAAGTCTGTTTCCCAGGGTACAACAGCCAAAGCAGCGTGTACTGCCGAAGGAAACCAACTTGCCTGAAAATTCACATGAATTGAAGGTGTTCTTCGTTCTTGGAAGCAGCAACGTCTTGCCGTTAAAGTGCAAAAAGTTTCAAGGATGCAAAGTGTTTTCCAAGTCTTTCAAGTGTCTAAATTTTCAAGTAAGTTTTGGTGTTTGCATCACCATCCCTTTTATAGAAGATGAGTTGTAACAACAAATTAATTATATCCAATTGTAATAATAATAAAAAAACCATTTTCTTATTAATAATTAAATATAATAATTGTATTATTAAACCATGAGTTGTAACAACAAATTAATTATATTTAATTGTAATAAAAAACATTTTTTTAATAATTAAATATAATAATTATATCATTAAACCATTTCTGTAACGGCTCCAGAATTATCTAGATTAGTTCAAGACACGAACGCGGCTCACGCAAAAAAAAATATCTTATACAAAGTACGAGGCAGATGCGAGTGCTCACAAGTTTAATGATTTGCTACTGTTTGGACCCAAGATTTGTCTTGGAGTAACTTGTCATACTTGTCAAGGCTCCTCCTTATAAACCACTCATGGTTTGGTCCTTCTTCCTATGTGTGACAAGTTTTCACACTTTTAACTTGCATTTTCCCATATCAAACACCAATCTTTGAGCATCGATATCTCATTCATCTTAGCTCCGTTTTGGACGTTCTTTATATCATTGTAATCCTCTCTTCAAGGGGAATACATACCCACAAAATATTAATTATATATCTCACAATTATATATAATTATAAAAACATGGAAAATACACTTTTTCCTTTCAAAAATTTACACTTTTTTCCAACAATCCCCCACATGAATGAGAGATCGATCGAAAACACATTCCAATCATCCCCCACATGTATGAGATTGATCGAAGAAACATAAAATTCCAATGAATTTCCAATGGTTGAAATCTTGCATAGGATAGGTAGGTGTAAACCTTTGAACCTTCCCTTATGAAATGCACTTAGCCTTTTAGCCGTCAGTAGAACTCGATGTCTTTGAACTGAGCTGCCATTTATGAAGACGACAATACACTTCACACAAGAATCTCCCTAACAAGGTTAACTCCTCATAGTCGTGTCCGTTATGGTCATGGAACACTAGCCTGGTTCTATAACACCTCGCTTTTTATTTAATTATTTTGAGCAATTTGCGTTAAATGATGTAATTCCGAGTTTTGGTATAAATAGGAGCGGACTGTTCATTTTTCTCATTTCTTGCAAAATCCATCTAGCAATTTGAGAGACTCTCTCTCTAGCCTGAACTTCTCTCTAACTTTTCTCCCAAACCGACAGGCCAAATCTCGAGTTCTATACGTCATCGGAAAGATCTCGAAGAGTACTACACGGATCTGATATTGCATGTACGATTTCATACGGATTTGAGGTAAAAATTGTCATTCTCGTTTTCTGCATTTTCGGTTTTGAAGAAAGCTTTACAATTCCACTTTTGGTTCGATTTTAAGCTATTTAGCTTGAGTTTTAGCTCGATTCTGTTAGATTATGTACGATATAATCGAACCTAGGCTTATTACTTAGCTCATTTATGATTTTTAGACTTGAAAATGCATGTTTAAAAGCTGCAAAACATGAACAAACTCGAAAATGCATAGAACAAATTCGAAATGCCAAGAACAAGCTCGAATAGAGCTAAATTCGAACTGTTGGTTCGAATTTAATCCCTTGTTCGAGTTTATGTTCGAAATTAGCTTCATGAATTCGAATTTAACCCCCTGTTCGAGTTTATGTTCGAATTTAAGCTCCATATGTACGAATTTGAGCATCAAATTCAAAACCCTCCCCCTAAATTCGAAATTAATTGATAAAATTCATGAGCAACGCGTAAATTAACAAAATATCTAGCAAGATATTTAACTAGAAGTTATGGTTTGTAAATATTAGAATTTTAAGCTAGCATTATTAATTTAGCATATATTCTTTAATGTTAGGTTACAGATATTAAACATAAGCAGTTGAGCCCAGTTACGAGTCAAAGCCAGTGCCTGAATATATTAAAGTCTAGATAAGCAAGTGCAAGCGTTTCAAAGCAATTAAAAAGCATAGAAAAGCCAGCGCAAGCATTTTCAGTACTGTAAGTAATAGTTATTCTTGTTTACATGTTTTATATGAAATTGAGACATAATTTGCTTCTATATGACTTCTTTGGAATTCAATAGACTCTTGTGAGTAAAGGCGAACACTGTGGTACAGGCGGTGCCCAGCTTAGCCGGATCTTACATCTGATCTATTAATGTGCATATTTATTTGCTATCTGCTTATTATTCTGCATACTATACAGCAAGCTTTGTTTGAGCGTTTCTTTGTGCATATTCATAAGCATTATACTTAGCAAGCAAGCAATTCTGATGCTCACCACTATCCCAAGCATTATGCGGGTAGCTAGCCCTGTATCACCGACTGATCATCGGAAGCGGTAACCCCTAGTGGTGGCATCTCCTTTCTGTGTGAAATGTCTCAATTGTGCAAGCATTCTTTCTGGGTATTAAGCAAGCAAGCAAGCATAACAAGCCTTTATAGGCACTTTCGCCACATATTTTACATGCATTCATGAATATCTGTTTACTCACTAAGCAATTAGCTTACAGTTGCTACTCACAATTTTTACAGGAAAAGGTAAAGAGCAAGCTGGACCTTCTGCTTAGGTCTATTTTCTGATCAACCCAGAGAACTTAGCTCACTATCAGCTTGTGGTATAGCTTTATGATGCCTTGGGTTCTGGGTAGCTGCTTTTATGTATGTTGTGATGTTTTAGTAGCTTAGTACTGTAACCTTGTAGCACGTGTAGTGCATGACTTATTGTAATATTTTATTTAGCTTTATGCAAGTATTATTATTCCTGGGATAAGCAAGCGTGATTAAAGCAAGGATGTGACAGGATGGTATCAGAGCATTAGTTTGAGGGATTCAAGTGTTAGCAATAACACTTGGACTCAAACTTTTAAGCAAAGATATTAGCTTCGAATATCTAGGCTTTAACTTGACCTGAGATAGGCTTTGACTTTGCTTTAGGAATTGGGAAATGGGGTAGAATAGGGATTATGCCAATTCTTATGCAAGTATTATTTATATAATTTCAGAACATGTCTGGATCTGGTGAAGGAGCTGGAGGTGGACTCACTCCTGAACAGATCATGCAAATTATGCAAACTATGCTTAATGAGAACAACGAGCGTCAAGCTAAGTTTTTGCAAGATCAGTTTCGTGCTCGTGATGAAGCCGAAACTAGGCGTAGAGAAGAACGTAGGAAGTAGCAACATGATGATACTGGACGTCGTGACGATAACACTGACGAGGAGGAAGCCCCTGTAGTCCCTCCTAAGGGCTGCAACTTCCGTTACTTCAAAGCTTGCGGAGCTCAACCTTTTAAAGGAGTTGCAAACTCTATCGAAGCGCTCGAGTGGATCACTGGCATTGAGCGAATATTTCTCATCAGCGACTGTGCTGAAGAATCCAAGGTCAGCTTTGCTACTACATTGTTCGAGGGTGGCGCTGTTATGTGGTGGAGATCTCAGGAGAACATGCACGGAGCCAACTGGATTAAGTCCCTATCTTGGGATGAATTTAAGGTTATTTTCTTTCATCAGTATTGCCCAGCTAATGAAAAGAAGCGTTTGGAAGAAAAGCTTATGTCTCTTACTCAGGGAACCAAATCAGTGACTGAGTATGAGATTGAATTTACCCGACTAAGCTTGCTGTCTGACTATCAAGTCGCTACTGAATAGCGAAAGATCGATCGTTTTCTAATGGGTCTGCATCCCGAATATCATAAGTTCTTGAAGCATCAGAGATACACCAACTATGCTGATTGTGTTGAAGCTGCTCGAATTCTCGAGCAGGATTTTGTTCGAGCTGGAGGAGTTCCTGCTCCATCTGTTAACCCGACATGTCCATCACCGCCCAAGAAATCACGCACTGGCATTTATTCTGGATCTTCATCCAGGTATTCTCAACCACAGCAGTCTCAATACCGACAGTTCAGCTCACCTCCGGCACAGCAATCTCGATCTTATACGGTACATTTTGAGTCGAGGCAGTGTCGCCGCTGCCATAAGTCACACATTGGGCGTTGTAACCCCAATGATGTGACGTGCTACGTGTGCAACAACATAGGACATAGCAGTGAAGAATGTCCTAACAAAGTTAAAGTTTGCAACAATTGTTTACGCCCTGGACATAATGAGCATGCATGTACGCATCCGTTCATCATAATTTACCCGAGTGCAGAGCATCATCCGCGATTGCAGCAGCAGCAACACCGACCTCAGCAACAATATCAACAACAACAGCAAAGACAAAATCAACCGGCCCGACATAGCACATCGCGAGGAGGTTCTAGTCGCCGTAACGAGCCAGCTCAGAGTCAGAATCGCGCATTCCAAATAACAGCCGAGCAAGCAAAGGAAATACCAGATGTGGTATCTAGTATGTTTCTCATTAACTCCGTACCTGCTAGAGTTATTTTTGATTCAGGAGCCAACCGTTCCTTCATATCAAATTCATTTGCATCTAAACTTGGAATTGCACCGAGTACTCTACCTGTTATCTTTGATATTGAAACGGCTAGTAATATAAGTGTGTCTACCGATAAAATCTACCGTGATTGCATCATTCTCCTCGATGAAATTCTCGTTGCTCAAGCCGAAGCCCTAAAAGAAGAAAACCTCAACTCTGAGGATATGAAGGGGCAATTTCAATTCTTAGTCAATAGCCCACGTGGCTTAAAACTCTTTAAGAATCGCATCTGGGTTCCGAAATTTGGAGATATACGACAGAAGATTCTCTCAGAAGCGCATTGTTCGAATTTTTCCGTACATCCCGGCAGCACCAAGATGTATAACGATCTAAAAGCCGAGTATTGGTGGCCCGGTATGAAAAGAGACGTAGGCCAATATGTCGATAATTGTGTTACATGCCGATTAGTCAAAGCGGAGCATCAGCAGCCTTATGGCAGCCTACAGCCTCTACCGATTCCCGAGTGGAAGTTCGATCACATAACGATGGACTTTGTGACGAAGCTTCCGGCTACACGAAGACAGCACGATGCAATATGGGTCATTGTAGATCGTCTAACCAAAGTCGCTCATTTCATACCAATTCGTGAGAGCTATTCATTGGAGAAGCTAGCTAAGTTGTATATAGACGAGATCGTTACTCGACACGGAGTGCCACTGTCAATTGTTTCAGATCGCGACAGCCGGTTCACTTCGAGGTTCTGGAGTGCATTACAAGAAGGATTAGGCACCAAGATCAGAATGAGCACGGCGTATCATCCGCAGCCTGATGGCCAAAGTGAGCGTACGATCCTTACACTTGAAGACATGATGCGGGCATGCGTTCTTGAGTTTAGCGGTAATTGGGACGACCAATTGCCATTAGCAGAGTTTTCTTATAACAATAGTTACCACTCGTCCATCAAAGCCGCACCTTTTGAAGCCTTATATGGACGCAAGTGTCGAACGCCTACGTGTTGGCATGAAGCCGGTGAAGCATCAATCGCCGGTCCCGAATTACTTCAACAAACTAATGACAAGATTCGAATCATTCACCAACGGCTGGAAACTGCTCAATCTCGACAAAAGTCGTACCACGACCGACGCCATAAGCCTTTAGAATTCCAGAAAGACGATTATGTCGTATTGAAAGTCTCGCCGATTAAAGGTGTGTTCAGATTCGGCAAGCGTGGCAAGTTAGCACCACGATTCGTTGGTCCTTTCAAGATCACCGAGCGTGTTGGAACTCAATCTTATCTGTTGGACTTGCCAAGCGAACTGTCCAACATACACCCCGTATTTCACGTCTCGCAGCTAAGGAAGTGTAATGAAAACGAAAGCGAAAAATGGGCTGATCATCTGAGCTACAAGATCAACGAGAAGCTGCAATGTGACGAGCCTGAGGTCATCCTAGAGACAAAAATGAAGAAACTAAGGAATCGAGAAGTGGCAATGGTGTTGGTGCAATGGAGAACTTCTCATGGTACTTCCCAGACCTGGGAATCTGAGCAAGACATGAGAGTTCGATATCCGCATCTGTTTGAGCCTTAGGTACTTCGAGGACGAAGTGCAAGCGTGGTGGGCTCATACTATAACACCTCGCTTTTTGTTTTATGTATTTTGAGCAATTTGCATTAAATGATGTAATTCCGAGTTCTGGTATAAATAGGAGCGGACTGTTCATTTTTCTCATTTCTTGCAAAATCCATCTAGCAATTTGAGAGACTCTCTCTCTCTAGCCCGAACTTCTCTCTAACATTTCTCCCAAACCGACAGGCCAAATCTCGAGTTCTATACGTCATCGGAAAGATCTCGAAGAGTACTACACGGATCTGCTATTACATGTACGATTTCATACGGATTTGAGGTAAAAATTGTCATTCTCGTTTTCTGCATTTTTGGTTTTGAAGAAAGCATAATAATTCCACTTTTGGTTCGATTTTAAGCTATTTAGCTTGAGTTTAGCTCGATTCTGTTAGATTATGTACGATATAATCGAACCTAGGCTTATTACTTAGCTCATTTATGATTTTTAGACTTGAAAATGCATGTTTAAAAGCTGCAAAACATGAACAAACTCGAAAATGCATAGAACAAATTCGAAATGCCAAGAACAAGCTCGAATAGAGCTAAATTCGAACTGTAGGTTCGAATTTAATCCCCTGTTCGAGTTTATGTTCGAAATTAGCTTCATGAATTCGAATTTAACCCCCTGTTCGAGTTTATGTTCGAATTTAAGCTCCATATGTTCGAATTTGAGCATCAAATTCGAAACCCTCCCCCTAAATTCAAAATAAATTGATAAAATTCATGAGCAACGCGTAAATTAACAAAATATCTAGCAAAATATTTAACTAGAAGTTATGGTTTGTAAATATTAGAATTTTAAGCTAGCATTATTAATTTAGCATATATTCTGTAATGTTAGATTACAGATATTAAACATAAGCAGTTTAGCCCAGTTACGAGTCAAAGCCAGTGCCACAATATATTAAAGTCTAGATAAGCAAGTGCAAGCGTTTCAAAGCAATTAAAAAGCATAGAAAAGCCAGCGCAAGCATTTTCAGTACTGTGAGTAACAGTTATTCTTGTTTACATGTTTTATATGAAATTGAGACATAATTTGCTTCTATATGACTTCTTTGGAATTCAATAGACTCTTGTGAGTAAAGGCGAACACTGGGTACAGGCGATGCCCAGCTTAGCCGGATCTTACATCTGATCTATTAATGTGCATATTTATTTGTTATCTGCTTATTATTCTGCATACTATACAGCAAGCTTTGTTTGAGCGTTTCTTTGTGCATATTCATAAGCATTATACTTAGCAAGCAAGCAATTCTGATGTTCACCACTATCCCAAGCATAAAATTATGCGGGTAGCTAGCCCCGTATCACCGACTGATCATCGGAAGCGGTAACCCCTAGTGGTGGCATCTCCTTTCTGCGTGAAATGTCTCAATTGTGCAAGCATTCTTTCTGGGTATTAAGCAAGCAAGCAAGCAAGCATAACAAGTCTTTATAGGCACTTTCGCCACATATTTTACATGCATTCATGAATATCTGTTTACTCACTAAGCAATTAGCTTACAGTTGCTACTCACAATTTTTACAGGAAAAGGTAAAGAGCAAGCTGGACCTTCTGCTTAGGTCTATTTTCTGATCAACCCACAGGACTTAGCTCACTATCAGCTTGTGGTATAGCTTTATGCTGCCTTGGGTTCTGGGTAGCTGCTTTTATGTATGTTGTGATGTTTTAGTAGCTTAGTACTGTAACCTTGTAGCACGTGTAGTGCATGACTTATTGTAATATTTTACTTAGCTTTATGCAAGTATTATTATTCCTGGGATAAGCAAGCGTGATTAAAGCAAGGATGTGACAGGTTCTGCGAGAGCTACTAAGAATTGTGCCCCTACAATTCAACTCGAAGCGACCCCACTTCTCTCTTACATAGGTGATTTCTCCCGAATCATTAAAAGCATAAATGATTTCGACCGAATCATTATAAAATGCTTAACCTCATTGTCACTCAAATGATTTTCTTCTAGAAATCATATAGGAACGGACTAGGAGTTTTTCACAACCCCCCACAGTGACCACACTTTATTCATACAAATAGGTTGTCCTTTTGAACCAAGATCTTGGGATCTCCAGTCAACAAGGTAAGGTTTTCCTTCGTATGAATTTATTCATTCATGGGCTTTAGTCTCATACCTTTTGACGACTTCAAAACTAACTCTCTATTTAAGCCATTTGTAAGCGGATCCGCAATGTTATCCTTTGACTTCACATGGTCAATGGTAATAACACCTATTGAGAGTAGTTGTCGTATCGAATTATGTCGACGTCTAATATGCCTTGACTTACCATTATACATTATGCTATGCACTCTACCAATCGCAGATCTAGCTATCACTGTTTGCATGGAAGACTTCCAAGAAATAGCAGCCCCACCAAGTGTAAATACATATCCACTTGTAGATCTAGAATCTTTTATATCAGATATCCAATTCGCATCGCTGTATCCTTCTATCACAGCTGGATATCTCTCATAACGCAGTCCGTACTCTCGAGTATATCTCAAATACCGAAGTACTCGTATCACACTTTTCCAATGAATCCGACTCGGATTACTCGTGTACCTACCTAGCCTGCTTACAGCATATGATATGTCCGGTCTGGTACAAGACATTAGATACATTAGACTGCCTATAATTCTTGAGTATTCTAGTTGATTAACACTTTCACCTCTATTTTTCGATAGATGTTGACTAGTGTCAATTGGAGTTCTAGCTATACTAGAATCACCATTACTAAATTTCTCAAGAATTTTGTCCACATAATGAGTTTGACTTAACACAAGACTATCTTGGGTTCGTGTGATTTTAATACCAAGAATCACTTCCGCTAAACCCATGTCTTTCATGTCAAATTTGGATTTCAACATCTCTTTCGTTGAATTAATCATTCTTTCGTTACTATCAACGATAAGCATATCGTCTACGTATTAACAAAGAATGACATATCCATGTTTTGTATCTTTCATGTACACACATTTGTCGCACTCATTAATTTTGAATTCACTTTCTAGCATGTCGTGGTCAAACTTTTGATGCCATTGTTTGGGAGTTTGCTTCAAGCCATATAATGACTTAACAAACCTACAAACTTTCTTTCCACATCCGGGAGCACTAAAACCCTTGGGTTGCTCCATGTAGATCTCCTATCTAAATCACCATTTAGAAAAGCCGTATTCACATCCATTTGGTGCACTTCTAGATTTCTTATTGCGGCAATCGCAAGCACCAATCTAATGGATGTTATTCGCGTCACCGGAAAATATGTATCAAAGTAATCAACACCCTCCTTTTGTTTGTAACCTTTGATTACCAACCGTGCTTTATATTTATCAAAGGAACCATCAGGTTTCATTTTCCTCTTAAAAAGCCATCGGTAACCTAGTGGTTTACAACCTTCAGGAAGGTCCACTAGTTCCCAAGTATGATTTTGTAAAATTGACTCAATTTCACTCTTGATGGCTTCTTTCCATTGAGGTCCTTCAGAAGAAGTTACCACTTCTCGGTAAGTTTTGGGTTCACTTTCAACCATGTAAGTGACAAAATCATCTCCGTATGATTTTTCAACCCTTTTTCCTTTTACTTCTTCTAGGCTCAACCTCTTCTCTTTCAGGTTGTCCTAACGTCTCATCTTGGACATTTTCGTCAGTTGATTTAGACGAATTAGCATGATCCTTTTGTAAACAAGGAAATATATTCTCAAAGAAGGATGCACTCCATGATTCCATGATGGTATTCTTGTGAATTTCTGGATTTTTAGACTCATACACAAGAAACCGATAGGCACTACTATGATGTGCATAACCAATAAATATGCAATCAACCGTTTTAGGTCATATCTTTTGAGCCTTAGGTGCCGGTACAACAACCTTTGCTAGGCACCCCCACACTCGTAAGTACTTATAGGATGGCTCTCTTCCCATACAAAGTTCATACGGTGTTTTGTCCATTTTCTTGCGGGGTATCTTATTCAAAAGATAAGTAGCCGAGAGGATAGCTTCCCCCCACATTTCTTGGTTCATTCCCGAACTAATTAACATGGCATTCACCATTTCTTTCAATATTCGGTTCTTTCTTTCCGCAATACCATTTTGTTGAGGTGAGTAAGGAGCGGTGAATTCGTGTCGGATTCCATGTTGAGCACATAAATCTGCAAACGGTGACACATATTCACCACATCGATCACTTCTTACAACCTTAATCTTTTTGTTGAGTTGGTTCTCAACCTCTTGTTTGTATAAAACAAACTTATCGATTGCTTCATCTTTACTTTTCATCAAGTAAACATAGCAATATCTAGTACAATTATCAATAAACGTGATGAAGTACTTATTACCACCTCTAGTAGGAATGGATTTTAAATCACACACATCCGTGTGAATCATATCAAGTGGTTCGGTTATTCTTTCAACCGATTGGAAAGACGATCTTGTAAGTTTGGCTTCAACACAAGATTGACATTTATAATTTGAATCAATATGAAAAGATGGAATGCAATTTAACTTAATTAAACGACGTAAAGAATTAAAATTGACATGTCCAAGACGACCATGCCATACGTTAGAAGACTTTGTCAAATAAACCGAATTCGTAGTCGTTTTATTAAAATTGCTTTTCAAAATTATCAAATTTATTTTGAACATTTCATTCAAAGCAAAACCTTCTCCAACAAAATGACCATTCTAGGTCAAAACAAATTTATTCGATTCAAAACCATTTTAAATCCAAACTTGTTTAACAGCCATCCGGAAACCACATTCTTTCGAACTTCCGGTACATACAAAACATTTGTCAATTTAAGATCTTTCCCGGATGTCATCTTCAAGATCACATCGCCTTCACCTTTGACATGAACCGTATCAAAGTTTCCCATGAAGATCTTTTTTCCATTAACTACTTTCAAAGTAGTAAACAAACTTTTCTCCGAACACACGTGTCGGGTAGAACCAGTGTCAATCAACCATTCATTCGGTTCAGATCTTACCAATTCTACATCAGAAACCATTGCGGTGATATTCACATTCATCACACTTGCAACTTCGCTGTTACCTTTAAGAACCACGCATGGTTCAAGATCTAAATCAGAAAGCAATTCTGATTTCTCAATATGATTGGCAAAATTACTCGCATTTTGAACTCCAATCATATCAACCATCTCCTTAATTGATGATTTAGCAATAGATGTTATAGTTGAAGTCATCGACTGTGACACAACTCCATCTAACATTTCCATTTTTTTAACGCCGAAGAAAATAATTATAAGTAGTTGTGAATCTTCTTTTCAAACAAATAGTTTATAAATTTTCAATAAAGAAAATTTTTCCCACTTTATAATAAAATTACACTTTTATTATAAATAACGTCAAATACTTTAATTGATCAAACTTGAATCAACCGTTCAATTTAATCACTTTATAACAAAATTAAATCTTTTGTTATAAACAATGTCAAATACTTTAATTGACAAAAATTGGATCAACCGTTCAATTTAATCACTTTATAACAAAATTAATTTTTTATTATAACTAAATTTGTCACTAAAATTGAATCTGCCGTTCAATTTAGCACCAAAGTGAAGAATGAATCAACCGTTCATTCAAACACTTATAACCCGAACGAGAATAATAACGAATTTTATATTAAAAATAAAAATTAAATCATCCGTTCAATGCTTAAGAAACCAAAACTGAATAATCGAATCAAAGTGTTTTCAAGGATGCAAAGTGTTTTCCAAGTCTTTCAAGTGTCTAAATTTTCAAGTAAGTTTTGGTGTTTGCATCTCCATCCCTTTTATAGGAGATGAGTTGTAACAACAAATAAGTATATTTAATTGTAATAATAATAAAAAAAAACTATTTTTTTATTAATAATTAAATATAATAATTGTATTATTAAACCATGAGTTGTAACAACAAATTAATTATATTTAATTGTAATAAAAAAACATTATTTATTAATAATTAAATTTAATAGTTCTATCATTAAACCATTTCTGTAACGGCTCTAGAATTGTCTAGATTCGTTCAAGACACGAACGCGGCTCACGCAAAAAAAAATACCTTATACAAAGTACGAGGCAGATGCGAGTGCTCACAAGTTTAATGATTTGCTACTGTTTGGACCCAAGATTTGTCTTGGAGTAACTTGTCATACTTGTCAATGCTCCTCCTTATAAACCACTCATGGTTTGGTCCTTCTTCCTATGTGTGACAAGTTTTCACACTTTTAACTTGCATTTTCCCACATCAAACACCAATCTTTGAGCATCGATATCTCATTCATCTTAGCTCCGTTTTGGACGTTTTTTATATCGTTGTAATCCTCTCTTCAAGGAGAATACATACCCACAAAATATTAATTATATATCTCATAAAAGAGATGTGAGTCAATATTTATTTAAACATTATAGATTATAGAATGAAAAAAATTATTAAAATAATTTTATAAACATCCATATAATGAATGAAAAAAGCATATTAAATCATTAGTTTTACTTATAATTAGTAACAATACATAATTGAGATAAAATAAATCATTAGCTTTATAAATAATTAATATCAATATTTAAAAATCAGAATTTCAGTTTGTAACAGAAGCCCTAAAGATTAAAGGTGAGCAACGGGTACCATTTTCCGAACACGAACCGGTACCGAACTTGTACCGGTATCAACCGATACCGAATTAATATATTCGGTCCGGTACTCGGTTTTTAAATTAGCTAAAATTCGGTATTCGGTACTCTCGGTTTCGATACCGTAGTTATCCCGAATATCCCAATCCCGAACCGAATATATAAATTAGCTAAAATTCGGTATTTGTAACTTTAAAACGTTAAACTTTGTTTGGTATTCGGTATTTGGTATTCGGTTTCGATATTATGAATTCGGTATTCGGGTGCAATATTTGGTGATGTATGTTTGGTATTTGGTATCTTTTCCTTATTCGGTCCCAATACGTGACTGGCACCGAAAACCCGGGGTCCCAGAACCGAAACCGAACCGACGCCATATAAAATTGTACGGTTCGGTATTCGGTTCTTTCAAAACTAATAATTCGATATCGATATTTTCGGGATCGGTACCGGTTCAGTACGGTCCAGAGCTCACCCCTATTAAAGATATAGTAACTATAAATTAATTATTTAATTAAAACTAGTGTCAAAGGAATACTATGTGTCTACATCAATTGACAGTCTAGTTAATTGATAAAAGAGAATCTATTTATTATTTTAGTAAAATAGATATATACAGAATTTACTAATAGCATCATATAACACAAATATTTAAAATAAATAAAAAAGTTTTGATTCAACTACTATAAAGCGTTCAAGTCTTAATCTATAAAAATCAAAGAAAGAGAGAGAATACCTAATGATACTAACTAGTGTTATGGTTGCCCGCGCATTGCTGCGGGTATCCGTAAAAAATATGTGGTTTTTATCGCTTACGGTAACATATGATGTTAAGAAATAGAAACATGTTTAACGATGACAACAACGTAAGTGCATTTATGTATTTAAGTATTAGTGAGTTACATTATTTTTACGAATTTGGTATGACTCAATTGATGATGTCTAAAGTATATTGTTTTTATAGGGTTTTATATGTACAAAACAATAAAAGAAAAGGATTTCATGTTTTTTGTGGTTTAGTCAATCCATGTTATGTTTTCCTAAGAAAGTCTTTAGGTTATTGTTTTCTTTCTGGTTTCGGAAAAAAATGTTTTTTTTTTCATGATCAGTCTTGTATTTACCACAAAAAAACAACATGCCACGAAAAGCCCTCAAATTTAATGATTTTTTTGGAAAAAGGGATAGTTTCAAAAATCACAAACAAATAAATAATTTACGGATTTTATTGGTAAAAAGTAACACAAAGAGGCTATACCGCAATAATATAAAAAACATGTTGGTTTTTTCATAGTAAACCCATTTTTTCACAAAAATTATGAACAACAAAAGTAGACGTTTTATATACATATTTTGAGACAAAAGGCAAAAACCAAAAAACAAAATAAAATGAAA
Organism: Centrapalus pauciflorus; assembly: GCA_020465985.1. Taxonomy (NCBI): domain Eukaryota; kingdom Viridiplantae; phylum Streptophyta; class Magnoliopsida; order Asterales; family Asteraceae; genus Centrapalus; species Centrapalus pauciflorus. Next base: position 145,886 of record JAANYP010004941.1, on the reverse strand, counting down.
CAATGTTATTTAATTCTTCAAGTTGAGGTAAAAACAGAAATTTTTAATATTTAAATATCTAATCAAATATTGAAGAAGTTGTTGTACAAAATGAATACTTATATTTACAAATATATAAATATAAAAAATGTTGAGTTCAATATTTATTAAGCTTTAAAAGGTTTCAATTTTTCATCCGTTAAAAAATTAATAAGTGAAATAATTTGTCTTTTTTTTAATCAGAATAATTTATAGATGGATTAATTGTTTTCCGTTCGGTTAACTTAAAAATTAGATCGAGTTCTTCGTTTTTTCCAAGCGAAAACATTTATAGTTAAATTAGTGGGGCGTTATTTCCAATCCTTTAAATTTAACATGGTTTGTCATTTTTTCTGAGCAAAAATATTCAAAACTAATATGGTTAGATGTTTTTTTGTTTGGTTAAATTGAAAATCAAAGTTATTAAATGTTTTTTCCGGTCAAAAACATTAATAATTAGATTAAGCGGTTGTTTTATTTTGTTTGATTAAATTGAATACCGAAATGGTTAATCGTTTTTTTCAAGCGAAAACATTTAAAATTGAAACGACGAACATTTCAATTTTCCAGCAATATGATTAACCAAATGGGAAAAAGACCAATTAAATTTAAGTATTTTGGACGGATAAAACGAATAACCATTTTGATTTTTTATTTAACCAAACGTAAAAAACAACCAAACAATCCAATTTATAATGTTTTAGTAGAAAAACGATGAACCATTTCGATTTCTAATTTAACGAAATGGAAAAACGACGAACCAATACAATAAAAAACATTAACACTAATATATATATATATATATATATATATATATATATATATATATTAGTGTTAATGTTTTTTATTGTATTTATTTTTTGTTTCCGATTGATTAAAAATATTAAAATTTTTAGACCTATTTATTTTATTAAAATAAGTATTGTTAATATTTTTTAATTAGATTGGTAAAAAAAAATATAAACAATGACAAAATGTATATTTTAATTAAAGTTAATAGATAAGTAACAATGTTGAATGTAAACCTTGATAATAATAACTAATTTTAAAAAATTGAAAGTTTAGGGACCAAATTTAAAATTTAATATAAACTACAGGGACTGTTTTTGTAATTATTGTAAAGCGTGAGGCGGCATAGTGAAACACCAAAACGGTGCGTTTCACTATGCTAAATGTTGGTTATGAGAATGAGAATGAGAATGATTACTACTAAACGGTGATTATTTGTGCTTAGATATAATCATACCACACTTTTTCATAAGTTCAAAAATATAGCTTATTTGCTTAATAAGTAATTATTTGATCATTTTACAAGCTAAAACGCAAATCCAAACATTTTAACAATTGATTATTTGATAAATGTGATGGCAAACAGCAAAAACTAAAACAAACATTACATTTCTGATAAAACTTTTTGTTACAGTTATTATCTGATTATTAATTTTCAAAACAATGCATCATTTTTTTTAACGTAAATCCAAACACTCAATTCATAGAAATTGTATCTTTTATTCTTTTAAGAATTGGCCCACTTTCGAATTTGCCTTGATGTCTATTAATGTGTGGTAGATATGATTTGAGAATTAGGAACCACTTGTTGGTAAATTGAATATCTTAATCTTTGATTTGTGAGTGAACTGAATTTCTAAAATGAATAATTTGTTTCAAAGTTTATTACATGTTAATTGAATTTATTCCACAAATGCATTGATATAATTATGTTATATGACATAAAATAACATGTTTTTGACATACATTCACAACGCAGTACGAACCAAATTAAACTCATTTCAATACAAATGCTAAATAATTTATATGGTTGATCATTAAATTAAAATTAGAGATAATCCCACAAAAAACTCCAACTAACTAACTAAAAATCAGTAAATCAATAGTTTGTCAATGGTTAACTGGTTATTAATCTTACGTTGAATAAATTTTAATTGTTGAAACTGGTTGCCAAGTATTACACATCATTTAAACATCCTTTGATGATGTAATCTCGTTTAAAAACTCACAATTAAAAATTATCAATGTGGGTTTAATTGATGTGTAATACTAGACAACCGGTTTCAACAATTAAAATTTATTTCATGTATGTTATTTACCGATCCACGTAGGATTAATAACCGGTTTCAACCGATTACCCGTTGATAAAACCTTGATTTAGTAATTTTAGTTAGTTCGGGGTTTTCAATGCAACGAAAAATGGTTTGAGATTTTAATCACAAAAAACTGACAAGTTGGGAAATTTTTTGCGCAATTACCCCCTAAAATTAGTACACTATTTACTTATAGTATCGTCGTAACAAAATATTTTAAAAACATAATCTTTGATTTGACTACTATAGAGTGTTGAAGTCTTAATATGAATAGTCAAAGAAACAGATTGAATACTTAGTGTACTAGTGATCACTATTACTTTGGCTTTTAAATTTGAAAAAGTATAAAAATTGAACTTTGATTCTTTAATAAATACAACATTGTTGAATTTTGGGCAAATTACCAAGAAATTAAACATAAAATATAAAAATTGACAATAAAGGTAATATGAATTTTTTATGCCAAAATTGGTAACATTAAATTCAATTTTGTCAAAAAAAAAAAAAAAAAGTATTGATTTTATTGTGAACAACTAATTTGAATATTGCCTATTTTATGAACTTACTACAAAAATGCATTTATAAATACAATTATTATCGAAAAAATCATCCGAACTTTTATGATTTTTTCGGTTTAACCATTCAATTTTTTTCCCAACCGATCATATCACTACACTTTTTATTTTCTATTAGTTTAATCAATATACTTTCAATTTATTGGTTTAGCCATTCATTTTTGACCGGAAACCTATTTGACCGGTAACCTGTTTGACTTGTAAATTGTTGTTATGAATTAGAGTTATTATCAGATGAACCATTCGAACTTTCATAATTATTTTTATTTAACCACTCTATTAGTTTCTCGTGATCTAATCTCTAATTTAATTGATGTTCAGATTTTTGTAATTTTTATTATTATATTGCTCATAACATCAAATGTTTAAAATAAACATTAATTTCAAGAAAACTGTTTCCTTTTTCTCATCATCATATTGATTTTATCACCAACCTACTTTATTAGTTCTTCATTATCATTGTGTTAATTCAAACAAATTTTTAATCTTCTCTAACGTTTTGTAGTGTTCATCAAATTTGTTGACAATTATGTTAACTGATTATAGTTTCAAATAAGATTCATATCATGTAATGTATAAATTGATATTTTTTTATTCAATTTTCACATGTTGAAATCCATTTGATTTGATTTTGATTTATATTTCTTGTTCTTTGTTAGGGTTTGAATGTTTTAAAGAATCGTAAAAACAAATTTCATAAATTAAATAGAAAATTACTAACGAAAGTAATAATATAATCGAATAAAAAATTAACAAATAAATAAAAATAGAAAAATAAAAACTAAAATTTTATTATAAAATTCCATAAGCAATTTTGAAACTTAATTTGACTTTATTTTTTGTGTTTATAAAATCTTGAAAAAACTTAAAAATAAAAATGAATTGATTTTAATTTGATACATTATTGTTATTGATAAAAATATGAAAAGATATGTTTGATTTCATTGAATTATCGGTTCTCGGAGTCTTAATTTTTAGTTTAAGATGATGGTGGTCAAACCAAAAAAATCTTGAAAATCCGAGTGGTTTTATCAATGATAAAAAAATGTCACGTAATTGTCACGTCACCAAATCACCTGTGATAACAGGTAAAGTGGTCAAACCAATAAAAAATGAAAAGGTTAATGTTTTCAACGGTTAGAAAAAAATTGAGTGGTTAAACTGAAAAAATCATAAAAGTTCGGATGGTCTTTTGGATAATAACCCTTATAAAAAGTGTGTGTGTGTGTGTGTGTGTGTGTGTGTGTGTGTGTGTGTGTGTGTGTGTGTGTGTGTGTGTATTAGGGGTGGCAATCTTGACCCAACGGGCCAAACGGGCCGAAGAGTTAAATGGACTCATTGTAAAAAACTAATATAGAACATAATTTTTTTTAAAAAATGAAATTTTATAAAACGAAGTATTAAAAAATTTGTTCTTTGAAAAAAATTTCAAAATTATGTAAAATTTATGACTTTTGGTTGTCAACCCGTTTGACCCATTTGCTTGAATGGGCTCAATTTGCCACCCCTAATATATATATATATATATATATATATATATATATATATATATATATATATATATATATATATATATATATATATATATATATATATATATATATCGTAAAAAACCCTCAACTTGTTAATTTTTTTATATTAAAACCTCAAACTATTTTTTGTTGCATAACCCCGAACTAACTAAAAATCAGTAAATCAATGTTTTATTAATAGGTAACAGGTTGAAACCGATTATTAATCCTACGTGGACTGGTAAATAACCTACGTTTTAATAGATTTTAATTGATGAAACCAGTTTTCAATTATTACACATCATTTAAACCTCTGTTTATAATTTTTAAACGAGATTACATCATCAACGGGGCTTTAAATGATGTGTAATACTTGGCAACCGGTTTCAACAATTAAAATTTATTCCACCTAGCTTATTTACCGGTCCACGTAGGATTAATAACCGGTTACCCATCGATAAAACCTTGATTTACTAATTTTTAGTTAGTATGAGGTTTTCTATGCAACGAAAAATGATTTAGAGTTTTAATCACAAAAGATCGATAAGTTTGATGTTTTTATGTAATTATCCCTACATATATATCCTACCCAATTAATCTCTTTTCAATTCAGATATGAAATAATTCATGTTGTCCATCAATACAATTAATTGCTATTTACTTATAGCATAATTTAACAAAAATATTGTAATAAATAAAAGTTTTGATTCAACTACTGCTAGCAAGTGTCATAGTCTTACTTTGAAAATTAAAAGAAAAGGATGGAATACTTAGTGCACTATTGACTACTTTGCTTCATGAATTTGAAAAGTACTAAGGATGAAACTCACCATAAAATTTGAATATTTGATTTTTTATTTTAACAAAATGTTTCTTTTCAAATAATGAAAGAAAGATTAAATATGAGATTGAGTTTCCATAACTCTCTAAGCTTTTTTTTTTTTTGTGTGTGTCTATATATATATAGGATTGGGTTCTTTTAAGAACCTTAAATAATGTGAGAACATAAGAACCAATTTCAGCCTTTGGATAAATAGGATCAAGGGTGGATAATCAATGACATTGTTGTAAATATTTTCAAGTATGGTTGGGTCCACTAAGGGCAAATCAGTCATTTTTCCTCCTTCCTTTAATGCAACTTTTCAGAAAAGTTTCCAACTTTCTGTCCTTTAATTAAACTATGCAATCATCAATGAGTTTGTCATTATTTTTTTTTCTTCCATTTTTTCCGGCAAGAAGAAGCTCAATTCCGTCGCCGGAAAACCATTCCGTTTTTTTTTATTTCACCTGAATCCATGGAGTCGACCGACACATTTCAACAGACCCCGTGTAATATTTTTCCAAATGGTTTTGCAGCCGATGAAGAGGTCGACGATTGTTTTTCTCCTAATCCAGGTCATGTTTATATTTGATTCGAGTATTCGTTGCTTATTTAACGTTTCTTCTACGTAGAATATCTTGGATACTACGTAGAATATCTTGCATTCTACGTAGAATATCTGAGCAAGACAATAGGAAAGGCACGACAAAAAGATATATTGTACGTAGATTATTTTGTATTCTTCGTAGTTTTTTATAGATTGTCTGTAAATCTATATAGATTTTTGTATTCTATGTTGTTTGAATAGATCTTCAATAAACATTTATAGATTTTGGATTCTTTAATTTGTATTCTTCTCAGATTTTATGTTATCTTATAATGTTCATATTTTCTATGTCAGTGTAAATCTATATAGATCTTCTCACATTTATAGTTTTTTACAGATTTTTTGCAAATTTATATAGATCTTATGTAAGTGTCATATATTCTATATAGAATACCTCAATTCTACGCAGAATGTTCACATATTTTTCATAGAATACCACTAATCTACGTAGATTTTTCACATATTCTACGTAGATTGTTCACATATTCTACATAGAATATTGCTATTCTATGTAACTAGAAATGTTATACATTTTTTGCATCATAGTTTTGAATCCATTGTTTTAGTGCAGGTTGTAAAAGATTCTATCATGGGCACCATTGATTGTGATTGTCGAATGTTCGATCGGATTGTGTTGCTTTGTATCTCCGTCATAGAATGTTGTATATTCACCATAGAATATTATGTTGACTCCATAGAATATATTCTAATCTTCATATAAAGTTGTATATTATTCATAGAATACATTGTATAATATTCAAAAACTCTGGTGGTTTTTTTTTTGTAGAAAAAAAAATGATAAAGAGAAAATCGATGAGGACATTAATTATGTTGGAAAACGCGTGCAGTGCTTTTTCAATGATATTCAAAAAATTTTCTCCTTTTTACCCCTCCCCTCCTCTTTTTTCCAACAACCATACCCCTTTTTTATTTCAAAAATGTCATCCAACATCTCAGCCTTTGATCCTATTAATCCAAAGGCTGAGATTAGTTCTTAGGTTCCCACAATATTTAAGGTTCTCAAAAGAACCCTCCCCTATATATATATATATATATATATATATATATATATATATATATATATATATATATATATATATATATATATATATATATATATATATATATATGGGATCATTGCAGAACCTTAATTTAGTGTAGAATCGTAGAACCAATATCGTCTATAGATTAGATTAATCTAATGGTCTTGATTAAAACCATAAAGTTTGGAATTAGTGAAAAAAAGATTGACATTAGTGATTTTTTAATTCTTTCAGGGGTAAAAATGGAATAGATTGGAAATAGCAAAAAGATTGCCATTAGTAAAATAAATATCATTTTTCTTTAAATTAAAGTAACATTAATATGATTAATTGTTAAATCAAAAAAATTATACCATAAAAAGGAGAATTTTATACTCTTTAAAACGAGACCGGTCATGATATATTTTTTTCGAAAAAATTTTACGTGTTTATTTTTCGTAAAAAAAAAATTACTCAGACCACCATGCAATGTAGCATGGCCGGTATCATTCAATGTCGAATGACCACTTGATATCGTATATTCAACGTCGATGCAACGCTGCATGTACATTCAAAATTAACAAAACCAAAATAATGGTCAAAATTAGTAGTTAAAAGTTGGTTGATTTAATTAGAACAGTAATGACATATTTTTTTCGAATAAATTTTACGTATTTATTTTTCGTAAAAAAATATTACCAGACCATCATGCAATGTAGCATGACCGATATAATTCAATGTCGAATGAACACTTGATGTCGTATATCGAACGTCGATGCAACACTGCATGTACATTCAAAATTAACAAAACCAAAATAATGGTCAAAATTAGTAGTCAAAAGTTGGTTGATTTAATTAGAACAGTAATGAGATATTTTTTTGAAAAAATTTATGTGTTTATTTTTCGTAAAAAAAATATTACCAGACCACCATGCAATGTAGCATGACCGATATAATTCAATGTCGAATGAACACTTGATGTCGTATATCGAACGTCGATGCAACACCGCATATACATTCAAAATTAACAAAACCAAAATAATAGTCAAAATTAGTAGTCAAAAGTTGGTTGATTTAATTAGAATAGTAATGAGATATTTTTTTCGAAAAAATTATACGTCTTTATTTTTCGTAAAAAAAATTTTTACCTAGACCTCCATACAATATATTTTATAGAGATCATTCAGTGTCGAATTACAGTTTATATCACACATTCAACACTGCATGTACCTTCGATATTAAAAGAGTCAAAAATGGTCAAAGTGGGCGTTCAAACTTGGTAGGCTAGTATTAATTCAATGTTAATTGCATAATTACCATCTTATCCCTAGTGTTATATAATAATCTAATGGTTTAGATTGGTTCTATAGTTCTGCACTAAATTAAGGTTCTGCAATGATCTCATCCGTATATATATATATATATATATATATATATATATATATATATATATATATATATATATATATATATATATATATATATATATATATGGATGGGATCCATTGTGAACAAGTTATTCGTTGTGAACGTTGTGAACAAATAAAAAAAATACATATAATCATTCATATATATCAACAAGTGTTTGTAATATGATTCATATGATTCAAAAGGTTCATAGAAGTGTCTATTTAAGATTCAGAACATTCAAAAGGTTCATAGTACGTAGTTTTTATAACAAGATGCATAAGATTCAACAAGATTCACGAGATTCGACAACTTAATTGGATTCAATAAAATCCATAGAATCCAATAAGATTAATGAGTTAATAGAAAGGTTCGGTAGTAATTTCAACAAGATTCATAAGATTCAAAAGCTATTTTATGGTTGTTCACAATGTTCACAACGAATAAAGTGTTCACAAAAGATCCTTAGTCTATATATATATATATATATATATATATATATATATATATATATATATATATATATATAGATTCAGGTTCAAATAAGTACCTCTCGAAATCAAGTGCACCCGAAGGTACCGACCTTAAAAAACTTTTTTTAAATTTTTTTTTTTCACATAACCATGTTTAATTTAATGTTATACACATAATATATGAATTTCACATAGATTCACACTTTCTGTGTCCTTAAAAATTATGTGAATGCTCGATGCATATTTTAGTGAATTGTGATCCATGTGAATGGTCATTTCACATCATGTGAATGGTGTGAATGACCATTCACATGATCTTTTTTTTACCATTCATATAATTTATGATGTTACTCCTTTTGAAAAAAAGTCTTATAATGTTGTCTTATACATGTCTATTCAAAAAAAAATATGTGTGAATGATCATTCACATTAAGGTGCGCTGGGTACGCTGGAATCTCATAGGTACGCTGATGAACCTGATTCTATATATATGGTTGGGTTCCGGTAAAAACCCTAGTTACCGTGAGAACCTCTCTAAAATTTGTGCATTTAATGTATAAAATTATGCACTTAATGTTAAAATTTATACATTTGATAAATTTATGCATTTGATATAAAAAGTTACGCATATCATGATAAATTTGTCCACTTTATGTACGAATTCATGCATTTGACAAAATTTGTGCATTTAGTGTAAAACTTGATGAATTTAAATTTTAAGGATAATTTTAATGTTAGATTATGATATTTATTAATATTGAAAACCAATAATGATTTTAAGTTATAAATTTAATTTTTAAAATTGTGCATTTGATGTATAAATTTGTGCATTTTGGAGGGTTTCACGTTCTCACGGAATTGAAGGGTTCTTATGTGATCCCAACTCTTATATATATATATATATATATATATATATATATATATATATATATATATATATATATATATATATATATATTCAGGATCAAAAATGTACCTCTCGAAATCAAGTGCACCCGAAGGTACCAACCTTATAAAACTTTTTTTTTTTAATTTTTTTCTCATAACCATATTTAAATTAATGTTATACACATGATATATGAATTTCACATACATTCACACTTTCTATGTCCTTAAAATTATGTGAATGCTCAATACATATTTATGTGAATGGTCATCCATGTGAATGGTCATTTCACACCATGTGAATGGTGTGAATGACCATTCACGTGATCTTTTTTTATCATTCACAAGATTTATGATGTTGCTCATTTTGAAAAAAAAGTCTTATAATGTTGTCTTATACATGTCTATTCAAAAAAAATATATGTGAATGATCATTCACATTAGGGTACGCTGGAATCTCATAGGTACGCTGATGAACCTGATTCTATATATATGGTTGGGTTCCGGTAAGAACCCTCGTTACCATGAGAACCTCTCTAAAATTTGTGCATTTAATGTATAAAATTATGCATTTAATGTTAAAATTTATACATTTGATAAATTTATGCATTTGATATAAAAATTTACGCATATCATGATAAATTTGTTCACTTTATGTAAGAATTCATGCATTTGACAAAATTTGTGCATTTAGTGTAAAACTTGATGAATTTAAATTTTAAGGATAATTTTAATGTTAGATTATGATATTTATTAATATTGAAAACCAATAATGATTTTAAGTTACAAAATTTAATTTTTAAAATTGTGCATTTGATGTATAGATTTGTGCATTTTGGAGGGTTCTCACGTTCTCACGGAATTGAAGGGTTCTTATGTGATCCCAACTCTTTTATATATATATATATATATACAGGTTCGAAAATGTACCTCTCGGAATCAAGTGCACCCGAAGGTACCAACCTTAAAAAACTTTTTTTTTTTTATTTTTTTTTTCATAACCATGTTTAAATTAATGTTATACACATGATATATGAATTTCACATACATTCACACTTTCTATGTCCTTAAAATTATGTGAAAGCTCAATGCATATTTATGTGAATGGTCATCCATGTGAATGGTCATTTCACACCATGTGAATGGTGTGAATGACCATTCACGTGATCTTTTTTATCATTCACAAGATTTATGATGTTGCTCCTTTTGAAAAAAAGTCTTATAATGTTGTCTTATACATGTCTATTCAAAAAAAATATATGTGAATGATCATTCACATTAGGGTACGATGGAATCTCATAGGTACGCTGATGAACCTGATTATATATATATATATATATATATATATATATATATATATATATATATATATATATATATATATATATATATGTTCAAGTGAGTACCACTCATTATGCAGCGCACCAGAAGGTACCACCCTTAAAATGAAATTTTTTTGAAATTTTTTTTCATGAACATGTTATAATTAACATTACACAGATCATATGTAAATTTCACGAAAATATGAACACTCTAAGTGCATGAAAACACGCATCACATAAATGCACGTTCACGTACATTCAAAATTATATAGGTGTGTATTCACATCATTTTTTAGGAGCTAGGAGATGTGAATGTATGTAAATTTACATATGATCTGTATAATGTTAATAAAAACATGTTTGTGAAAAAATTTCAAAAAAATATTTTTAAGGGTGGTACCTTCTGGTGCGCTGCGTAACAGGTGGTACTCTCTCGAACCATATTCTATACACACACACACACACACACACATATATATATATATATATATATATATATATATATATATATCAGGTTCATCAGCGTACCTATAAGATTACAGCGTACCCAGCGTACCTTAATGTGAATGATCATTTACATATATTTTTTTTGAATAGACATGTATAAAACAACATTATAAGACTTTTTTTCAAAACTAGTAACATCATAAATCTTATGAATGATAAAAAAAGATCATGTGAATGGTCATTCACACCATTCACATTGTGTGAAATGACCATTCACATGAATGATCATTCACATAAATATGCATTGAGTATTCACGTAATTTTTAAAGACACCAAAATTATGAATGTATGCGAAATTCATATATCATGCGTATAACATTAAATTAAACATGGTTATGAGAAAAAAAATTTAAAAAAAGTTTTTTAAGGTTGGTACCTTCGGGTGCACTTGATTTCGAGAGTTACTTTTTTGAACCTGACTCTATATATATATGCATGAGTTCAATGGAGAACCTTTATGCATTGAAGAACCTTGGAGAACCACAATGCATCGGTAGAAAATCGTAATGCATCACGCGGGAATTTGTTGCATAACGTGGAAATAATGATGCATCACGGGGGGACTGTGATGCATTTGTGGTGGTGCATGAAGGTTATTCAATAATCTTCGATGCATGGAGGTTCTCCATTGAACCCACCTATATATATATATATATATATATATATATATATATATATATATATATATATATATATATATATATATATATATATATATATATATATATATATATATATATATATATATATATATAGAATATGGTTCGAGAGAGTACCACCAAAATGCAGCGCACCAGAAGGTACCACCTTTAAAAAAACTTTTTTAAAATTTTTTTTTCATAAACATGTTTTAATTAACATTATGAAGATCGTATGTAAATTTCACATACATTCACATCTCCTAGCTCCTAAAAGATGATGTGAACACACACTTACATAATTTTGAAGACATGTGAACATGCATTTATGTGATGTGTGTTTTCATGCACTTAGAGTGTTCGGATTTGCGTGAAATTCACATATGATCTGTGTAATGTTAATTAGAACATGTTCATGAAAAAAATTTTCAAAAAAATTACTTTTAAGGGTGGTACCTTCTGGTGCGCTGCATTAGAGGTGGTACTCACTTGAACCTAAATCTATATATATATATATATATATATATATATATATATATATATATATATATATATATATATATATATATATATATATATATATATATATATATATATGGAAGGGTTCTATTGAGAACCATAAATATTGTGATAACTTAACAACCTTTTATGGTTTTTGGATTAATAGAAACCATAAATATTGTCATACTTTTTTTATTTAAAAAACAAAAAATCAAAATGAGTCTCCGTATTTTTCATTCATAAAACTATAAACCACAATGAGTTATGGTTTTTCCATTCATTGAAAAACCAAAAAATGAATGGGTCGCAATACTTTTTCATTCGTAGTACATTTCATTGAGAATAAAAAAATTCCAAATCGTTCGGCTTTTTAATGAATTCCGAACGAAATTGATTACAAACCATTCAACTTTTAGTTTTCCCGAATGAAAAACTATAACCCAATCATGTTTTAAATTTTTTTTACAAAAAAGTATAAATCATTTTTGATTTTTCGTACAAAATAATTGCAACTCATTTATTTTTGTGTTTTTAACAACAAAAAAAATACGAATAATTACAGTTTATAGTTTTGCCAAATGAATAATATTGCAACTCATAAAAACGATACATAACCACTTGCAATCACTTTGCTAAACCAATTTCCATAATTTAGCATCTTATAATACAATCACGTAATATTTCTCAAAGACGGGGTGTTACAATTTTTAATAGCACAAAATTATGAATAATTGTGGTTTATAGTTTTTCTGCTTGAAAAATATTGGAACCAATTTTTTATTTTTAGTTTTTTATAGGGGAAATTGTGCAAAAAACCTCTAAGTTGAATCATTTTTGCGATTAAAACCCCCAACCATTTTTCAATGCACAAAAAACCTCCAATCGGTTAAAACTTTGTAAATTTGGGTTTTTTTTTCAAAAAAAATCTGACTTGAGCCCGTTGCAACTTGATGACATGTAAAATTTTTAAATAGATTTTTGCGTACTCCAACTTGTTTAGATTTTTCAATTAAAACCTCAAATCATTTTTCATTTGATAAAAGACCCCCAACCAACAAAGATGATTAATATTGAGTTTTCACTGATTGCATTTTGATGACATGGATATTTATTAAACAATGAATTCGTTTCCCAACGAAACCTCCACCCTCTAGGCTATCGAACCTCACTGCTCTGGCTGATCATATTCAGAAGCTAAATTGGAACATATATAAATGAAATTGAACATAAAGTTGAACCTAAAAATGCTACTCATGAACACAAAATGAAATCGTTTCTATCGACACAATTGAAGTTAAAATTCAAAATTAAACGACAAAAGTTAATCGAACATACATACATAAAATAAACAGCACTGAACATAAATAGGGGATAGAATAATCAGAGTTGTCGGAGGTAGAGAAGAAGAGAAAATGTAAATATTATTGTTGGTTAGAGGTGAGAAAAATATACTTAATGGTTTTAGTCGAAAAGGTCACCAATTTCGGAGTTTTTTAATCCAAAAATTCAGTTTAAGAATTATACACGTAGGCGCCACGTAAGTCGGGTTTGCCATGTGAACGCCACGTGTGTGCCATGTAAGCATAACAACCTATTATAACCGGTCAAGTCCTAATTTCAAAAGATTTTACCGGTTAAAGTTTTTATGTTCAACAAAAAATGGTTAGGGGTTTTAATCACAAAATGGTCAAACTTTAAGATTTTTTACGCAATTATCCCTTTTTTATATGAAAAACTTACAACCCATTTAGATCGAAAAAACTAAAAACCAAAATAATAGTTCATATTATTTTATGGGAAAAACTAAAAATAGAATGATTCATAGTTTTTTCGTTTGGAAAAAGTGAAATTATATATATATATATATATATATATATATATATATATATATATATATATATATATATATATATATATATATATATATATATATATATATATATATATATATATATAGATTGGATCATTGCAGAACCTAAATTTAGTGTAGAACTGTAGAACCAATATCGTCCATAGATTTAAATAATCTAATGGTCTTGATTAAAAGAGTTAAGTTTGGAATTAGTGAAAAAAAGATTGGTAATAGTGATATTTTAATTCTTGGAGGGGTAAAAAAGGAAAAGATTGGAAATAGCAAAAAGATTGACATTAGCAAAATAAATATCATTTTTCTTTAAATTAAAATAACATTAATATTATTAATTTTTAAATCAAAAAAATTATACCATAAAAACGAGAATTTTATACTCTTTAAAACGAGACCGGTCATGATATATTTTTTTCGAAAAAATTTTACGTGTTTATTTTTCGTAAAAAAAAAATTACCCAGACCACGATGCAATATATCATGGTGAGATAATGAGATCATTCGATATCGAATGAACACTTTGATATCGTATATTTAACGTCAATGCAACACTGCATATACGCTCATTATTAACAGAGCTAAAATAATAGTCACAATTAGTAGTCAAAGTTGGTGGATTTAACGAGAACGGTTATGATATATATTTTTTATTTTTCGTAAAAAAAATTTTACCCAGACCACGATGCAATATATCATGGTGAGATCATGAGATCATTCGATATCGAATGAACACTTTGATATCGTATATTTAACGTCAATGCAACATTGCATATACGTTCATTACTAACAGAGCCAAAATAATAGTCACAATTAGTAGTCAAAGTTGGTGGATTTAACGAGAACGGTTATGATATATATTTTTTTATTTTTTGTAAAAAAAAATTACCCAGACCACCATGCAATATATCATGGTGAGATCATGAGATCATTCGATATCGAATGAACACTTTGATACCGTATATTTAACGTCGATGCAACACTGCATATACGTTCATTATTAACAGAGATAAATAATAGTCAAAATTAGTAGTCAAAGTTGGTGGATTTAACGAGAACGGTCATGAATATATTTTTTTGAAAAAAAAATTTACGTGTTTATTTTTCGTAAATTTGTTTTTACGCATACGACCATTCGATGTCGAATGAACACTTTGATATCGTATATTTAACATTGAAGCAACACTGCATGTCCATTATATATTAAAAGAGTAAAAAAAAAGTCAAAGTGGACAGTCAAACTTGGTAGGCTGCTATTAATTCAATGTTAATTGTATAATTACCATCTTATCCCTAGATTTATATTATAATCTAATGGTTTAGATTGGTTCTATGGTTCTGCACTAAATTAAGGTTCTGCAATGATCCCAACCCTATATATATATATATATATATATATATATATATATATATATATATATATATATATATATTGCCGATGGAGCATAGAGAAAAAATGCACACGTGGCGCAAAATTTTAGAAAATTAAGGTTGATTTGGCACAATTTGATTGGTTAAAATTCAGAAAATTAAGGCTGCTGATTTGGCGCAACATAATTTGTAGAAAATAATGGGATAAAATCAGCAATCCTATCAATACTAACAAACCTACATAAAATAATGAGATATTTATTTACCTATACAAATTACAATTAAACATTAATTATTCAAAATTATTATTTTTATAGTTTTATAAATTAGACATGAATACTTGATTATTCTAAGTTTTTCATTTTTAAATATATAATTTAATTAATATAGATTAAAATTTTAATTTATAGATAAAACAATATTTTATTTATTATTATAAGAAACAAAATATTATGAGATGTATTTTTATATCGTTTGTTTACTTTTTAAGATTTTAATAATTTTATATGATGTTTATTTATTTGTAAAGCAAATGGAAATTTTTTTATTAAATATATAGATAAGTATTGATGGGATAACATTTACATTTACATTTATATTGATGATTCAGTTTAATAAACATTTAAAATACGGCAGATAAACATATAAAATTAGTTTTTTAATCAACATAATTTATAAAATAGGTAAACATATGACATTTATTATTTAGAAAAAGTTATGTGCTAACTTGCTTTTTTTACTACGAGTCATTTTTATCGTCTCGTCCGTTGAGTCAAAATTGTGACATCCCTAATTCAAATCTCAGAAAAATGTCGCATTGATATACTTTTTTTTACATTTAAAGTTTCTCATTATTTTGTGTTGTTTATGTATTAATGTTTCAAAATATGTTTTAATATTTTTTTCAGTATACCTTGAAGAACAATGAAGATCTCAGTTAATAATGAAGCGATAATGTTTTAAATAAATATTTAGCCAATGAGATATGTCATTTGCCGTTTAAATTGTTCAATGTCATTTTATTAAGATTTATTAAATTTTATATGATAACTGCTATGTTTGATAACATTTTATTAATTGGTTTGAATAAATTGTTATTATAAAATTACGTTAGACGATATTGTAAGTAATATATTGCAAATACGTGTCTGTATATTAGTTGATGGAAAAATGATGGGTTCTCATTTTATTGTAAAATATTTTTTTTCCTATATACTTCATTCTTATACACGATTTTTTTTAACTAAAATCATTGTTTTGATCAACTCACATGTATTAAATTAGATATGTATAAACTTCAAATATAATTATGTATAATAAGTAATGTTCATGATTTATAAGTAACATTTTCTTCGCAAACAATGTATGGTTTTCTTAAAAAAAGTAAATTCTTGTTATGTCATCAGTTAATTATAAATACCATTGGGGTTTAGTCCATTTGGTATGAGAGGTGACGTGTAAGTGTTGGGTCATGGGTTCGACTTCCGTCAGACACAAGTTGGAATTTAGGCAGTGCAAGTAACTTTTGAAGTCTCCATTTGGGACAAAAGGGAGTTTGAGTTATTTCCAAAAGTATAGTAATTTAAAACTTTATTTACCAAATAGTTGTACTTTTAAATTTATTTACTAAATGATGGTATTTTTTTAATAACAATTAGTTATCATTTTTTATTTTCATTTATTATTTTCAACTTCTACATTTTAAAAATTGTAAAGTACACAAGTGGTCCCTAAAATGATTTAGTTTGATCATTTTTTTTAAATATCAATTTCATTATTTATGTTTCACTTTTGATCAGTTTCTTTCATAATATGTAAATATTTATATATTTAATCGTATATGATTGGTCCCTAAAATTATTAAAGTATTTTAATAATAATATATTGTTATTATATTTATATATTTTGTTAAACTAAAAATTATATATTTTATGAAAACATCAAAATTACGTATCAACTTCAAGAAATAATTAAATCACACGTATATTTTATTACGATATTTAAAGAGATATTATAATCTTATATATATATATATATATATATATATATACACTGTTATAATTAAAATTTTTCTTTTTTAGTAGATTTATATTTAAATCTAACGTTGTTTTTTATAAATCTTTAAAAAAAATTCTATTTATCTACTATAAATCAATTAAAAATCTCTTCCTATATTTATATTTATAGCTTTATTTTTTAAAATCCTTTACATTTTTACGTATTTGTTAATTTTTAATAAATCTTAATTAAAATCTAAAAGTTTTATAACTTTTTTTGAAAACCTATTAAATTTTTTTTTTTTTTACTCATATATTATAACTTTTTAAATTTATATAATTGTAAAGGGATTTGAAAGTAATCGAATTATATTCTTAAAAGTATAAAAATAAAAAAGACATCTTTTACAAATTCGATTTTAAAATATATAGAAATTTAATTTTTTAATGAAGATCCATAATTTTTAGTTTAACAAAATACATAAACTTAATGTATTTTGATTTAACCACAACTGAAATCGTAACGTATAATATAACGAGATATGCATACACTTGGGTACACATACATACATTAAGTTAAATCGAAACATATTAAGCTTTTATATTAACGAAATATATAACGTTATATATGTTATGCTTTAATTATTTTGTTAGGTTGATACATTTAGATTTAATTATTAATTTTAGTTGAAATACTTAAAACCACAAAAAATATAATATTTAGTTAAACAAAATATCGATAAATATAATAATAACAACATAATAATAATAATAATAATAATAATATTATTATTATTATTATACTTGAATCATTTTATGGAGTAATTTTATATATATATATATATATATATATATATATATATATATATATATATATATATATATATATATATATATATATATATATATATAGAGAGAGAGAGAGAGAGAGAGGTTCTATGGGGCACCATATGCATTGGGAACCAATTGGAAACCAAAAATGCACAACCTATTAATTAAATATGCAATAAGGGTATAATGGGAACACTAAATAATTATATTGATAAGAGTTACAAAATTTAAAATTAATGTATCTAATTAATCCGAATGGTACACAAGGTAATAGCTAAAAGTTAGCAAGTTTTATTGGTGGTTATTGTTAGGATATTTTCAATCTATAGTTGACTTTCTCTTCCTCAAAAAACTCCATAGCCGGTCATCATCCAAAGCTTCAACTCCGGTCATCTTCCCCCATTTCGACCTCACATAAAACTGCATTCCGACGACTTCAAAAATTCCGAGGGGCTACAATCTGGACGTTTACTTTGAATCTATCTAGCTCCGGTCATCCTCTCCCCCCCCCCCCCTGCGACTTCACCCATAACTGCATTCTGACCAGTTCATACCGAGGGGATACAATCTGCCCGTTTACTTTGCAGCACACAGTAAGATTTCCAATATCGTTTTGTATTGACATGGGTTCTTCCAACAGCTTTGAAGAACTGCATTCATCCGAGAACATAGACTTGGAAATATCCGAGAACAATGACTGTAAGTTATTCTATGAATTTCACCATAATATCCAGCCATGAGAGAATCGCATCATCATGTAGATGATTAATATACATACATAGTTATATCGACACCTTATTATTTGAACACACACTGGTCTCGATTTTTTTATGCATATGCACAGATCAATGCACCACCTTATTATTTGAAGATGTGGTGTTGTTTTGCGTTTTAATATGTAATTCATACAGTGAATCCATCCTCAAAATACACATATGCATAGTTCGGCCATCAACTATATTATTGGTTGATTCCATCAATATTTGTTTTTCACAGTTTTAATGCATACTGGAAAATATATTGCTGTTCATTCATTATGTTACCGTAGTTTATGAAATTTTATACACAATAAAAGTTTATGCAATTTCATGTTTCCACAGTTTCATCATATTTCATTATGTGCATGGACAACTATTTTTTCGATTGATTCCATCAATTTTTATTTTATGTAGCTTAAATGCATACTGGAAAATGTGGGGTTGTTTTGCATTTTAATATGTACTTCATACAGTGAATCCATCCTCAAAATACACATATGCATAGTTCGGCCATCAACTACATTATTGGTTGATTCCATCAATATTTGTTTCTCCTAGTTTTAATGCATACTGGGAAATATATTGCTGTCCATTCATTTGTAGGCAATGACACTGCACACGAGGGTTGCGACAGCAATGAGTTCACTTCCCCTGGTGGGTCTACCTACAGGAAGCCCAAGATATATGACGGTGAAATTCCATTCAACGGCAAGGTATACGCTTCATTGGACGAATGTATTTTTGCATATGAACAATACGCTGCCGAGTGTGGTTTTGATACTCGAAAGTCACCACAACCCTACTTAAATGCACAGTCAATAATACAATGGTATCACAATTAATGACTAGACTAAATAACAACAAAGTAAACATGTTTATTATTCAGCAAGCAACTACAATGTACAAACGTCTATACATAGATCTATTGCACCTGTGTGCATATATCCAACCATTATAATCAACAACCACATATATGCCATCATTACCATCAAAATAGATTCCATCTAAAAAATTTTGACAATACAATTTTACTATTAATATGCATCAATGATTCTCACCCATGAATTCCCATTATCCTGTTAGGTTACCATAACAATCTACAATATTTGTATCTGCATTAGCCTACATCAATCTACTTCAAATAAGTTTCCCTTTATAAACACCTACTCAAATTACATACAACATGCACATTGACACAAAGAACATATTATACGGGGCAGATTCACACTCATACACATACACAACGTGCTGTAAATACTCTGCCATTATCTGATAATCCAACACACTATACTATCCATACCTGGTTTTGATGAGATATCACTGACAAAATCGTTCATCGTGCTAGTGTTAGAAGAACTGTCTTCGTCGAAGATAGTCAGGGGTGTCTCCGCAGTGTTCGTGAACCTTGAACGCAACCCTATCCTACCGCTTCTTCTAACAGGACACTGTACATTTAACAAACAACTAAGAAACACGTATATACATAATTAACATCGGACTATTAAACAATTACCCCACAATAGATACAGATATATAGACTTATAGTATGCAACACATATGGTATTCATTACATACAGTATTCATATACTGTTCATATGCATATAACATAAGAAGTTGAGTACTTTGCAACCTTCTAATAGATGTGCGTTTTACGCAACCTGTGGTTTTCAGGTAAATGGGAATCCATAATCTGTCAGTTCAGGTTGCATAAGATAATCAGACACTTGTCAGGGCTCGCAAATTCTAAAAACTTACGGACCGTCATAAACACATATACTACGCACGAAAATCTCTGGTTTTCCATTTAGGCTACAAAACCTAATCTACAAACAGTAGTAGACACAACCTATTACGCATAATTCATTACTTTAGCATGTACAAACTTTTCATATTTACAAATATCTAACCAAAAGAATCTATTTAACTATATAAAGTATAAACTTCTCATATGATCACAATTAACATTCAATGCACATCAAACTTTTATAAAAACAAAATCCTATTAAAAACTAACATATCTGATGCATCATAAACACACGTTTGGCTTTATTGTACACCGTTAAACTATTAACAGAAATATTAAATCCCCTAATCATGGGTTTTGCATAATGTTGATCCTTTGCAAACGAATACCATCATATACTATTCCCTACCCACTGACATGAACCAACATGAAGTTAGGCATACAAACTATCATTTATGAAAATACACCACTGAAATTTCATGGACTAAGCACTACACGTATAGGGATTTCAAGAACATCATTCTAATGCATAATGTACAAACAAATCAAAACAATATGCAACTGCACATACAATGCATAATATGAAAACACACCTCTGAAATTTCATCGACTTAGCACTACACGAATAGGGATTTCATGCATAATGTACAAACAAATCAAAACAATATACTACGCATAAAAACCCTCCTTTATGAAAATACACCGTTTAAATTTCATCCACTAATGCACAATGTACAACCAATTGAACCATAAACACATTTTTTAATGCACAATGTACAACCAATTGAATCAATATGAAGTTTTCCACTATTAAAACACCATATTCACCAACATAATTCCTATTCAATACGTAACCTGCATATTGCAATATCCAATCATGCTCTGCAACAACACGTTCTAGTGCATATAAACCCCCACTTCCGGGTTACAAATGTGCACCATTGCATCAAACGCACATCTAACTACCACTATGATGCATTACTATGTGCCACAGTTTACCAAGCCCTTTGAAATGCAATTTTCAGCCCATAATGAACATACTCACCCTTCAAAACACACACACATTTAGCAAAGACTTCGAACATTATCACATTCAGTCTTTTGATCAAAAAAAATGCACATACAAACAACGCACTTAAATGTACACCAACTAGGGCATAAAACCCCCAAATCCGAACTACTAGGTTGCATATTAGATCATAACTCAGCTCCATCCACAGTAATACCAAACATGCATCATCATTCTAACAACCAAATCGACAAATACAAGAAAAAAAGAAAAAAAAAACGAACTCCACACACCTGCTCCGCCGTCTTCCGCTTCTTGACCGCCGATGATTCGCCCTTATGCATTGTGTAGGCAGTTGTGCAAATAAGAAGACCTAATTAACAGCAGGAGTGATTATCGGGTTATATGTTTGGAGAATATTCGAACGATGGAGACGGGATTATGGAGAGTGGATGTCGCGAGATTCCCGGAATGAAGATGAACCAGTTATGAACTTGAATTGGGGCAAATACCTATATTGCCCCTCCGCCTGTTTTGTGGATGCAGAATGCCCCCATCTTTCATATATATTACAACACTGCCATTGTCAATCTTACCATTAATTTTAGAGATCTAACGGTTCACACAGGTTCCCAAAGTGCACAATGCACACAGGTGCCCCATAGAACCTGACCCTATATATATATATATATATATATATATATATATATATATATATATATATATATATATATATATATATATATATATATATATATATATATATATGTGTGTGTGTGTGTGTGTGTGTGTGTGTGTGTGTGTGTGTGTGTGTGTGTGTGTGTGTGTCTTCATTTGTTTATATATTTACATAAAGTGCAACGAAGTGAACTATAAACTTGATCAATAGTGAAACATAATTAAAAAAAATAAAATTGGCATTTATCAAATTAAATCATTGTACGGATCAATTGTGCAATTTAAACCTTTTAGAGCATAGAAGTTGAAATAAAAAGAATTAAACATGGAAAGATAAAATGAATAATAAATGACTAATTTAAAAAAGTACCATCATTTGGTAAATAAATTTAAAAGTACAATTGTTTGGGAAATAAAATTCTAAACCACTATGTTTTTGCAAATAACTCAGTTTAAGAATAGGTTTAGGTTAATTTGTTGTTCAAAAATTAATTATAAATATTAATTTCATCACACATCACCTGAGCAACGCACAGGTATTCAGCTAGTTGAAATGATTCGTAGTATTTTTTTTCGTTCATATTATATATAATTGTGAATATATAATCAAATATTATCTAATCGTAAATAAATATTCAGAATATATATTAAAAATTTATAAGGTTATGAAAAAATAAAAATTGTAAATAAATAAATTTAATGAAAATAAAAAATAGTCACTAAATATAGTAGTAATGTAATTAAATAAATTGAAACATAAATTGAGTTTATTTTGGTATTTATGAAATCTTAGAATAACTTAAAAAATAAAAAAAAAAGTTTGGTTTAATTTGATATGTTACTGTTATTGATAAAAATATGAATAATTATTACTATTTTTGATAACCGGAAAGTTGTTGGTGACCTGCTAAACAAGTTTGCAGGTCACCGGTTACTATTATTGATAGAAAAATAAAAAGTTGTTACTATAAATGATAAAAAATAAATAATGTTACTATTAACGATAAAAATGTCAAAACTTGTTACTATTTTTTGTCATTTGCCCATGATATATTGGATGTCAATTTTGTAATTATTTAAAACATTGATAGTGGAGAATCTTGAAAATATGTGAAAATGATTTTTTTGGAAGAAAAAATATGTTTTTTTCTTTTTCTCGTTCTTACTTTTTTTTTTCATTTTCATTTATTTTTACTTCATGAGAATTGATTTTTATAAAAAAAAAACGTTTTTTATAAATTTTTTTTTTTCTATATAGAAAATTATTTAATTGCTAAAAATTAACGTATTTTATATAAAACTATTATGTGTCTATATAGATGTTATATAATTCTATATCTTTTTATGTAGATTAACATTATTATACATAATCTATGTAGAATGTTATGTTTCTTGTATTATATTCAATGTAGATTATCATGTAATCTACGTAGAATGTCGTGTAGAATGTCAAGTATCATATATTCTACGTAGATTACTTGATAATCTATATAAATTATATGTAACATTACTATTCATAATCTATGTAGAATGTTATGTTTCTTGTATTATATTCTATGTAGAATTATCGTGTAATCTACGTAGATTATCATGTAATCTACGTATATCATAGAAGCTATGTAGAATGTCAAGTATCATATATTTTACGTAGATTTCATGATAATCTATATAGATTATGCGTGATTTTTTATAAGTAGTCTTGTATTTTATTCTATGTAGATTATCATGTATAACATCTAATAACTATTAATACATTTATTATAAATCTAATATCTTACAGATAATCTTCATTATAAAACATGGAAAATCAATCTATCATATTCTATGTAGAGTATCGACGAACATATACTATGAACAATCTACGTAGAATGTCATGCAATCTACGTAGAATGTCATGCAATGCAATCTACGTAGAATGTCATGCAATCTACGTAAAATGTCGTGTAGAATGTCAAGTATCATATATTTAACGTAGATTACATGATAAAATATACCAAAAACGCATTGAAACAAAAAATAAGATTTCATTTAGACATTTTATCAAACACTTGGGTATGCAACTAATATAAAATATAGCAAAAACACGTTGAATAGTAATGTTGATCTACATAAAAAGATATAAAAATGTATAAGAAATATAAAAATTTATAAAATATATAATAAACATAACATTCTACATAGATTATGTGTGATTTTTTACAAGTAGTCTTGTATTATATTCTACGTAGATTATCATGTAATCTACGTAGATTATCATCTAAAACATCTAATAACTATTACAATCATTATAAATCAAATATCTTACAAATAATCTTCATTATAAAACATGGAAAACGAATCTGTCATATTCTACGTAGAATATTGACGAACATATTTTATATACAATCTACGTAGAATGTTATGCAATCTACGTAAAATTTCATGCAATCTATAGTTCTGCACTAAATTAAGGTTCTGCAATGATCCCATATATAGAGTGGGGTTCAATGGAAAACCACCATGCAACTGAAAACTTTGTGAAAATCGCACTGCACCACCACAAATGCATCAAATTCCCCGCGTGATGCATCAAAATCCCGTGTGATGCATCACCTTATTTACAATCATGTCACCGTGTTTTCCATGAAATGCACCCAATCGGATGGTATGCGTAGGTTTCCATGGTTTTCAGGTGCATAGTGGTTTTCCATTGAACCCACCCCTATATATATATATATAGGGGTGAGTTTAATGGAAAACCTATATGCATCAGAAAATCCGGGAACCACTTCATAGTCATTGGATCAGGTGATGCATCACACAGAAAGTCGATGCATCACGCGGGAATTTGGTGCATCACGCGGTGAATTTGATGCATCACGCGGGAATTGTGGTGCATTTGTGGTGGTGCATTGAAGTTTTCCAAAGTTTTCTGATGCATGTTGGTTTTCTATTGAACCCCCCTCTATATATATATATATATATATATATATATATATATATATATATATATATATATATGTATATATATATATATGTATATATATCACTAATAATTAAAATATCACTAATACCAATCTTTTTTCACTAATTCCAAACTTGATGGTTTTAATCAAAACTATTAGATTAATCTATTCTATCGACGATATTGTATCTACAATTCTACATTAAATTTAGGTTCTGCAATACATCTGTGTGTGTGTGTATATATACCACGCTTAAAAATGTACCACGCTTAAAAAGTTCAAGAGAGTACCACGTGTAACGCATCACATCAAAATGTACCACGCTTAAAAATATTTTTTTCCATTTTTTTCACAAACATGTTTTAATTAAAATTATACAGATGATATGTCAATTTTATATACATTCACATCTCCAAACTCCTTAAAAATGATATGAATGTACACTTACATAAATTTGAATATATATGAACGTGCATTTATGTGATGCGTGATTTCATACACTTAGAATATTCGAATTTGAGTGAAACTTACATACGATCTGTGTAACGTTAATTAAAACATGTTTGTTAAAAAAATTAAAATTTTTTTACGAGAGGTACATTCGAGTGCACTGTATAATAGGTGGTACTCACTTGAACCGATATATATATATATATATATATATATATATATATATATATATATATATATATATATATATATATATATATATATATATATATATATATATATATAGGGTTGGGATCATTGCAGAACCTTAATTTAGTGCAGAACTATAGAACCAATCTAAACCATTGGATTAATATATAACACTAGGGATAAGATGGTAATCATGCAATTAACATTGAATTAATAGTAGCCTACCAAGTTTGACTGCCCACTTTGACCATTTTTTACTCTTTTAATATCGAAGGTACATGCAGTGTTGAATGTGTAATATAAACTGTAATTCGACATTGAATGATCTCTATATAATATATTGAATGGAGGTCTAGGTAAAAAAAATTTTACGCGAAATAAACACGTAAAATTTTTTCGAAAAAATATATCATTACTATTCACATTAAATCAACCAACTTTTGACTACTAATTTTGCCCGTTATTTTGGTTCTGTTAATTTTGAATGTACATGCAGTGTTGCATCGACGTTGGATATACGACATCAAGTGTTCAATCGACATTGAATTATATCGGTCATGCTACATTGCATCGTGGTCTGGGTAATTTTTTTTACGTAAAATTTTTTCATAAAAAATATGTCATTATTGTTCTCATTAAATCAACCAACTTTTGACTACTAATTTTGACCATTATTTTGGTTATGTTAATTTTGAATGTACATGCAGTGTTGCATCGACGTTGAATATACGATATCAAGTGGTCATTCGACATTGAATGATACCGCCATGATAAATTGCATGGTGGTCTCGGTAATATTTTTTTTTACGGAAAATAAACACGTAAAATTTTTTCGGAAAAAATATATCATGACCGGTCTCGTTTTAAAGAGTATAAAATTCTCATTTTTATGGTATAATTTTTTTGATTTAACAATTAATCATATTAATGTTATTTTAATTTAAAGAAAAAGGATATTTATTTTACTAATGTCAATCTCTTTGCTATTTCCAATCTATTTCTTTTTTACCCGAATTAAAAAATCACTAATGCCAATATTATTTTCACTAATTCCAAACTCTATGGTTTTAATCAAGACCATTAGATTAATCTAATCTATGGACGATATTGGTTCTACGGTTCTACACTAAATTTAGGTTCTGCAATGATCTCATCTATATATATATATATATATATATATATATATATATATATATATATATATATATATATATATATATATATATATATATATATATATATATATATATATATATATATATATATAGAGAGAGAGAGAGAGAGGGAGGTTCAATGGAAAACCACCATGCACCTGAAAACTTGTGAAAACCGCACTGCACCATCACAAATGCATCAAATTCCCCGCGTGATGCATCACTTTATTTATGATCATGCCACCGCGTTTTTCATGAAATGCACCAAATCGGACGGTATGCAGGGATCATTGCAGAACCTTAATTTAGTGCAGAACCATAGAACCAATCTAAACCATTAGATTATAATATAATACTAGGGATAAGATAGT
The DNA here is from genome assembly GCA_020465985.1 of Centrapalus pauciflorus. NCBI lineage: Eukaryota > Viridiplantae > Streptophyta > Magnoliopsida > Asterales > Asteraceae > Centrapalus > Centrapalus pauciflorus. The sequence continues at coordinate 118,137 of JAANYP010004941.1, read as the reverse complement.
AATTATACAATTAACATTGAATTAATAGCAACCTACCAAGTTTGAGTGTCCACTTTGACTTTTTTTTACTCTTTTAATATATAATGGACATGCAGTGTTGCATCGACGTTAAATATACGATATCAAAGTGTTCATTCGACATCGAATGGTCGTATGGGTAAAAAAAATTTACGAAAAATAAACACGTAAATTTTTTTTCAAAAAAATATATTCATGACCGTTCTCGTTAAATCCACCAACTTTGACTACTAATTTTGACTACTATTTATCTCTGTTAATAATGAACGTATATGCAGTGTTGCATCGACGTTAAATATACGGTATCAAAGTGTTCATTCGATATCGAATGATCTCATGATCTCACCATGATATATTGCATCGTGGTCTGGGTAAATTTTTTTTTACGAAAAATAAAAAAATATATATCAATAACCGTTCTCGTTAAATTCACCAACTTTGACTACTAATTGTGACTATTATTTTGGCTATGTTTGTAATGAACGTATATGCAATGTTGCATTGACGTTAAATATACGATATCAAAGTGTTCATTCGATATCGAATGATCTCATGATCTCACCATGATATATTGCATCGTGGTCTGGGTAAAATTTTTTTTTACGAAAAATAAAAAATATATATCATAACCGTTCTCGTTAAATCCACCAACTTTGACTACTAATTGTAACTATTATTTTAGCTCTGTTAATAATGAGCGTATATGCAGTGTTGCATTGACGTTAAATATACGATATCAAAGTGTTCATTCGATATCGAATGATCTCATTATCTCACCATGATATATTGCATCGTGGTCTGGGTAATTTTTTTTTTTACGAAAAATAAACACGTAAAATATTTTCGAAAAAAATATATCATGACCGGTCTCGTTTTAAAGAGTATAAAATTCTCGTTTTTATGGTATAATTTTTTTTATTTAAAAATTAATAATATTAATGTTATTTTAATTTAAAGAAAAAGGATATTTATTTTGCTAATGTCAATCTTTTTGCTATTTCCAATCTTTCCTTTTTTACCCAATATCACTATTACTAATCTTTTTTTCACTAATTCCAAACTTGATTCTTTTAATCAAGACCATTAGATTATTCTAATCTATGGACGATATTGGTTCTACAGTTCTACACTAAATTTAGGTTCTGCAATGATCCCAACTCTCTATATATATATATAATTTATTTATTAAAAGCTATTATACTTTATAACTTCAACAAAACAAAAATTACTATTGCTAAAGTTCAACAAAAACTAAGTTTTATGCTTGAAAAAACAATACAAAAACAAATGAAATCATTACTAAAAGAGAAAAAAAAATAAAAATCAATAATATAAAGAATAAATACCCAAAAAAAAAAAAAAATCTTCAATAAAGTACGAAAATCTACGAACTAATGAAGTTTTACTATTTTTATAACTTTGGTTTAGTATGAAGTTTTTTGGTTTTTCATGACGAGACCAAAACGATCAAACCATAGTTTTTACGTTTTGGAAATCCATAGCTCAAACCAAACTTTTGGTTTTGATTTTGGTATTTTTGCATAGCCCTAATGACCACAGCTCAAGAATCAAATGACGAGTGGCCACGGTTCATTTTAGTTTTTCCTAATCATTTTTAATTAAAATAAATGGTGGTGAACATTTTCGGGATGTGAACTGTTATGAGAAAGAATGGTGATGTGACGTTGACGTGGTGTATTGTGAGTTGTGAAACCATTCAGGATGGACTTATGTACCCTTCCCGGTCAACTCTAGCAGCTACCACTACCTAAAGACCAACACCAAGGCCTGCGTTGAAGGCTGTCAAAAAGGACGACCACCCAGTAGCCAAAATTTCATAGGGTTCCGAATTTCATAATGTTTCAACATAATGATATGATGAAGAACATGTGAATTTTCTTCTACTTATAGGTAGAGACATATAAAAAAGTATGTCTGCGCACATATGCGTGTGTATGCGTGTGTGTATGTCTATGGGGCATCTTATATGGTTATGTCCGAGGCCCAAATAACTATTAGAACGACATTGACCAATGCCAATGCCGTCCTCCCCTTATAATCGGACCTCGGTCGCTGCCACAACCGACGTACCAACTACCAATCCACCATTCTTGACCAAGCATCACTTCCACTTACTACTGCATGCCTCTTGTTATGTGCTCACGAGTCACCTCATTCCAATTTCGTTGGACGATAGTAAAGAATTCTCTTGCTTGAACAGATCAAATATTTAAAAACTACCCAAAATAATCAAATCATAACATGAATTAAAAAACCAAAATTAAACCATACCAAAATCCATATCATAATTTTGGTATCACAAAAAGGTGTTGTTTGATTTTTTTAAAAGGTTAAATGTCTGAAATCTAAAATAACATACGTCCGAATTTAAAAGGTAGTCTTTAAAGTCTTTGAATTTTAAAAATTGAAAACTATTGATTAATTATACGTTTTAAATTATTTATATATCATATTTATTTAATTAATTATATAACTAACATATTAAAATAATTTAATATTTTAATTAATTAAATTGAAAAACTATATCTAATTTATTAAATAAAATAATTAATTTTAATTAATTAAAATGATTTTAATATTTTAATTAATTGAATAAGATATCGATATAATTTAATAAGAAAAAAATTTCAGATGTCAGAAGGGAGTTTACATCTTAATTATCTAACATAATTTCAAAAGTTTTAAGATCTTGAAGTTTGAAATGTAACAAATAGTCTGAAATCAATTAAGATCCGAAATCCAAATAAGTCTGAAATGTAATAACCATTCTTAAATCACTTAAGATCTAAATTTAATAATTAATTTTAATTAATTAAAACGATGGATACGAGGTTTGAAATTAAACGTACACAAGGTTTGAAAAGTAAAAGAAGAAAATTGGTGATCATATAATAGACCTTTATTTCTTCTTATTTTATTTATTTATTTTCTTAAAATTATTAGGACTTCGTTTCCATTTATTTATACTCAATATATGAATTCCAAATTTCATCATCATATATGACAATAGTTTCTTTGGTTACATTTATGTGAGTTTCTCTACTCTTTCTTCTTCTAGTTTTTCCATCTCTCTCTCTCTCTCTCTCTCTCTCTCTCTCTCTCTCTCTCTCTCTCTCTCTCTCTCTCTGTGTGTGTGTGTGTGTGTTGTGTGTATATTCTTCTGTTTTGTTTACACATTACAAAATACGATAACGATTAATTATGTGTGTTTTTTTCGAGCCTTAATTATGAAAATACGTAAGGAGTGTTTTATATGGTAGAATGGAATGGAATGGATCACATGAAGTTTAAAAGTTTTTTTCTTATATAAAAAGAGCTTTTTTCTTAACAATAATGAGCAGAATATTGAGTTTAATATGAATTTCATCCTCTCATTTTTGTATCACTTTGGAGAGAATCAAAAAGATGAAAATGAAATGAAGTACGTTTTATAGTGTGTTTTTTTTCATTTTTAACGTCTGATTTAACTATGATCATTGGTTAAAATAACATATACAGTTCATCTTATTTTACCATACCAAATGTCCCATAATTCCGTTTCATGTTATTCACAACTATAAGCATATAAAAGTGTTCTCATTTACAAGCATACAACTTGTTAAAATTTTCATGTTTATAATTACAGAGTAAAATGTTCAAGAAAAGAAGATTGAGTATGAAAGAACGCCCGATCACAATTAGAGGCATAAAATACTACGAAAATTTACCACTTTCTTATGTGAATTGATAAAATTATACAATTGTATGGCATTTTTAAACACGAAATTAAAAATTATAAAAGCACGAATTGCACGTTCAAAACTTTGGTGACAACATGAGTACTCGTGTTTTAGTGACAACATGATTACTCGTGGTTAAATAGCATCATTTTTAAAAGCACGAATTGCACGTTCAAAACTTTTGTGACAACAGGAGTACTCCTGTTTTAGTGACAACATGATTACTCGTGGTTAAATAGCATCGTTTTTAAAAGCACGAATCTCGCGCTCAAAACTTTAGTGACAACAGGAGTACTCATGTTTTGGTGACAACATGACTACTCGTGGTTCAATAGCATCGTTTTTAAAAGCACGAATCGTTCAAAACTTTAGTGACAACAGGAGTACCCGTGTTTTAGTGAGCCCCCGACTAAAACACTCCCCTTAAATGCGTAAAATATACGAATTAAGTGATCTAAAATTACATGATCCAATATTTATGTAGCAATAAAATTCATGATTAATTCATAGGATGTCTTAAACAGAAAATTTAGATGAATAAGGATGCTCTATTCATCTATAAAAGGGTTATCATTAAGCCCCATTTTAAAACTGGTTTATTGTTCTTCATGCAGCAGTGAAAATTGCTGATTTATTGACTCCATTCTCATTTCTCTGTGGCGTCTCCTTTTTCAAGTGGAGTAGTTACATAAATTCTTCCTACAATTTGGTTCTTTCCTCCGGCGGGCCACATTAAACTTTCTCCACGGTAACTTCCCAATTTCATTATGTTTTACTATTAATTTGGAACACTTTTACATATATATATATATATATATATATATATATATATATATATATATATATATATATATATACACACACACACACATATATATACACATATAGGATTGAGTTCACATGAGAACCCCTCATTACTGTGAGAACGTGAGAACCACTCTAAAATTTGTGCATCCAATGTATGAAATTATGCATTTGATACTAAAATTAAATGTTTTCGATATATTTATGCATTTCATGTAAAAATTTACGCATCTCATGCTATAATTTATCCATTTTATGTACGAATTGTGCATTTAAGAAAATTTGTGCATTTGATGTTCAAATTTGTGCATTTAGTTTATAATTTAATGAATATAATTTTTGAATGTAATTTTAGTGTTAGATTATGATATTTATTAATTTTTAAGACTAATAATGGTTTTAAATAAAACTTTTAAGTTTTAAATTTGTGCATTTTGGAGTGGTTCTCACGTTCTCACGGTAACGAGGGTTCTTACCGGAACCCAACCCTATACATACATTCATACATATATATATATATACATATATATATATATATATATATATATATATACATATATATATATATATATATATATATATATGTGTGTGTGTGTGTGTGTGCTTAGGTTCATAAAAGTATAATTCGAAATCGAATGCACTAGAATATACCACTCTTAAAAAACTTTTTTAAATTTTTTTAGAATCATGTTAAAATTAACGTTACACACATGATTAGGAATGACAATGGGGCGAGACGGGGCGGGGATCTCAGTTCCCCCATCCCCGCTTCTTAATCCTCTTCCCCATCCCCGCCGGGTAATGAGTTTCTATCTCATCCCGGTCCCAATCGGGGATCGGGGATCCCCGTCGGGGAATCAGGTTTTTCAAGTTCCTAAAAGATTATTAAGTTTAAACTATAAATAGTAATTTGGTAGAAAAAAATTACGTATATAAACTTTAAAACAAATCAATTCAAACATATTTGAGTTATTTACATATATAATAAATAATTTATAATGAAACTAAAACAATGAAATGCTTGTAAAAGTTTTTTAAAACCACTAAAATGATGAAAAAAACAATAGTATTTTAAGCTATAGAAAAGTCATACAATAATGTTTAATATATTATATAAAATGTAATTAATAATTTACATTGTAAAGTTAAATATATATATATATATATATATATATATATATATATATATATATATATATAATCTATATTAAAACATAATCGGGGTCGGCTACGAGGATTAAAGTGTCTCTCATCGCCGCCTCATCCCCATTATTTTAAATCGGGGATTCCCTGTCCCCGTCCCCATTCCCGGTCAAATCGGGGTCGAGTTACAGTTCCCCATCGGGTATGAGTTTTTTGCCATGCCTACACATATTATGTGGATTTCAGATACATTTACACTTTTTACGTTCTTAAAAATTATGTGAATAGTCATCTAATAGAATGATCATTCACACCATTCATAAGGTTTATGTTTTATTCTTAATGTATGAATACATGTTTCTTCTGATTAAAAAAAAACTTATAACGTTGGTTATACACGTTTATATATGTCAAAAAAACATATAAATGATTATGCACTAGGGGCGCGCTAGGTACGCTCGAATCTTTAGGGTATGCTCGGGAACCAAAATCTACACACACACACACACACAAGTTTCATGGAGTCTCATATTATAGTAAAGTCCTGATGTCACATATTAAATGTACGTAAAATATTTTATTTCATGAAAAAGTATAATATATGATGTTCGAAGGTGTATTACGATTGACCAGCCATATAATTTAAAATTCATCACAATAAAATATTTTATTTCATGCAAACATGCAATATGTATATGTTCTAAAGTACATTATTAGTTCACATAAGTTGAACATGTGCATTTTGTTTTAAATATTGCACTTTTGCACGAAATATAATTTTTTTTTTTATCATAATGAAATTCAATTGATGTGAACCGATTAATCGTAGTACACTTTTGAATATGTGTATATTGTTTTTCATTCACTGTATCATTACTTTAAAAAGTGACTTTGGCAATTTAAAAATGTTGATTCAATATTTTACTTTATCGATTACGTGTTCTATAATGAGAGTGAATTATTTAGTGTTTGGTGTACATAATATCATCTAAAAACATTGATATAGTATTTTGCAGACGATGATTAACTAATATATATAGGGTTGGTAAAATAATATTTTGGAATACTATTCTTTGTTTTGTAACACGGATTCAATGATATTTTAGGATACTAAGTTTAAATTTTGATTTAATCATCTAAGCAAATGATACAACCCTCAAAAGACATTGACCCGGTATTTTTATAATACCGATTAACTAATAACATTGATATAATAATTTAATAATACATTAAATCTGTAATCTAAAAAATAGATGCAATGACAAAATACATTGATTCATAAACTTAATTAATAATACGTTGATCTCATGATACGATACTTAAATATATTGATCCAATAAATACATTGATGGATCCCATAAAACATTCCAAAATAACGATCCTGCCTAAATTTTGATGGCTTCAAAAATTAATATTTCGAACAAATATTGAAAACCCATAATCATCATATGCTAATAAAACAGAATACTCAAAAAATTAGTATATTGCCAAAGTCAAATCCAAAAGAAGCAAAATGTCTTCTGAAGAGTTCATATCACTACCTAAAAAAAAGGATTTGGGCAGAACTCCTCTCCGGTGAAGAAAGGTCCAATCAATTAAGGGGGCGTTTGGTTCGTAAATTTTTTCTCTGGGATTTGCATTTTGTTAAAGGATTTGCATTATGCAGCATTTGCATTTGTCAAGATTTTGTCAAAGAATTTGCATTATCTTATTGAAAAAATTTGCTAATCTGAAGAATGCAAGGTAAGTGAGATTTAAAATCCTAAGGGGGTGAGATTTTAAAATAACAAAGAAGAGAGAGATTTATAAAATCCTGAGATTTTAAATCCTTACTGAAATCTGCGAACCAAACACAGGATTTTAAATGCAAATCCTAGTGAATCTCAGGAAATCCACGAACCAAACTCCCACTAAGTATATCCAGGAGGACCCAAAAAAAGCAAACCTTCAAGAAGATCAATCGGTTTGTGGAACTAAACACAAACAAAAAATATGACTCACCAATATAAAACAAGAAGTTGATCGATTGATACTCGAAAACATTCGAAGAAACTCTAAAATGTTCGATGAAGAGAAACCCGCCTGACATTGCCAGTCGTCGTCACATATAGGGGTGTTCAAAAAATTCCGAAACCAAAAAACCGATACGAAAAACCGAAAAACCGTTCCGAATTTTAATTATTTTCGGTTCAGTAAAACTGAACCGAAAAATACCTTCGGTTTCGGTTTAGGTTCATGATTTTGGTGATGGCTGGTTAACCGAAATTTTTTATTATATATTTTAACTTTTAGACTTATAAATATTAACATTTATCCCAACAATAATTTAACATTTTAACTTATTTATTAGTTTACATTAATTGTTAAGTCCAAAACTATAAAAAACTATAATAGAACAATTTAATTGATAAAGATTATAAACTAGTTTTCTTGTTACAGTTAGATTTTTTAAAATAATATTTAATCTTTTAAGAATATTATATAGATAATTTATAGTTTTATTCATCGCTATTATTATATTTGGAATTTGAAATTTTTAGAAACCATTTGTTGGAATTTTTTAATTTAAAATTTAATTTATTAATTAAAAAATGGTTAATTGGTTAACCGAATAACCGAACCGATAAAACTGGTTATCGGTTAACCGGTATTTTCGGTTTAGGTTCACGAACCCTCCAAACCGGTATCTCTGATTAACCATCCGAAATGCAATTTCGGTTCGGTTAACCATCCATGAACACCCCTAGTCACAGACGCAGATATACATATATTCAAAATCGAGATGAGATGAGATGTCATCGTTTTCAATCAGTTTATGTCGATTTGGATCTATATAGCATAGCGTTGGTGATAGGGGTGTTATTCGGGCGAGTTAATTGGGTCTCGGGTTATTCAGGTTTGAGTGTGTGGGTTAGCTAGCCGAACCAGAACCAAATAAGGAAACATGTCAACCGATTTTGGGTTAAATGGGTATGGGTTTATTCGGTTAGGGTTAAATGAGTTATTCAGTTTTGGTATAAAAAATGAAATCATCAACAAAGTAGTTTAAACAAGTTAAATGAGTTGAATAATTTGAGTAAAACGATTTAAATGGTTTGAGTATCAAAAATGAGTATTTACTTATTTACATTTTATATATACATAATACTAGTTATAATTATAAACAAATAAAAATTGAAAAATATATATTAATCGGGTTTTATGGGTACTCGAATAAGCATGAATCCTACCCGTAAACCGAAGCGAATTACTTATTCGGGTACCATTTAACCCGAATAAGGAACCCGAAAACCGAATAACCCGTTTAACCCGATTAATGTTCGGTTCGGGTGGGTCATTCAGGTTCGATTATTTTGCACACCCTTACACCCCTACACACAAACACACGCTCTCTCTCCTCTCCCCCTCTGCCTCTAGGTTGCAAGACCACCGCCACCCATGGATGTGCACACCACCATCGCGATTTCATCTCCCTTTCTCTCTCTCTCACCTCTCCATCTTTCCCTCTCGGCCGCTAGAAGGACCACCGCCGTGAGCGGCCGCTAGAAGGACCACCATCACCATGGTTCCATCTCTCATTCCTTATCTCGCCTCTCCCCTCTCCCTTTCTGCCGCTAGAAGGACCACCGCCGCCACCACGATTCCCTCTCTCAATAGATGATTAATGATATGGTAAAAACACGATGAACATGAACGACAATGAATGATGAACATGGATGATGAACAATGAATATAATGATGATGAACGATGATGATGCATAACAATAACAACACGATGCATAGATGGACGATGAATGACGATGAATGATAAACATGGATGATAAATGATGAACTTGATGATAATGAACAATGATGATGCATAATAGCATCACACTATGCATAGATGAATAATGGACGACGAACACGATGATAATGATAAACATCGATGCATCACGAATTTGTATAGATAAAGTTGAGATGCATCACGGATTGAACGATGAACATAAAATGCATAATATGTACCATATCTTTGTAGAGTATTGTGTCGCCCACTGAATGCATGGGCGTTAGGTGTAAATATGCAATGCAATTTTTTTAATATATGTGTTAATATTAACAATATAAGGTTATTTGTAAAACTATCCACATGTTGGTTTGTTTCATACGGGTGGTGTAAACATATGTTCATAATAATATTGTTCATGGGATCAATAAATTTTGGATGTTCTTGATATCTTGTCCAAAACATTAATCATAGATAACAAGTTGATCCTAACTAGATTTTTCAAATTTTGATTCTGGGATAATACATAAGAAAATACTCTAGTGACGAATAGATTGCATTCATTTGTATATGTAGGTTTTCCATATTGATATGATAGGAAATAATTTCTCTAATTCACCGTCGAGTAACTACCAAAAGCTGCTTTCAACGGCAGTTGCTTATCAACAAATTGCTGATTAGACTAGAGCATTGAAGAACGTCATAAGGTAAAGCATTAGCATGAGCGACTTATGGCTTCAACGAGTTAATTCACATGTTGAATATTATTAACACCTGTAGCAAATTCCTAAACCAAATCACTTCATAATTTCGTATTTGTTTGGGAGTGCTTAAATGAGCTCCACAAGGGTTGGCACTTACTTGACCAGGGGCTCTATCCTTTGTAACCCGTTAAGGGTGCTTATTTCAAGACCCTGCAAGGGGAACAACCTTATTGACCCATGAATTGTGTTCGGGTTTAGACTTACACACTAGTTATATAAGTATGCACTCTGCGCCACTAAACTTATTCTAGTACGAACTGAGAACTGCAATCTTAACAGGTTTAGGATATTACACTAAAATAACAATAGTTTGATAGGAAGCTTTTGAAAACGTAATGCACCCATGTAAATGACAAACGGGATTAATACACAGGTTAAACGAGCATCACATACCCAAAAGGTTCCCTAGATAGGTATTTCCCTTGGGCCTTAACCAGGGACAACCCCTTGGAACCCGCTAGGGGTGCTGCTTTCAAGACCCTGCAAGGGGAACAACCCTATTGACTCCTAAATTATATCCGGGTCTAGACTTTCACACTACTTATATAAGTGTGCACTATCCTTTTCATTTTAATAGGTAAAAGTCTGCATATTTCCTCGGGGAAGTGGATATGTTAAATACATCTTATTTTGGGGGAAACTTTAAGGTAAATTGTGTATAACCGATCCATGCATGGGAATGATTTTCTTGAAAGGGTTTTTCGATAGTTGTGGTTTTAGTACTTATATAACCCTATTGACTCCTAAATTATATCCGGGTCTAGACTTTCACACTTCTTATATAAGTGTGCACTATCCTTTTCATTTTAATAGGTAAAAGTCTGCATATTTCCTCGGGGAAGTGGATATGTTAAATACATCTTATTTTGGGGGAAACTTTAAGGTAAATTGTGTATAACCGATCCATGCATGGGAATGATTTTCTTGAAAGGGTTTTTCGATAGTTGTGGTTTTAGTTTACTAAAGGCTTATGAAGATTGCTACACAAGTCGAAGATGTTAATTTTCAGTCGTCGTATCTTTGATGTTGATCGAGCCAGAATTGTATTGAAACTATGATGTTAATGATTAACTGACCATGTTGTTTAGTTCTATTTTTGTTGCTTTTGCTTTTTTTATTTTATGAAGTTTTTTGTTCTAAGGGCTAAATCACTTGTATATCTTCTAACATTTAGATTATACATTCAGAGTACATGTCAAAAACCATCATTTTGTATATTGTGCTAAATTATATTCCTTGCAGGGACTGTAATTCGAGCGGGTTTGCAAAGGTCGCTAAAGGAAACATCAATGGCGATTGTAATGAGCATGTGGTCGTTTATGACCGTCCCTTCCTCGCACAAAACACATCAGTTGGGGATAGTTTGTTGTCACAATAAGCATTATAGTTTGTCAGCTCTTCGAACCTGTAAGTTAAGCAAATACGTGAAGCGACTTGAGTGATCGAGGGCATTAGAAACATAAAATCTTATTTTTTGTAACCATTTTAAATAGGGATTATTGCGCAAAAAACCCTTAACTTGTCAGTTTTTTGTGATTAAAACCCCAAACCATTTTTCGTTGCATAGAAAACTCCGAACTAACTAAAAATCAGTAAATCAAGGTTTTATCCATGGGTAACCGGTTATTAATCCTACCTGACCGGTAAATAACCTACGTGAAATAAATTTTAATTGTTGAAACCGGTTGTCAAGTATTACACATCATTCTTGAAACCTGTTGATAATTTTTAATTGTAATTTTTAAACGGGATTACATCATCAACGGAGGTTTAAATGATGTGTAATATTTGCCAAGTTTCAACAATTAAAATTTATTTCACGTAGGTTATTTACCGGTCCACGTAAGATTAATAACTGGTTTCAACCGACATTAAAACCTTGATTTACTAATTTTTAGTTAGTTCGGGGTTTTCTATGCAACGAAATATGGTTTGGGGTTTTAATTACCAAAACTGACAAGTTGGAGGTTTTTTTACGCAAATTATCCCTTTTAAACATGGTAACCATCGATCTTAATTTTAAATTACCTAATTCTAAAACGAGGGGACTCGTTACCATAGAGAGACGAGAATGATTAATTTGTATGATGTTGAAAACTTAACCAAGCTATGATTACACTATTTATAAATGACATGTCATATATACAAGTAAAGAAATTTTGTGTTACTATAATTGTGAAAAAACTAAAAAATATATTGTCATATATAATTGGTAAACTTTAAAATATGTTGTTATAATCGTGAATATATAGAAAATAAATTGTTATAATTAGTAAACTAAAAGTATGTTGCTATAATCATGAATTTTATCAAAGTAGGATTATATATTAATTACCTAGAGAAAGAACCTTGTTACATATGTCTTCCAAGCAAAACTTTTTTTAAGAAAACTATTACACTGTCTTATTTATTTTAACGGCAAACTATCTTACTGCTACTACTAAATTACATTGTCTTGTGTCTTGGTTTTGGAAAATATGATGATGCACATTAATTTTTAGCATTTTAGATTAATTAATATGTGTGCTAATTGTTCTTTTAATTTCCTAAACTAATTAAAAATATTCTGTATGAACAGCTTCTCCACTTCCTGTACAAGTTAATTCTATTGATCCGGTATGATTATCTTTACTCAGTTCTTCGGGTTCATTAATATTAATGTGTTTTTTAATAGGGTTTATAACGGAATAAACCAATATATTTTCATGTTTTTTGCATTTTCGTCGCTCCATGTTATTTTTTTCAAAAAAATCCTCAAGTTAATATTTTATTTCTGGTTTAATAAAATTTAGCTATTGAAACCCGCTTTTTCAGTTATTGAAAAACCCGATTTACCAATTATAATCGGGTTTTAATAGTCAAAATTCACAAAACTAATTTACTTGTTAACTACATGACTTTTCTGGAAATAAAAAAAATAAACATTGAAGAACGAATGCAAAAACCATAAAAATATGTTGGTTTTTTCATAATAAACCATTTTTAATATCACTAGCAATTAAATTTTAGTATAAACGCTAACAAATTCTATGTTTTATTATTTTACATTGAATGGATGAATTCTCACATGAGGATCTCACAATTTAGAGTCTTTTGACAGATGAAATTGAATGTATACAAAAAAGGAGGATGAAATCAATGGGTTTGCTATGAAATTTAAAAATATAAATATATAATAACCATAAAATTGTTGGAATTTTTTTTTATCGGTCTATTCTCATTTACATTGTTAGAATTAAACATTAATTGTTAACATTCACAATTGAATTCCATTCCATTATGAGAATAAATGAATCTCCGTACCAAAAGGCAAGGAGAAAACCAATATATATATATATAGAAAATTAAAGTACAATGAACATCCTTTAATTTCTGATTAACACTATTAAATATATTTATCTAATACATTCCATCATACCCGGTAATGTTTATTTTGAAAAGTTTAAAACCAATTTTCTATAACATGCTCTAAACAATAGTTTTATTGATGTTTTGTATCGGTGACTGTTAAAAAAAATGTTATTTTGTGATATATAAATATATTTTTGTTGTAAATTCATAAAGTAAACATAAAAAAAAAAAAATTGGATGCAAAGTAAACTATTCGTAAAATTTTTAAACGAATTGGCATCAGTTTTTTGAACAGCGGATTATTATCAAGTAAAACTAGTGAGGCACTAGAAATACATGACAAGAATTATACTACAATCTCTAAAGGATCGTAACACCAATGAGTCCACTTGATATTACATTCGGGTAATCTATTTTTAACCAAAATATAAGAGTATATCATTGGCACGGTCAGATTTTTTTTTTTTTTTGCGACAAACTATCCTACCTCTAATCCTAAACTATTCCTTTATCCCAAGACCTTACTTTCTCCACCTAAATTTCAACTTGCCTCCGACGGGAGTCGAACACGTGACCTCTCAGTCACATATCCACCCTCTTACCAAATGAGCTAAACCTCATTGGTATTGGCACAGTCAGTCGAAACCTCTTGTTTGATAATTAATTTGATATTATTTACAAATTTGTTAGGTCTAGTTTAATTGAGGTGAAATCAATATTAATTGTAGATACTATAAAGTACAAGGACTAAAAATGCTATGATAACCAATGGGGTTTAGCTCATTCGGTATGAGGGTGATAAGTTAGTGTGAGGTTACAAGTTCGAGTCCCGTCGGATGCAAGTTTGAATTTAGGTGGTGAGAGTAAGTCTAAAAGTCCCCATTTGAGGCAAACGACTAGTTTAGGAGTAGGCATAGGTTAGTTTGCCGTTAAAAAAATGTCATGATAGAAAAGTAAGTGTATCATAAAATTTTCTTATGCTTGTTAATACTCATTTCTGTTCTTTGATGTAAAAGTAAAGAAAATGATTTAATACATTTAGGTTATGCACTAAACATTGTTAGATTCAAATAACAAAATTGTATCCTGCAGGGCCTTGACACGAGCAAAGAACGAATTCGCAAGTTGTTCGATAACGTAGAACTTTCTGTCTCTTCTTATGACACAGCTTGTGTAGCCATGGTCCCTTGTCCTGGCTCTCCCAAATCCCCTCGTTTCCCCGAGTGCGTTAACTGGTTGATGGACAATCAGCTTAGCGATGGTTCATGGGATATTCTACGACGTGAACCCCGACTACTTAAAGACTCTCTTTCTTCAACATTAGCATGTATTATTGCATTAAAACGATGGAATGTAGGGGAAGACCAAATTATTAAAGGTATGTACACCTTTCTTGTTTAGATATATACCCAAGGCCTGGTGCTTAGGGGGTCAAAGTGGGCCTCTGCCCAGGGCCCATAATTGGAGAGGGCCTCAAAAAAATTTTAGGTATGTATTATAATATGTGTGAAAAAAGTAAGCCCAACTGTGAAAAAAAAGTTAGGTATGTATGATGAAGTTTTTACTCGTTTTTTTTTTTTTTTGGACGTTTATAATAATTTTATCGTATTAGTGAAGTTTATAGGGCCTCTTTTATAGTTATTGCACAGGGCGTCCAAAATCTTAGAGACGGGCAGACGGCCCTGTATATACCATGTAAAATAATGAAAACTCGTTATGAATAATTGTGTTATTTAAATCTAGATTACATAACCTTACTGGAGGCGTTTGTACCGTGGAATGGAGTCATTTAAGTTTATAAGTTATTTTAACCAATGATAGTTAGGTTGACATGAAAAATGAAGGAAATGCTGTTAATTAAAACTTCATTCTTTTTTCATGTTTTAAGATTTCATTCTCTTTCCATGTTTTTTATTCACTCAATGTTGATAAGAAAATGAAAAAAATAAAATTTATACTAAACTTTACTATATACTCTGTCTCATTAAGAATCAAAACTCTTTTCACATAACAAAAAAGCACGTAAATCTCAAGTGATTCCATTTCATTCCATTCTACTATATCAAACGTACACTAGGGGGCGTTTGGTTCGCAGATTTTTTTCTCTGGGATTTGTATTTTGTCAAAGGATTTGCATTATGCAGCATTTGTCATGATTTTGTCAAAGAATCTGCATTCTCCTTTAGGAAAAATTTGCTAATTTGAAAAATGCAAATTAACTGGGATTTAAAATCCTAGGGGGGGGGGGGGCTAGGTTTTTAAATAACAAAAAAGTGAGAGATTTAAGAAATCCTGTGATTTTAAATCCTTACTGAAATCTGCGAACCAAAGACGGGATTTTCAGAGCAAATCTCAGTGAATCCCAGGAAATCCACGAACCAAACGCCCTCATACAATAACCTAGCTAGTTAAACTATTATATTATCTAACGACAAACTAACACTCTAGCTAATTGGTCGATCAACTCGATCTTGTTATAGGACAACATTTTCTCGAGTCGAATTTTGCTGTAGCTACTAACAAGAATCAACCATCTCCATTTGGTTTCGAGGTAATATTTCCTTGTATGCTTGAGTACGCGAAAGACTTGAACATAAACCTACCTTTAGAACAAGCTGAATCGCTACTACATGAGAGAATACTGCTGTTGAAAAGGTATGTTTTACTTATATGTAGCGTTATTACTCGATCTGTAAGGTTCTTAATCAAAACTTATAGCATGTATACGTACGTATTTATTTGTCATCGTTGCTTAGATCTGATTCTAAGGAGATGGAAGCATACTTGGCATATATTACAGAAGGACTTGGATGTTTCACCAACTGGAACATGGTGATGAAATATCAGATGGAGAATGGCTCTCTTTTTAACTCACCATCGGCAACGGCAGCTGCTGTTATTCATCATCAGAATGCCCGTTGTCTTAATTATCTAACTTCACTCGTGGACAAGTTTGGAAGTGCAGGTTGTTGTTTCCTATCTATGTCGTATTCGTTACGCATGAGTCCTACACTTTACTAACTCAGTAGGCCCTATGGGAGGCCGCCACTACAAGAAAAAAAGGGGGAAAAAACGACAGAAGCTTTTGCGGCGACATGTGCCGTCGCAAAACAGCCACTAAATGACAAAAATATATACTTTTTGACTTTTGACCAAACAATATTTGATGGTGTGTTTTTGACATGTGTCATCTCCAAAGGTTTTTTAAAAAAAATTCGTTTTTTACGCCAAAAATAACATTTTCGCGATGAAAAGTCCGTCTTTTTTTAATGGGATTTTGCGACGGCATTTTTGGATTTTTGCGATGACTTGTCGCCTCGGAAAGTCTACGGCGACCACTTTAATGTCGCCGCAAAAAGTCTCTGCGACCTAACCCCTATGGGAGGCCATATAACCATGACATCACACCATGGAGAGACATTAATTTTTCAGCCCAATAACTAATATCCTATGCCACACATGTCAAAATACACAATGTCTGTCACAAGAACCAAAGAAATTTGTTTTTTACTTCTAAATCAGATAATCCTGGTCTAATTTTCTAATCATAACATAAAAAGGGACCAAACCCTTTTAACATAATAGTATCCTATATTTTTAAATTTTTTTAAAAATGCATTATTCTTGTGTCTTGTCGTGGACACGAATGATGTTTACTAACAAGTAATTGTGTCTTGTGCGTTGTGTATCTCAGTCCCAACAGTTTACCCTATTGATTTATATGTCCGACTTTGCATGATCGACACCATTGAAAGGTTGGGAATCACACGGCATTTCACGCTAGAAATCCAAAATGTTTTGAACGAAACTTACAGGTAAGTAATTAATGTTGGTATGATCGAAACTCGATGAATTCAACTTAACCATGTGATCAACAAATTCAAATTTGAATTACAGTAACAAATAACAAATATGCGAATTCTCAAACTTAAGTAATTACAAGGAAATATGACACTAGCTAGCCATGTTATATCAGATGTTGGATGCAAAAGGATGAGCAAATATTCAAAGACATTGCAACATGTGCTCTAGCTTTTCGATTATTGAGGATCAAAGGGTACGAAGTTTCCGCAGGTATATATATGTTTCTCGTTAAGTAGAAGATACTGTAAGTAAATTCCGTTAAAAGCTTCTTGTAGCCCGTAAGAGTAAATTTCGAATGAATTAGAATTTAACGATGAGTTCGATGAATATGGTATGTTTCTAGGATAGGCTATGGGGGTGTTTGGTTCGTAGATTTTTTTCCTGGGATTTGCACTTTGTCAAAGGATTTACATTTTGCAGCATTTGCATTTGTCAGAACTTTGTCAAAGAATCCGCATTATCTTTTACTATTGTTAATCTAAAAAATGCAAGGTAACTGGAATTTAAAATTTCTGGGGGAATGCTATGTTTTTAAATTACAAAGGCGAATGAATGGATTTAAGAAACCCTTGGATTTTAAATACTTACTAAACTCTGTGAACCAAACAGATGAATTTAAATGCAAATCCCAGTGAATCCTTGGAAATTCATGAACCAAACGCCCCCTAAGGATATGAGTTATCAATTTCATTTACAAGTTCATGATACGAATATCAAGTTCCAACAAACAGAGATGTTGATGGGATATAAATAAAATTTATCTTTTTATCTTTATAAACCAAAGTTTCAAATTAAACACCCTATTTAATTTCCATATCTTTCAAATTTTATTCCAGCCAAACACGCTTTGATCATTCTTGTTTAATCACTTGGCTTGTGTCGTAGATCCGTTAGCTGAAATTACCAAAGACGAGGCTTACATATATTCAATAGAAGCACCTTTCAAAGATGTATATGCAGCTATTGAAGTGCATAAGGCATCGCAGATTATGCATCAAGAGGAGTACAAAGCTTTCCGAGAACAAACGTTGAGGTCAATCGATTTCCTCAAAACGAAGATGTGTACGGCTTCAGTCCCATTAGACAGTCTCTCCAGTTTTATTC
This sequence comes from Centrapalus pauciflorus, assembly GCA_020465985.1. Lineage (NCBI taxonomy): Eukaryota > Viridiplantae > Streptophyta > Magnoliopsida > Asterales > Asteraceae > Centrapalus > Centrapalus pauciflorus. The sequence continues at coordinate 99,586 of JAANYP010004941.1, read as the reverse complement.
ACAAAGAGGTCATAATCTGATTTCAACTTCCGCTACTAGTTATATGACGCATTCAGAAAATTTATTTACAGAGTCGATTTTTCATATTTTTTTACAAAGTCGGTTTAAAAATCATCACACTACCATGAAAAAATATATTAAGAGTTTAAATATGAAGCCTAATGTACTAAAAACTCACTCAAATAAAAGGCTTAACTTGTCTTTTGTAAAGAATAGAGCCTGGTTTTATATATAAAACCGGGGTTAAAAGATTTTGACCGTATATATAATACTTGCAAATAAAATTTGTCACGGGTGCTTGACCCCTAAACCCATAAGGTATATCCGTCTTTTGATTTTTTATTTTTTTTTTGAACAACAGTTGTTAGTGGTTAGTTATTAACACCATTGTTAGGCAACGTTGAGGGTGGGGACCAAACCCCACACCTCCACCTAAGAAGAAACGCCCTTTGCAAGGGAACCCCTCCCACCTTTGGTGGTGGCCACTTGATCTATGTCAAGTGGTTAGATCTGTCCTTTGTTATATCCCGTTTAAGTAAAGTATGAGTTTCTATTTTTACGTCTCATATAATCAAACAGATCTGAATTGATTACTTAAACAGGTGGAAGACAATCTTAAGTTTCCCTTCAATACAAGTTTAGAACGCATCTCCACAAGAAGAAATATACAGAATTACGATATACACAATACGAGAGTTTTAAAAACTATATATCGGTGAGGTTTCCACTTGCAATTCTTAAACAAAATCGAATCTTGTCGGCTTTTAGATTTTATGACTGCATATATAATTCTGACTTTTGTGTTGTAACGTTGTCAGCTCATCAAACATTAGCAACCAAGATTACCTGACGCTGGCAGTCGAAGATTTTAACGAGTGTCAATCTATTTTCCGTGAAGAATTGAAAGATCTTGAATGGTGTGGCTCTGCGGTAGCCTTTTTTTTAGATTAACAGTGACGATATATGATCGATTATGATGTCATTTTGTTTCGACAGGTGGGTGGTTGAGAATAAATTGGACAGTCTGAAATTTGCTAGGCAGAAGACAGCATATTGTTACTTCTCTGCTGCTTCAATACTTTCATCGCCTGAACTAACGGATGCTCGTATTTCATGGTGTAAAAACGCCATACTTTCTACGGTTATTGATGACTTCTTCGATGTTCGAGGCTCCATGGATGAACTTGTCAACCTGATTCAGTGTGTTGAAAAGTATGGTGTTGTTTGTTTTTTAAAAGTTTAAATATCTGAAGTCTTTGGTTGAGGCAGGACCGACCCTGAGGGTGTGCAGTAAGTGCGACCGCTCAGGGCCCCAAATTTGACAGGGCCTCATCGGAAAATTGACCGGTGATCGAAAAAATGACGAAAAGCTAAAGTCTGCTTAAGTTTAATCACTGTGTCTCGCGTCATTAACAAAAAAATATGTGAGTGTGAGGATGTATGATTGGTAAAAATAAGCGTATAGGAATGTCCTTTCAGATAAATATAGTTTTAAAATTAGTTATTTTGTTCAAGTCATATGAACATGCCTTAATATCATCGTATTAAACATTTTTTTATGTATATAGCAATTGCTAGACTACTACTAATAAATAATAATTTTTATATAAATTAAAAAAATTACATTTTAAGAGTCTACCATGTAATTATCGTACATGGCCACCAAAATTGACGGGACGGCCTGGGTTGAGGCTGTTAATTTTATTTCAGACTACTCTCTTGTGTTAAAATTATAGGAATTACCTCTTAAATATGTATCAGACAAACAGTCTAAATTAAATTTAGATATGAAATAACTGTTACTTTTATTTGAAGTCGTAAAAGTTAAGTTTGTTATGATCAACTGCAGATGGAATGTAAATGTTGACGACGATTGCCATTCAGAAGAAGTACGCATTCTGTTTTTGGCACTTAAGGATGCGATAAGTTGGATCGGGGAGAACGCTTTGAAATGGCAAGCACGAGACGTAACAAGTCATGTTATTGAAATTGTAAGATCGAATTAATCGTTTCAATCATCTACTAATGTCTTTCTTGGTATTTTTTCGGTTAACTTTTTTCACGTTCAAACATATACATATACATACGTACACACACATATATATACATACACACACATGCACACACGTATGCACATACACATATAGATTTATAGATTTAAGTTCCATGGAGTCCTGGAGTCCTCACACGCGTGTTTGGCAATTATTTACTTTATTTTAAGAATGCTTTTTAAAACTTGTACTTTTTCTAAAAAAATATGTGAGTGTTTGGACAATAAGGGTATATTTGGTATGCATTTTTATGATTGATAGATTTCAAAAAGAAACTTTCACTTTTAACTCCTAAAATGATTCTTAATATCATAAAACGTTTTAGTATCTCACGTCATTATTGCATATTCCATACACATACGGATATGAATTGAACATGTACAAGTGTATAAGGATAATTCCAATGTAACGTTATAATTCTTTTGATAAAAATATATACCAAACCATATACTTGCAGCAACTTTTAAACATGTTTCTGCAACAACTGAACATGTTCGTATACGAAACCATACCCTGCAGCAACTGAACATGTTCGTTTACGAAACCATACATTGCAGCAACTGAACATGTTCATATACTTGCACGGTTGAACATGTTTGTATACGAAACCATACATTGCAACAATTGAACATGTCCATATACGTATTTGAACATGTCCATATACGTATTTGAACATGTGCATATGTAATAACATAACTCAGAACTTAAAAACAATAAATATAATATAATTTTCAATTAAAAAAGATGTCTATTGATAGAGATACGAGAATTATATAGAGAAATATGAGAGAATATTTGGTATTATGTTATGGAATCTTATTTATGGAAGATATGCTACTATTTAGGGATTGAGTTTTAATCTAATTAGCATTTAATAAAAAAATGATTTGACAAATCTACCGTTTTGTTAATTGAAACAAACAGGGTGAGACTCCACGACGGTATGATTCCACTTTAAGTTAGGACTCCATGGAACCCAACCCCACACACACATATATAGAGAGAGACACACATATACACACATACGTGTGTGGGGATAAGATTGTAATTGTTATCATATAATGCACACACATACACATATATGCACACACGTTCAAAAAAAAACATATACATACACACATACATACAATGTATCATGTTCATCACATGTGACAAAACCAATTTTATCAATCAATGATCAAACGGGTCGAACAATAAAATGGACTCATTGTAAAAAACTAAGATAGAACATAATTTTTCTTAAAAATAAAAATTTATAAAACAGCGTAATAAAAAATTGTTCTTTGAAAAAAATTTCGACATTATATAAAATTCATGACTTTTGGTCGTCAACCCGTTTGACTCGTTTGCTTGAATGGGCTCAAATTGCCACCCTTGAAATTAGTCAACATAAATTTAACTACATGCTCTCTCCTCTGTTATCTCCACTCTCCCAATGAAACAAGACACTACATTTATGGGAGAGTGAGTGGAGATGATAGAGAAGAGGGGAGAATTTCACATATATCTTTGTAAACTTTAAAATCGTATATCCTTGCAAAATTCCTTATTACATACATATCCTTCTAATTTTTTAATTCTCACGTATATATCCAAATGGGCTATTATAAATTTATTTTATCATTTAAAAAAAAATTTGAATACCTAAACTTCCCTCTTAAATCCCAACAAAAATAAACTACAAAAATAAAGAAATATCATTTTCTAATTTAATTCAATAATAACTTAAATAATAAGTAATATTTTATATTTTTTTAAATGATGTAATTAAATTTAAAATAGTCATCGGATATATGTGTGTATGTGTGTGTGTGTGTGTGTCTGTGTGAGATTTATAGGTTTAGAAGGATATATATGTAATAAGGAATTTAGCAAGCGTATATGCGTGATATTTAGAGTTTACAACGATATATATGAAATTCTTCCTACATTGACCAAACAAAACGAATGATGCTACGACATTTCGTAATTGATGATGCACTTGATTCAGAAACATTAACATGAAAATGCATCACTATTTGATTAAACATTCAAAAAAAAAGTGATTCGTTATTATACATATGAATTCAACATACGTATAAAATATTGATTCATTAGTCTAAAACATTACTTGAATATCATCATATTTGTGTCGATAGTGGTTAGATTTCATGAAGAGTATGCTAAGAGAAGCTATATGGGTGAGAGACAATAGTGTGCCCACCGTAAATGAGTACTTGGAAAATGGTCATGTATCGGTATCGTTGGGCCCTATTGTTCTACCAACTCTATACTTTGTTGGTCCAAAATTATCTGAGAATATCGTTCAAAGCTCGGAATATCGCAAACTGTACGAGCTAACAAGCACTTGTGGGCGCCTATGGAATGATATCCAAAGCTTCAAGGTAGACGTTTTTCAATTTCTCATCTTTTAAGCAATGTAGATAACATCATTAGGGTGTATTTGGTATGAAGAAATTGATAGAATGTAACTGTTTTAATTTTCAAGCGTTTTTATTATATGATAATATCATTCATTCTGAGAGGAATAGTAGGGAAATGATATTTTTATGTAAATATCATTCTTGGTTTTCCTCTTTCAAATTGAGATAATCAAAATCATGAAAGGAGAATTAAGATTTCATTATCTTCTCTTCATTTTATATGTTAATATTAATTTATGTACTATAATCCTTTGTTAGTAAAGCTTAAAAACCAAAATAATTTCATTCTCTTCAATTCTTCATACCAAACACACATTTATACTTATAGAGTTGTGTTTGTTTATGCAGAGAGAATTGGATGCGGGTAAATTGAATGCAGTAGCTTTACACATGAGCCACGGAGAAAGCGGTATAACGGAAGAAGAGGTTGTGGACAAGTTGAAGATGTTGATCGACGAACAGAGAAGAGAACTGATGAAGTTAGTTCTGGAAGCGAAGGGAAGCGTTGTTCCTAGGGATTGCAAACATGTGTTTTGGGATATGTTCAACGTGTTCAAGTTTTTTTATGCAACAGATGACGGGTTCACTGGTAATGCAATCCTTGATGTTGTTCGGGAAATTATTTATGAACCAATATGTCACCCGTCAATGCCCGTGAAAGGAACCCAAGAAAACTTGTAATCGGGTTTGAAAGGTTACACCAAGTCATATGATGGAAACATGTTCGATCATTTTAGATTAAATGCATATTTACGCATAAACAAGGATTTGATGTGTAAATCAAAATATGTACTACGATCTATTATCCAATATAAAATGATGAGATGAGAATATAATCACTTATTCAACTTGTAATTTTTCTATCATGTGTGTGTGTGTGTGTGTATAGCCAGATTCTATTGAGAACTTTTGTGCATCGAGGCACAAAAGAACCTTAACTGTCCGTTAGATAAAAAAAATGAGTGGGATAGAATAAATGGCAAAAGGGTAATTAAGTAGAAAATTGTATGCATAGGTCGCACATGCTAAAACACGCGGAGGGGTATTATGGGTATTGTGCACTCTCATTTATGTAGAATATACGTGCGTGTTTCTCTCTTTCCTTCCTCAACAACCGTCGACTGCATCGCCTCTCTCAATCCTTGACGATATTCAAAGGATCCACCGTAATCTTCCAAAATTTTGAAATCTCACGGCTACGGTTTGTTAGTAGCGACTAGAAGCAATGAGGACTCCAAAATCATCCAGAGCTAAGACGCATTTCGAGGTATGCATTCGTTAGTTGAAAATTTTTTCTGTTAATGGTGGTTTTTAAGAGCCCTAAACGATTGCACATTATGAATATCATGCACTGATTTAACAATGGGTGTTTAAATGGTTCTATTTTGTGTATCTATTCATTCTATTTTTGAAGCCCTAAATCGGATGCATATAGTGGATTTGAAGCCCTAAATCGCATGCATATAGTCGATTGGAGCCTTTTTCATAGCCCTAACCCTCTAAGTTCACTCTATTTGGGTATTTTGGAACTGGACACAGTAGCTGTATCAAAGTTGCATAACTTTGTGCATCCCTTTTGTTATATTTTACACTTGTTATGCACAAAAACAAGTAATGCACATTACATGAATCTGTTGATATGCATCATATGTTGTTTCATATTGGGGTGATTCTATAAAATTTTCTTTGATAGTAGGTATATTTTTGTAAGTTTGTGCATTATGTACTTATTTTCAACCTCTGTTCTCCATGATGATTTTTAGTATTAAGTTTCGCATATTATTTACGTACTTTGTGCATAACATTTTTTTCATAACTCTTATTTGCAATATTATGATGATTTTCAACAATATGAATGCATAAGGTGCTCTATTTCAACAGCTTATTATTTTGAAGTTTTTAACAATTATTGTGATAATTGAGTAATGTTGATGTGTTACATTGTTATGCATTGTGTGATAATTAAGTAATGTTAATATGCATAAGGTTTCCCAAATTTATGATGTGGTAATGGAGTAATGTAAGTATGTTACGTTAGTATGCATGATGTGTTAATTGGGATATGCTAATATGTATAAAATTTATATTTTTCAAAGTTTTACTATATATGATTAGTTTGGTTAGTTTGTAAATACTGCACAATGTTTTGCATAATCTCGTATGGTTAATACCGGAATGCAAAAACTGAATTTATTAACTAATATAGCTATGAATGAATTGACTTTTGAGCATATCTGTTGCCAGACTGCACCGAGAAGAAGCGGTTGAATCGGGCTTAGGTCGAAGTACAAGAATACCATTGAAACTGTATTACATATATCTGACGAAGAAGATTCTGCTGAATAACTCGCTATGGTTAACGAACAACGGGTGCATAATTACGATAAAGGTATTAGTATTTTATATAGTTGTTATTAAAGAAAGTAATGTGTATGTTGTGGTTTTTGCATCATGGAATACATATATGAATAATGTTTTGTTTTAGTACGATGTTACGCATGTCATGATGAATTTTAGATTGTTGTAAAACAGGTTATAAGCAGTGTTTCGCAATATGCACAGTTTGGTAATAGTTAGTAATTTAGAGATTAGTATGTTAACCTTGCAAGTATGCAGTGGATCTTATGTTGTGCAGGTTTGTGCATAATATGTATATTAACATGTACATGATGCAGTGAGTGGTTTATTATGTGTATGTATGTATAATCACATATGTGTTGTCATTTGTCGTGGTTTTATAATACATGTATATGTATGACATTTGTGATGTTAGTGAGCAGAATAGGTTTCCAATAGATGATATCTATTTATAATCATTGCACACCACACTGATGCACATATTATGCATTTGGCGGCATTCCTTTTGTATCTGAATGTGTTTCATCTTCTGATATGCTATGATAAATGTAAGAAAATTGTATATTTTTGTATTCATCTACAGATCAGAAAAGAAATGTGGACACACTAGATTCAGATGATGATTTCAAGAACGCAAAGATTATCATGGTTAAGAAAGAGCGTGTGTCAAAGGCCAGAAAATGCGTTGCAGAGACAAGTGAGGGTGCGAGTGGTGCATGTGCTATTGATGGGGTGCCTATGAGGGAGAGTATCGTCAACCGTAATTCAAAATGTTATTCACTGATACGTGCGCGTACGTCTCCAAAAACACTGTTTTAGTGCATTGGTATATTAACGACTTAGCAAGAGGCCGACGTAACGTCTATGGGGTTTGGAAATTTGTTAGCGTTGCGTGTGAAGGAAATACCACTAAAGCTTGGGTATTGGGTTGTGGATCATTTTGATCCAAAGACGTGTTCAATAAGGACGGACAAGTGGAGCATTTGTATCGATGAGGATGTTATTTTTGATACCATAGGCATACCATCCGGGGCTAATAAGTTGACCCGATAGGATGCATCAAAGGATACGCAACAACTTATCAGAAATTATAAAGCACAGTAGGGGGACAAGCTTTCCCTAAAGATGATCTCAGATATGATAAGGCTGGAACAACATGAAGGAGGGGATCTATTCAAACTGAACTTTCTGGTGTTGTTTATTAATTTGATGTTGAAGAAACAAAATCAGGCCTTGTAAGTCTTAAGGTGTTGTAGTACGTTGAATCTATAAGAGCTATAAGTAATAATAACTGGTGCGGTTACATATCGGACATCTTGAAGACATGAAAGGACGGGTGGAGGCAAGATGGAAGTACATTCTTCTCTGGACCGTTGACACTGCTGACGGTAGGTGGTTCTCGTATGCATACTAACATTAACTATGCATGTATTCTACATCAAAATATTAATTTCTGATGCATTTATATAAAAATTGTTGCAGCTAATATATGTTGATAGAGTAACATATCCAAAGTTGAAAGTTGGTAAAGATAAATCAGTTATAGTATTATGTTCGTGGGATACAGAGAAATTGAAGGAACGTGAAAGAAAGGAGATTGAGTACGGAGGCTTTGGATTGGAAAATGCATACAAGGTGGCTGCGGTTGGAAGCACACGTGTTGCTGGAAATATCGGTGCAGATAAGACTGAAGATGCTGGAAACGCGTTTGGTGACGTTGATGGTTCTGATGAGGACATTGGGTTGCATCAACTATCATCGGAGATAAAAGGTAGCAGAAACTGAAGAAGAGTGGTCCGAGCAAAATAGAGATTAAACCTATTGGTTGCGATGCAGGACCCGGTGATAACCATATGTCAAAAACTTGTATGATCGTGCACATCAACATTTGGTACTTATGTGTTATTATAATGTTATGTATTTGCGTTAATCAAACGTTATAGCACTAGCGTTGCATCTTGATGATGCATTGGAAATGCCTGTTGAACTTGACACTCAGGCTGAGGAAAACATAGATTGCCTCCTCAAGCTTATTGATTAGAGTCTTAACACAGATGCAACAAAGAGTATGAGTTGTGCAAAAGGTAAACATCGATGTTATATTATGGAAATTTATATGCATACTTGTCGGTTCTGTATTTAAATAGATATTGCGCTATTATGGTAGATGCATTCCGGGTGTAATCTGAACCAGCAAGTGTTGGCGTGGTTGGAGGAGGATGTAATGCATCGATGATGGATCCAGACGGTAATATAGTATTGTTTAATTATAAATAACTTATGATCTTTATGTTGATATATGGCACTGTTAACGCAAATTTGTGATTAATTATGCAGTAGGTGTGTTGAATGATACGACTATGTTCACGAGTTTACAACGTGGAGATGTAGATGTTTCTGGTACAGACGTGATGAGACGTGGTAAGGATGCAGTGCCTAATGAGGATGCATTTAAGGTAATCTCTTTTTATTACAATTCATTGGTAAAGATATGGTTGATCGTGATATTAATTTGGGAATGTTATATGTAGTATATAATCATATTGACCATTTTTTCATGTTTCGTGCAAGAGTATCTGCGGTGTTATGACCACAGCTTCAGTCAATTCGACCATAAAACCGATTTCATGAAGAAAACATTAATATCTACAATGTTGTGTGCTATCCAGATTCAATTGAGTTGGTCGACAGAGCTAAGAAGTAGAGAAGGCTAATAGTTGATGAGCATATGAGCTTGAATTCAGAATTTGTCAAACTAGAAACAATGAAACTCACGACTGCATCAACTTCTGGTGGAAAAGGAACGAATGATGTGTTTAAGACTTCGGAGATGAAGGCTCCAGCTTCAAGTCCAGACGACTCAACGCAGGTTATCGGATATTTGGACCCTTAGAACATTGTTTGTAATCACATAAATGCTTAACTGTGAATTGTGGTAGTACTAAGAATCACTTGCATGCTAGGTGTTTTGTAAAAATATTTTTTTATCCTTGTTAAAATGTATGCACTAGTGAACGTTAAAACGTATTCATATGTACAAATGGTCAATGTAATCAGTCTATGTGCTTCTTTAACCAAATGGTGGGTTACTGTAAATATGCGATGACATTGTGTACCTTAACATTTGAAACCGTTTTGCGACTCTAGTGTTGTATGTATGCAACAGGGCGACGACCTTAGTGACACACAATGAATGTGTTCACAGACAGTCCTTAACTTTGTTGACAGAACAGTTATGCGAATAAGCAAAGAGAAAGAGCGTCGTGAGGAATTGATGAACGATGTACCATCATTCAGCCTGGGAATAACACAGCTTGAACCAGTGTACCTGTATGATGCACCTGATGCACCATAACCGCTCGCCGTTGTTGACCCGAATACATGGGTAATGAACGTCCGTTGCAATACGGATCGAACAAATAAACTGGTTAGCGCTGGAGTTGATCGTCCGAAGAGAGCAATACGACCGGGTACCAGCATGAAGCCTCCGTTCCTAAAAAGAGTTTTGGATGTTGATGCGAGGTTGACGAAGCTTGAGAAAGAAGTATCGAATGCATTTTTTTCATGCAACACGACCCTCAGTAAGAAACATATTTGTTTGTCGCAATTAGTGCATATAGTATATTTAGCTATGGTAGTTCTGATATTAAGTTTTGAGTTTTAGTGACCTGGTATTCGAGACGGAATTGAATATGAGTTGTATCCGGGTGTGTCTCGAGACTTTGAGTCCTGGTGCAACAGTGTCGTAGAATGTTGGGCAACCATTTTGAACCGTGAGGAGCAGTTTCGAAGTGGTAGTTCCCCGCTTCGAATATTCTTTTCTTCTCAATGAATGGTAAGTAGTAGATTTATTTTGTGTGTGATGGTAAACTCATAATGCAGGTGAAATTTTGTTGTAAAATACGTTCTCTTGTGTTACCCTACAAATGCAGACGCATAATATGTTGGATGGGACAATGGAGTTCTACGATATGTACAAAATATTCTGCACCAATGTGGGGTTATGCATTGTTGGTGATGTCACACTGAACACCGTGAAGAACTCGGATTTGATAAGTGGCATCATTTCCTCTCTTATGCACAGAAAAAAGTCAAATAAACCTAACATATATACACATTTGCGTTATGACGTGCATCAGGTGTTCTTCCCTGTCATAAATCACTTCCACTTTTATGTGGTTTGCTTCGACATGAAAAAGGGAACGGTAACAATCTTGGACAACATTCATGTAGAAGTGTCAATTGAAAGAAAATATGGTGGAGTAATTGATAGACTGGTAAGGATAATGTAGAAAATAGTTGATGTAGATGCAATACCTTTACTGGATTTTCTAATGTTTGATGCATGCATATGTTTGTTTTTAACAGCAAAAGTTGTTTTCAACATATTTGGATTCTTTGGGGCATCTTATGAGTGTAAGTTTGGCTAATGTTGTACAGACGAAGCCAATTTTGCCTTGGGGTGTGCAGAAAGAATACGTAGATTGTGGGGTTTTTGTGATGCGCCATATATATACATATATGGGGAAACCAACAAGGGAGTGGGCTCATGGTCTCACACTCAATGTTGATAAACAAGTCTGACAAATGCATACTTTAAGGAGGCGTTATCTTACAAAGATATTGATGCATCCAATCAACAAGCAACGTGAAAATCTCATAAGAGAGTTCATGGAGTACGGCAAACTTTCGGAGTATGATAATGCAAGGTTATCGACCACTGCGAAAGAGACGAAAGAAGACTGTTTTGATAAGTATGTTTGATTGACGTATTGAGACGGACATTTGCAACGTTGCACGACAAAACAGTTTGGGATTTTTCATTCATTTTAAGCATATGTCGTTTTACTTTTTGGATATATTGTTTGATATTTCCATGAATAATTGTTTATTCTTGATTATAATGTAAGGTGTCATTAAATTGATTCGAGAGATGAGCTTTGATGTAGTGCATCGTGATATGTTTTATGTTATCGTGATTGGCACACATGATTAGAACATGTGATGCACTTCATGCGTTGGTTTATGGCGTGCATCAAGTGTCTATCTGTTGTTTGAATTTTACAATCGGTCCTATTCGGGACCGGTAACGGTTCGGTTCGGATATTTGGTCCACATATAACACCCCTAGTTTATACCATGTAATAACGACCAACACACACAAAAACAAATATGCACAATAAGGCAATGTAATAACGATGGACAAAAACAATAAGGTTTATACAATGTAAACGACTATGCACAATAAGACAAGGTTATCGACCATTGCAGATGACACGAAAGAAGACAGTTTTAACAAGTATGTTTGATTGACGTATTAAGACAGACATTTTCAACGTTGCACGAAAAAACAATTAAGGATTTCTCATTCATTTTAAGCATATGTCGTTTTACTTTTTGGATATATTGTTTGGTATTTCCATGAACAATTGTTTATTCTTGATTATAAATTAAGGTGTCATTATATTGATTCGAGAGTTGAGCCTTGATGAAAGGTATCGTGATATGTTTTATGTTAATGGTGATTGGCACACATGATTAGGACATGTGATGCACGTCATGTGCGGGTTTATGTCGTGCATCAAGTTATCTGTTGTTTCGATTAATCAAATTATATGCATGACATTGAAGGGTTTTTGCATGTACTCATACATTATGCACAAAACTGCAATGTTGGTGTGTATCATACTCCAAGGTTTATACAAATGTAATAACGACTATGCACAATAAAAACAAACCAATGAAAAATGGCGCTAACAATAAAAATCCAGAAACATAATCTGAAACTTTAAGAATGTTATTGATTCAAGTACATGCAGTCAAACTATAAAATAATATTGGAAGAACACAATGTGATTTCTCAAATAATCATGATTATTTTGTTGCCTTCTTTGGGCAGTTGCGTGAATTGTGTAGAGCAATCTCACCGCAAAATATGCACGTTCGCTTCTTACGCTTAGTTTTGGTGGCAGCCTTTTCACCTTCACCAACCAACTTTTTCCTGTTACGAGACCCCTTGTTTCTGATCCCTGATGGTGCACGGATTGAAACCTCTACAGGTTGGGATGCTCCAAGTATTAACCCAATTGCATCATCCTTGGTGCGTGGATTTTTGTCCTTGTTTTGTTGAGCAATATCATCCCTGATATGTTCCAGCATATCTACGCCTCCACGAATTGCCTCGTCGTCTCTATCAACATAGTTAACTATTTCAGCAAATGTAGATTTCAATTCACGGAGTAGCCTGGTTGTTGTGGATGCCTTTGTGTGACAATTTGTTGTATTGGTCATGCGAGTGTGCACAACATCTTTTATCCTTCTTTTTACAACATATCTTTGAGGTATCTCATCGACTCCAGACAGTCTTAATGCGTATAACATGTGTCGACATATAACCCCTACACCTTGAAATAGCTTGCATGTACATGATGCAAATCGATCCTCGGGCTCTACAACTACCTGTATAAGTAGGTTGGTTTGGTATCAATGTAAATTAAAATGCTTAAAATATGCAAATGTGGAATAAACTTTTGTTCACGTACACGGTATTAAATGTTAGTCTCGACGTCAATCACTTTAGATATGCGCATCCCATTGTTGTCTTTGTTTACTCCTTCAGTTAACATGCATGACAATGCGGATTTATAGATCTTGTCTTGATATTCTAAAAATATTGCAAGGGAAAACAATTGTGTTGCTTCCTTCTCTGACTTGAATTTTGTTTTTAGACCAGGAGCATTCTCCCTTGACTTTAGGTCAAGAGTCCGTCGTGATTCACGTTGGTGGTCCATAGCAGTTTCAAACTGATCGTAAAATTCAAACAGAGTTGAATCACTGTTTGTGAAACGTCCAAAAAATGAATTTTCGCTCTCCGATCGTGAGGTGGTACGCATCAAACCACCCAATGGCAAATCATATGAAAAGGATGGTATCCAGTTCTCACGCATGTCAAACAAGTCGCAAAACCACTTATGCTCTTCAAACTTGTAGTTGTGCATCAACTGTTTCCACCTGACTTCTAATTCATTATCATCAGTTGTCTTGTTCCACACTATGCTATTGAAACGGCTTAAAAAGACCTCGTCATTGCACAGTCGAGATCCAATCTACAAACGCAAAATACATTGTCCATGACTGGTATGCATATCTCCATATTAGATAGTTCTGAATGCATAAAATCCACAATGTGCATCTAACCTTCTATTGTAGCTTACTTATGATATGTCACATACAAATCGATGTTTTGCATGTTTAAATACCTCCTCAAACACCTGTATGACAGCAGGATCCTGGTCGGTGAAAACAAATGTAGGCTCCTTACCAAAAGTCGTTAAAAATGCTTCCATGATCCACTTGTATGAGTATGCGTTCTCCCTTGCAATTAAGCTCGCACCAAATGTAACACACTTCTTATGATTATTTATCCCCGTGAATGGTACAAAAACCATGTCATGCCTGCCAGAAAACATTACCAATTAATGTGATTCATCCAAAATAGTCGGGCATGTTTCATAGTCATGTATAAAATTAAATGGTAAAATGTAAATGCACAAAAGATAATTCCACACTCACTGGTTTGTTCGATACATTGCATCAAATGAAATCACATCACCAAATGCCTCATAGTTGCATTTTGCCACGGTGACCGCCCAGAAGACACCAGTTAACATACCATCCGCGTTGCATGTGTAGTGCATCGAGAAACCACTGTCATCTTCGCATCTCTTCTTTAGTTTGTCAATGAACATTTGCGTGTCATTCTCACCAATAAACAACCGTATATCCCTCCTAAATTCTTAAAATCAACCTTTGTTGCACCGATGTCATCAAATGATCCATTAACTTCCTTCATCAAGTTATGCACTCGACTCGGACCAATGTTCACATTACCAGTCTTGTGAATAATTGTTTGTTGTTCAAAGTCTAACTTATGTGCCGATGTTAATTGATGTCTATCTTCGGGTCCACAAAATCATGGTTATGCCATGGAATGAAACGATACACTTGGTACCTATTGCCACTCACTAAGGAGAACCTAATTGATGCATGACACATCGTACGCATTGATGATGTGCAGCGTTTTTTGGCACTATATTGGTTGCGTATAGTGTTGTCACCAGCCTTGTTGCATACTAATACTTTAAGGTTATTGTTCCATCACAGTTGCGCTTTTGTGATGACTTACGAGTAACAAACCCAGATGCTTCTGCATATTTTTCATTGGATTTTATGGCTTCAATTAGGGAATCGTATATAGGCCAAGATATGGGATATGGGTACCCGATAAAACAGGTTTACGATACATAGATCCCCCTGGCGACACACATTCATTTCTATCACATACCTCATTAAGAATCTCATCACCTACATAATCAAATATATTGTGTCAATCTGAATGCATACCTTGGTTTACGAAACAAAATAAATGCAGAATACAAATCTGATGACCAGACTGGTGCTGTGTTACATGTTATACATACGCGTGTTTGTACATGATGTTACGTCCTTGTATAATAATTACATGTTTGCTAGTGTTTGACGCATTAAAACATTCTAAAACTTACTACTAAAATCAAAATTGTAATGCGCTAAACATTACCACCACATCCATGCATAAGAATAGGTTCTGCACAGCTTGCATAAAGAACTATGTATCTGCAGGTCGATTTCCACTATTCATACGAAACATCAAGACGTCCGTAGTATATTGCATAATATGTACAATATAACAACATTATCGTGCATACTATGTATAATATGTAAATCGTGGTTTTTCTAACCAAATGTGTAACATCCTCGAATTCAATTACTGTAATTCGGAGCTATTAAGTGAAAAATTTATAAATTAAGTTGAATTATGAGCAAATATTATGTATTTGGGTTATTAAAAAGTTTGTTGCTATTTTAAGAAGTTACGAAGTTTGAGAATTAAAAATTTTTATTATGGAGTATTATAAATGATAAAAGTTAGAAATGATAAATTTAAGAATAAATCAGTACTTTATGGAACCGGTTAAGTTGAGGGGTGAAATGTGCAAAATGAAGAAAATGGGAATAAAAGGCTAAAGCCTTTCATTTTCTATGCACCCTCTCTCTCTCTCTCTACACTTTCTCTCTCTAGGATTCTCTCTACTTCTCTCTACGATATCTCAATAACCGACCGGCCGATTATCGAGATTTATACGTCATCGGAAAAATCTCGAGGAGTACTACAACAATCTGCAGTTGGGTTCTCGATTTCGTACAGATTGAGGTAAGAATCGACCCTTTTAAGTTTGTTTATTTCGGTTTTGAAGAACTTAGATTCGAATATGTCATTTTATGTGAATTGGAGCTAGTTTTGCTTGAAATCTTGCAAGAATATAATAGTATATGTGTAATAGAATCAAACCTAGGTATAATACTTGATATATTCATGATTTTAGGCTTTGAAATGAAGGATTTAAGTTGTAAAGATGAACAAACTCGAAAATACCAAGAATACAGTCGAAATGCAAGAACAAACTCGATTTTGGTACTAGCTTCGAGCATTTATTCGAGTTTAACACATGGAACTCGAGTTTAATCACCTAGATTCGAATTTAGGACACTAAATTCGAATTTAACCCCTAAGGGTTTGAGTCTGTCATTAAATTCGAAGGAAATTCGAATTTAACCCCTTAAATTCGAGTTTAATGCCTAAAAATTGAAAACCCACTCTCTAAACTCGAATATTTTGAATGAAACTCATAAACAACACATAAAATGACAAGAGTTATTCAAAGGACAAGGTATGAACTTGAGATGGGTTCAAACTTAATGGTGGTTTGAATTTAGACATAGACTCGAAATGGGGGAAAATATTGCAAAACTTACAAAACTTGGTCTTATGAATTTAAACGGTTTTTGACTCGAGATATTGTTGCAACTAATTTAACAGGTCCCTTGTGGTGTTGTTTAACCCACAGTGGGGTACTTGGTGGATCCGGTTGAAAGCCCGAAGAGAAATAATATTGAAGTTTTATTTACGCACCCACTGTGAGTACAGTAGATTTCGCATGTTTATATCTGTTTTATGTTAAGCTTTGCCTACTGAGACCTGTTGCTTCATTTATTTGTTTGGAATTCTACTAACTTGCGTAGATTTAGATGCATATTCATACTTGTTGCATGTCCTTTCGATTGTTGTGCATCTAGTGATGGGTCGGTGGGTCGCATCGATTACTCTGATGTTACTGCGCTATATGACCTGGAGCTGATCCCTTCGAGGTTCTGGTAGGCAGTATGTCATCCTCGATCGTACGTTTGTCTCAGATGGTATGTTTAATGCCGAGCTTTGGGCTCGAAGGGGCTGTGGCTCTGGTCCGTACTTGGTATACGAAGAGGGTATACGATGTTTGTCATCGGTTTTACCCTTGGGCTTCATAAAAATTTATAAAATGCGTGATCTTTGTATTCACTAAGCATCCGCTTATTCCCCGGTTGTTTATTTTTATATTACAGGAAAGGGGAAGTCTACCGCCGGACCTTCTAGTTAGGTCATTTGTGAAGATTCAGAAGATTTGGTACTATACAATCGGTAATCATGCTTTGGGACAATATTATATTATATACTGGATGTTGTAATGATTATTTGGGTGTGTAGACTTAGATTTGGTACCTTGTAGCACCGTAGGGTGTTTGACACTGTTGCACTACTTTATTTATGTATTTTAAATGCTTCCGCACTTAATTTAGGTCATCAGATCATTATGTATTTGTATGTTGGTGATTAATCCTGGGTGTTTTGTAAATGGTGGTTGTTGTGGCAAGGGTGTCACAAGAGATGGTATCAGAGCAGTAGTTTGAGATTCAAGTGTCCGTGAGGTCTTGATCTCAAACATTAAGTGATGACATGTAGTGATTTAAGTAATGATCTGAACTAAGATAGGTTATGATCTAGTAATTATAAGAGATTGACTATCATACGGGACAAATGAGTGGTGTCTTTAAATTAATGACATGTTACTAAACAAGTTATATGTTTATTATTTCAGAACATGTCTGGAGGAGGAATGACACCTGAAGAAGCCAGAGAGATGATGCTAGCCATGATGGCTGAGCAGAACAAAATGATTCAAGATCAGTTTCGGGTTCGAGATGAGGCCGATGCTAAGAGAAGAGAGGATAAGAGAAAGAACAAGGAAAAAGAAGGGGGTAACAATGATGAACAAGATGACAACACTGGGTCGTCTAACAAGCCCAAAGGTTGTCGGTTTAAGGACTTTAAGGGAAACGGTGCTGTGGAATTTAATGGATTGGGTGACGTTGTTGCCGCACTCGAATGGATAATGGCAACCGAACGAACATTCCGAATCAGCGACTGTGCTGAGAAGGACATGGTTCGGTATGCTACCGCTATGTTCACCAATGATGCGATCATGTGGTGGAACGCTATGGTGAATGCGTTGACACAGGAGAAGGTTTCTGTGATGACTTGGGCTGAGTTTACGGACTTATTCACTCAGCAATACTGTCCAGTTGATGAGCGTCGGAGATTGGAGGCGAAGTTTATGGCACTGATGCAGGGGACTAAGACTGTGTCCCAATATGCTATGGAGTTTACAAGGCTGAGTCTGTTCGCGCCTCATCAAGTCGATACTGAGGAAAGGAAGGTGACCAGGTTCGAGGCAAGTCTGGATATTGAAATTAGGAGGGTCATGAGCAACGTTCGCTACCCTACATTTGTTGGCTTACTTGAGGCTGCCAGAAATGTAGAGCAGATTCTGATTATGTCGGGTTACTCGATTAGGTCCGCTGCTGCTTCCACCAACCCAACACAGCCGTCACCGCCGAAGCGCCAACGGGAGGGAGGATACTCGGGATCTTCCCGGTCTTCACAGTACTCACCTCAGTAGTCTTATAGCCGACAGTCTGGTTCATCTGATCGTGGTCGTGCTCGTGCTTATTCCATCAACACCGAGCCGCAATATTGCAATAAGTGTCATCTGGAGCACTTTGGCAAGTGTACTAACGGACGCGCTTGCTTTTGCTGTGGGGAATTGGGTCATTTTCAGAACGATTGCCCAAGGAAGGGAGATGCTTGCTATAAGTGTGGGGTGTGGGGACATTATAGTAGAAACTGTAGGAAGAATGCTCCAACAGCTGCTGCTCCATCATCAACACGATCTTCTGGAGGTTCGAGTGGTGGTTCAGTTAACCGCCAGGGTCAGTCACAAAGAGCACCGGCTCGTGCTTTTCAAATTACGGCAGAGGAAGCAAGGGAAAATCCGGAGGTCGTTATGGGTACGTTCATAGTTAATTCTATGCCAGCACGAGTTTTATTTGATTCGGGTGAAAATCGTTCGTTTGTTTCTACTATGTTTGCACAAAGACTTGCCATGCCACTATCTAGATTATCTGCTATACTTGACATAGAAACTGCTAGCAACACTCTAGTCAAGGTAGATCACGTATACCGTAATTGCACATTAGTAATTGAAGATGTAGTCTTCAATTTGGACCTGATCCCTATTGAGTTCAGTGAGTTTGACGTGATAGTCGGGATGGACTGGTTGATCGAGAATGAAGCCCATATAGTGTGTAAGAACCGAATGATAAAGATAACTACTCCGGAGGGGCGTGAGATTTGTATATACGGGGATAGGAGAAGCGGGGATCTGTGTTTGCTGACTATTGCAAAAGCTCGAAAGCTTGTTGCCAAGGGATGTGACGCTTACTTAGCATATGCGATTGATGCTAAGGTTGAGAAGAGATCTTTGGCCGATGTGCCGGTTGTTTCACAATTCTCGGATGTGTTTCCGGAAGACTTGTCTGGCGTGCCGCCTGAGAGACAAGTGGAATTTAAGATTGACTTGATCCCTGGAGCTGCACCGGTAGCTCGTTCTCCTTATCGTCTTGCCCCAACCGAGATGAAAGAAATGATGACGCAGCTTCAAGAGTTGTTGGACAAGGGCTTCATTCGGCTGAGTTCATCGCCGTGGGGAGCTCCGGTATTGTTTGTGAAGAAGAAAGATGGCACAATGCGAATGTGCATTGATTACCGGGAGCTGAATAAGTTGACGATTAAGAACAAGTATCCACTGCCGAGGATAGATGATTTATTCGATCAATTACATGGGGCGAGTGTGTTCTCCAAGATTGATTTGTGGTCGGGGTACCATCAGTTGAAAGTACGAGAAGAGGATGTGCCTAAGACAGCATTTAGGACACGTTATGGGCATTATGAGTTTTTGGTTATGCCTTTCGGGTTAACCAATGCCCCGGCTGTCTTTATGGATCTTATGAATAGAGTGTGCAGACCGATGTTAGACAAGTCTGTAATAGTGTTTATTGATGATATACTGGTGTACTCTAAGTCTGAGGCAGAGCATGCTGAACATCTAAGGGAATTGTTAGAGTTGTTGAGGAAAGAGAAGTTGTACGCCAAATTTTCGAAGTGTGAGTTTTGGCTGCAACAGATACAGTTTCTAGGGCATGTGATTTCGGGGGCTGGGATTTCCTGTGGATCCAGCCAAAGTTGAAGCGATAAAGAACTGGGAGCCGCCGTGTTCAGCTACTGAGGTTAGAAGTTTTCTGGGGTTGGCAGGATATTATCGGAGGTTCATAAAGGACTTTTCTAAGATTGCAGTTCCTTTAACTGCATTAACAAAGAAGAATGCACCGTTTGTATGGGAAACTGTGCAGCAGGAGGCCTTTGAGGTTCTGAAGAAGGCGTTAAGTGAGGCGCCGATACTTGCCTTACCTGAAGGCAATGACGATTTTGGGGTGTATACGGATGCCTCGAGACTAGGGTTAGGCGCTGTACTGATGCAGCGTCGAAAGGTCATAGCATATGCTTCAAGACAGTTGAAGCAGCATGAGAAGAATTATTCAACTCATGATCTGGAATTGACAGCAGTTACATTTGCATTGAAGTTATGGAGGCACTATCTATATGGTTCTAAGTGTCAGCTTTACATGGACCATAAAAGTTTAAAGTACATCTTTAGTCAGAAGGAGCTCAATATGAGGCAGAGACGTTCGATGGAACTTATAAAGGATTACGATTGTGAAATCCTTTATCACCCCGGAAAGGCTAATGTAGTAGCCGATGCCTTGAGCCGAAAAGCTTATGCTAAGGATTGTTGCTACATGATGACATCCACTATGTTAACGTCTACCATTATAAATGATGTCAAGGCTGCTCAGGAGGAAGCCTTGAAAGATGAAAATGTTGGTGTTGAAGATATAGGAGTGCAGATTAAGAATATGGAAACAAGTGAGTCGGGACTGAAAGGGATATACGGGAGGATATGGGTGCCGAAGTATGGGGGTATAAGGGAGGTAATCATCGAAGAAGCACATCAATCCAAGTTTTCTGTACATCCCGGAAGCACAAAGATGTACAATGAGTTAAAAGCAGACTTTTGGTGGCCGGGATTGAAAAAGGACATTGGGCAGTATGTGGAAAGATGTCGAACTTGTCGGCTGGTGAAAGCCGAACATCAGCAACCCTATGGCAGTTTGCAACCGCTTCCTATTCCGGAGTGGAAGTGGGAAAAAATTACGATGGACTTTGTTACGAAATTGCCGAAAACTAGGCGACAACATGATGCTGTTTGGGTGATAGTTGACAGGTTGACTAAGTCCGCACACTTTATACCGATTCGGGAAAGTTATTCGTTAGAGAAGTTAGCTCAGATTTATATGGACGAGATCGTTTCTAGGCATGGAGTGCCTAAGTCCATAGTATCGGATCGAGATAGCCGATTTACTTCAAACTTCTGGTCAGCACTGCAAGAAGGATTGGGAACAAGGATCGCTATGAGTACGGCCTATCGTCCGCAAACCTATGGCCAAAGTGAACGAACAATCCTTACTTTGGAAGACATGATGAGATCGTGTGTGTTAGATCTCGGTGGCAACTGGGATGATCATCTGCCACTAATAGAGTTTTCATATAATAACAGTTATCACGCAACTATAAAGAAAGCGCCGTTTGAAGCGTTGTATGGGAGGAGATGTAGGACTCCTACTTGTTGGAGAGAAACTGGTGAGACGCCGATTGCTGGGCCGGCATTGTTACAAGAGACAAACGAGAAGATACAGCTGATTAGGCAGAACATGAAGGCGGCCCAGGATCGTCAGAAAAGTTACTACGATAGGAGGCACAAACCAATAAATTTTGAGGTAAATGATTGGGTTTATCTGAAAGTGTCACCTATGAGAGGTGTTACACGATTTGTGAAAAGAGGAAAGTTGGCTCCGAGATTCGTCGGACCATTTAGGATAACCGAAAAAGTAGGAAATCAGTCATACCGTTTGGAATTGCGTGAAGAGATGTCGGGCATACATCCAGTGTTTCACGTTGGGAATCTCCGGAAATCATTTAATACTGGAAATGAGGATTGGGCAGACCACACTGAACTACAAGTTGATGAAAGGCTCCGGTACGTTGAGGAGCCGGAGTGTGTGTTAGATACTAAGGTGAAGAAATTGAGAAGCAAAGAGATCGAAATGGTGCTTGTACGTTGGAAGCATCATAAGGGAGCCAATCATATATGGGAGACGAAAGCTGATATGTTAAGGAAATATCCGCAGCTGTTTTAAGTCAAATAACTTCGAGGACGAAGTTAGAGCGTGGTGGAACCCATGTTGTAACATCCTCGAATTCAATTACTGTAATTCGGAGCTATTAAGTGGAAAATTTATAAATTAAGTTGAATTATGAGCAAATATTATGTATTTGGGTTATTAAAAAGTTTGTTGCTATTTTAAGAAGTTACGAAGTTTGAGAATTAAAAATTTTTATTATGGAGTATTATAAATGATAAAAGTTAGAAATGATAAATTTAAGAATAAATCAGTATTTTATGGAACCGGTTAAGTTGAGGGGTGAAATGTGCAAAATGAAGAAAATGGGAATAAAAGGCTAAAGCCTTTCATTTTCTATGCACCCTCTCTCTCTCTCTCACTCTCTCTCTCTCTCTCTCTCTACACTTTCTCTCTACGATATCTCACAAACCGACCGGCCGATTATCGAGATTTATACGTCATCGGAAAGATCTCGAGGAGTACTACAACAATCTGCAGTTGGGTTCTCGATTTCGTACGGATTGAGGTAAGAATCGACCCTTTTAAGTTTGTTTATTTCGGTTTTGAAGAACTTAGATTCGAATCTGTCATTTTATGTGAATTGGAGCTAGTTTTGCTTGAAATCTTGCAAGAATATGATAGTATATGTGTAATAGAATCAAACCTAGGTATAATACTTGATATATTCATGATTTTAGGCTTTGAAATGAAGGATTTAAGTTGTAAAGATGAACAAACTCGAAAATACCAAGAACACAGTCGAAATGCAAGAACAAACTCGATTTTGGTACTAGATTCGAGCATGTATTCGAGTTTAACACATGGAATTCAAGTTTAATCACCTAGATTCGAATTTAGGACACTAAATTCGAATGACATTCGAATTTAACCCCTAAGGGTTTGAGTCTGTCATTAAATTCGAAGGAAATTCGAATTTAACCCCTTAAATTCGAGTTTAATGCCTAAAAATTGAAAACCCACTCTCTAAACTCGAATATTTTGAATGAAACTCATAACAACACATAAAATGACAAGAGTTATTCAAAGGACAAGGTATGAACTTGAGATGGGTTCAAACTTAATGGTGGTTTGAATTTAGACATAGACCCGAAATGGGGGAAAATATTGCAAAACTTACAAAACTTGGTCTTATGAATTTAAACGGTTTTTAACTCGAGATATTGTTGCAACTAATTTAACAGGTCCCTTTTGGTGTTGTTTAACCCACAGTGGGGTACTTGGTGGATCCGGTTGAAAGCCCGAAGAGAAATAATATTGAAGTTTTATTTACGCACCCACTGTGAGTACAGTAGATTTCGCATGTTTATATCTGTTTTATGTTAAGCTTTGCCTACTGAGACCTGTTGCTTCATTTATTTGTTTGGAATTCTACTAACTTGCGTAGATTTAGATGCACATTCATACTTGTTGCATGTCCTTTCGATTGTTGTGCATCTAGTGATGTACCGGTGGGTCGCATCGATTACTCTGATGTTACTGCGCTATATGACCTGGAGCTGATCCCTCCGAGGTTCTGGTAGGCAGTATGTCATCCCCGATCGTACGTTTGTCTCAGATGGTATGTTTAATGCCGAGCTTTGGGCTCGAAGGGGCTGCGGCTCTGGTCCGTACTTGGTGTACGAAGAGGGTATACGATGTTTGTCATCGGTTTTACCCTTGGGCTTCATAAAAATTTATAAAATGCGTGATCTTTGTATTCACTAAGCATCCGCTTATTCCCCGATTGTTTATTTTTATTTTACAGGAAAGGGAAAGTCTACCGCCGGACCTTCTAGTTAGGTCATTTGTGAAGATTCAGAAGATTTGGTACTATACAATCGGTAATCATGCTTTGGGACAATATTATATTATATTCTGGATGTTGTAATGATTATTTGGGTGTGTAGACTTAGATTTGGTACCTTGTAGCACCGTAGGGTGTTTGACACTGTTGCACTACTTTATTTATGTATTTTAAATGCTTCCGCACTTAATTTAGGTCATCAGATCATTATGTATTTGTATGTTGGTGATTAATCCTGGGTGTTTTGTAAATGGTGGTTGTTGTGGCAAGGGTGTCACAAAATGCATGATAATATGATGATTTTCACTCAATACTGTTTTACATGATTCACATTGTTATGCATACGAAAAACCAAAATTCGATAATATATTTTTAGTTCAAAAACCTCACAGGCCTGCGAGATGCGTCATCAACGTCATGCATACAAAAGATTACTTTGCACAAAGTGGGTTGTCAACGTCAATATTATGAAAAAACAGAATCTTTATGAGCTAAATGTAACAGGTCTGAAAACTAATCTTTTCAACATCACTTACTCTCCTTATCATCGACAGTATGTTCTTCGTTTATGGGCTTCAGAACGTTTGTTTCTTCAGTCTGGGTGAAACTCGATTGATTGTTCGTCATTGATGATTTATTGATAATGGAAACGTGGGATTGTGGATGGTTTTCTGCTGGACGATGAATGTGATTTCGATGCTAGCTGCTGGGATGATGATTATCGTGAGAATGAAAATGATATGCCAAGTCAACTTGATAACAACTCTCATAATTGTAGCACAATATTCATACTTAACTTGTTTTATTTCTGGGAATAATTATAAAATTAAGAGTAAAGGACATTTTTTGTCCTTGTGGTTTGATGGTTTACCCGAATTCAGTCCCTTAACCATAATAAGGTCAAATTTCATCCCTATTTTGCTAATTTTGTGCCCTTTTAGTCTCTCGTCTGTTAAACTTAACGACACAACCGTTAAATTTGTAAGAATGACATTTTTACCCTTTTCATTGAGACGCTTTTAGTCCCTATGGTTTTATTATTTACCCATTTATAATCCAACATTTATTTTATTTTATTTTATCTTTATAATTGTATTATTTATAGATATACTTAATTTATTATTAACACACTTATTTTATTTATAAATATACTTATATTTTAATATTTGATTTACATTTACTATTGTTCGTATTTTATTTAAAATTTAAATTTTATTTTAATTAAAATTATATATTTTCTTTAGTAATTTATTTAAAGTTCATCTTCTTTATTAATTTTAATTTTTATAACATTATTGTTGACATTTATATATGTAATTTTGTTAGTTGTGTTTAAGTAGATATAATATCGTCGATATTTTTCCTCTCCAAAGTCACTATTTCTTCAAATATCTTCCAACCTAATCAATTATCGACACATAAATTATAAACATATGTGAATATACTTGAAGAAATAATGACATTGGAAGATACTTGAAAATATTTTATATATAGACACACACACACACACACACACACACACATATATAGAATATGGTTCGAGGGAGTACCGCTACTTATACATCGTACCAGAAGCTACCGCCTTTAAAAAACTTTTTTTTTAATAAATTTTTATTTCATAAACATGTTTTAATTAACATTATGAAGATTATATGTAAATTTCACATACATTCACATCTTCTAGCTCCTAAAAAATGATGTGAACGCACACTTACATAATTTTGCATATATGTGGTGCGTGATTTCATGCACTTAGAGTGTTCGAATTTGCATGAAATTCACATATTATCTGTGTAATGTTAATTAAAACATGTTTGTGAAAAAAATTCAAAAAAATAATTTTACGAGTGATACTTTCAGGTGCGATGTGTAGTAGGTAGTACTCACTTGAATATATATATATATATATATATATATATATATATATATATATATATATATATATATATATATATATATGTATGTATGTATGTATGTATATATCCAAGACATAAATTATATAATATACACATAAACATTATGTGCATTAAATTATATACACATAAATTATATACATACATACATACATACATACATACATACATATATATATATATATATATATATATATATATATATATATATATATATATATATCCAACACACACATATATTTTATGTGTTGATAATTGATTAGGTTGGAAGATACTTGAAGAAATAGTGACTTTGGAGAGGAAAAATATTGACGATATTATATTACTTAAACACAACTAACAAACTTACATATATAAATGTCAACAATAATATTATAAAAATTAAAATTAATAAATAAGATGAACTTTAAATAAATTAGTAAAGAAATATATATTTAAATTAAAATAAAAGTTAAATTTTAAATAAAATACGAACAGTAGTAAATGTAAATAAAATATTAAAACATAACTATATTTATAAATAAAATAAGTGTGTTTATAATGAATTAAGTATGTCTATAAATAATATAATTATAAAGATAAAATAAAATAAAATAAATGTTGGACTATAAATGGGTAAATAATAAAATCATAGGGATTAAAAGCGTCTCAATGAAAAGGGTAAAAATGTCATTCTTACAAATTTAACGGTTGTGTCATTAAGTTTAACGGACGAGGGACTAAAAGGGCACAAAATTAGCAAAATAGGGATGAAATTTGACCTTATTATGGTTAAGGGACTGAATCCGGGTAAACCATCAAACCACAAGGACCACAAATGTCCTTTACTCTAAAATTAACTAATTCTGGAATAAATAAATGTAGTAATTTATAATTCCTAGTATGCCCTCAATGCATCATTGTTGGGATTTATGGTGCACGAAAGTTATCAATAGTGCTTCGATGCACAAAAATTCTCAATCGAACCCCTATATATATATATATATATATATATATATATATATATATATATATATATATATATATATATATAGGATTGGGTTCTTTTAAGAACCTTAAATAATGTGGGAACATAAGAACCAATTTCAGCCCTTGGATTAATGGGATCAATGGTGGATAATCAATGGCATTGTTGTAAATATTTTCAAGTATGGTTGGGTCCACTAAGGGCAAATCAATCATTTTTCCTCCTTCATTTAATGCAACTTTTCAGAAAAGTTTCCAACAACCTGTCCTTTAATTAAACTATACAATCATCAATGAGTTTGTCATTAATTTTTTCTTTTTCTTCCATTTTTTCCGGCAAGAAGAAGCTCAGTTCCGTCGCCGGAATTCCATTCCGTTTTTTTTTATTTCACCTGAATCCATGGAGTCGACCGACACATTTCAACAGACACCGTATAATATTTTTCCAAATGGTTTTGCAGCCGATGAGGAGGTCGACGATTGTTTTTCTCCTAATCCAGGTCATGTTTATATTTTATTCGAGTATTCGTTGCTTTATTTAACGTTTCTTCTACGTAGAATATGTTGCATTCTACGTAGAATATGTTGCATTCTATGTAGAATATGTTGCATTCTACGTAGAATATGTTGCATTCTACGTAGAATATCTTGCATTCTACGTAGAATATCTTGCATTCTATGTTGTCTGTAAATCTATATATATTTTTGTATTCTATGTTGTCTGAATAGAACTTCTATAAACATTTATAGATTTTGAATTTTTTAATCTGTATTCTACTCATATTTTATGTTATATTATGATGTTCGTATTTTCTAGTCTATTTTATATTTTAAAATAGCAGAATCGGGTAAATATGAAACGCTCAAGACCTTGCTAAACGACGATGGCTCTGAGCAAGACAATAGGAAAGGCACGACAAAAAAGATATATTGTTCGTAGATTATTTTGTATTCTTCGTAGTTTTTTATAGATTGTCTGTAAATCTATATAGATTTTTGTATTCTATGTTGTTTGAATAGATCTTCAATAAACATTTATAGATTTTGGATTCTTTAATTTGTATTCTTCTCAGATTTTATGTTATCTTATGATGTTCATATTTTTTATGTCAGTGTAAATCTATATAGATCTTCTCACATTTATAGTTTTTTACAGATTGTTTGCAAATTTATTTAACGTTTCTTCTACGTAGAATATGTTGCATTCTACGTAGAATATGTTGTATTCTACGTAGAATATCTTGCATTCTACGTAGAATTGTTTGCAAATTTATATAGATCTTAGGTAAGTGTCATATATTCTATATAGAATACCACAATTCTACGCAGAATGTTCACATGTTTTTCATAGAATACCACTAATCTACGTAGATTGTTCACATATTCTACGTAGATAGTTCACATATTCTACATAAAATATTGCTATTCTATGTTACTAGAAATGTTATACATTTTTTTTGCATCATAGTTTTGAATCCATTGTTTTAATGCATGTTGTAAAAGATTCTACCATGGACACCATTGATTGTGATTGTCGAATGTTCGATCGGATTGTGTTGCTTTGTATCTCCGTCATAGAATGTTGTATATTCACCATAGAATATTATGTTGACTCCATAGAATATATCTTAATCTACATATAAAGTTGTATATTATTCATAGAAAAAAAAAAGATGAAGAGAAAAACTCTGGTGGTTTTTTTTTAGGAGAAAAAAAAAGGATGAAGAGAAAAACGAGGAGGGAATTAATTGTGTGTGGAAAAATGTGCAGTTCCTTTTTCAATGTTATCCCCAATATACCCCTTACCCACCCATTTTTCCAACAAAAAAAACCCCTAAAGCCTTCTTAATTTCAAAAATGTCATCTTACATCTAAGCCATTGATTTCATGAAATCAATGGATGAGATTAGTTCTTAGGTTCCCACATTATTTAAGGTTCTTAGAAGAACCCTCCCCTATATATATATATATATATATATATATATATATATATATATATATATATATATATATATATATATATATATATATATATATATATATATATATATATATATTTAGGTTCAAGTGGGTACCACCCATTATGCAGCGCACCAGAAGGTACCACCTTTAAAAGTAATTTTTTTGAAATTTTTTTTCATGAACATGTTTTAATTAACATTACACAGATCATATGTGAATTTCACGCAAATCCGAACACTCTAAGTGCATGAAAACACGCATCACATAAATGTGCGTTCACATGTCTTCAAAATTATGTAAGTGTGCGTTCACATCATTTTTTAGGAGCTAGGAGATGTGAATGTATGTGAAATTTACATATGATCTACATAATGTTAATTAAAACATGTTTATGAAAAAAAATTTTAAAAAAAGTTTTATTAAAAGTGGTACCTTCTGGTGCGCTGCATAAGGGTGGTACTCTCTCGAACCATATTATATATATATATATATATATATATATATATATATATATATATATATATAGGAAAGGGTATCAAATCCCTACAATTAAGGGATTTCATAAATCACTAATTATCTTCTATTAATTAAAATAAAACACAATTGACTACATTACCCTTCTGTACTTGTAACCAAACAGTGGTGGACTCCGGTTCCCTAGTTTAACATAGTACCCCATTGATCCCGACCCTATATATATATATATATATATATATATATATATATATATATATATATATATATATATATATATATATATATATATATATATATATATATATATATATATATATTATATATATATGTATATATATATATATATTATATTATATATATATTATATATGTATATATATATATATATATATATATATATATATATATATTATATATATATATATATATATATATTAGGTGTTTCTTCAAATAGACTTACATTTATATAGGATTAAGTTAATGGTTAATAAAGTCGCATAATACCAACGTATTTTTCTAAATATACTTATATGATACATAAACTTTTTTCATTACACATATGGTACATGTAATCTAGTTGTCTATTCCAATAAGATACAATTCTACAAAGAGCCCAGTTGAAAAACCAGACTCTATTGGTATGAAAAATCAGACTCTATGCAAAAAATATATCATACTAGAATGAAAAACTAAAGCACGTATACGATTATGTATACGAAACAAATGCATGCATCATATCGCTACATTTAAAAAGGTACATTGATTTTGTGCAACCTCAACCATTAATTAAATATTAGCTTTAACAAAACAAATTTTAGTAACGTTGTGGAAGCATGATGGGTCCATAACCCAATAACCCACGTACCAACCACAGAGAGGTGGCAAATTATGACACCACCCTAGTTGTTTCACATCCATTTCATGATATCACACACCAACCTTATAGGGGTGGCAATTTCTAACACACCACGACTTAACCTCATGCTACTGCTACTACTACTATTAGCCTACTGCTCCCATGACCCACATACCAGCCACATAGGGGTGGCAATTTCTGACACGACAATGTCCTACTAATACCCCCCCCCCCTCAAAAAGCGGATGTGGAAGACTTTTCGTAAAGATATCCGCAAGTTGCTGGTGAGATGGAACAAAGCGAGTTGTGAGATGCTTAAAGGACACAAGTTCTCGAACAAAGTGATAGTCGATATCAATGTGTTTTGCACGCTTGTAAGCAACTGGAATTCAGGTAAAAAATAAAGCGCCCTTATTATCGCAAAGCATAGTAGGTATAGAAGGCATTGTACTATGCAATTCCCTAAGAAGAGAAGTGACCCAAACAACTTCAGAAGCAGTATTTGCTAAGGCCCGATACTCAGACTCACAACTGGAACATGAGACTGTTGGTTGCTTTTTGGCGCTCCATGAGACCAAATTGTCTCCTAAGAAGATGGAATACTCATAAGTGGAACGACGAGTTTCAAGTACAGCGAGCCCAGTCAGCATCAGAATAGGCAAGCAAAAAGTTGTTGGCGGAACGACGAAAATTGAGACCAAATGATAAAGTACCTTTGACATAACGAAGTATGCATTTCATTGCCTGAAAATGATTGGTGGTTGGAGCATGAAGGAATTGGCTCACTTGGTTTACCGCATAGGACAAGTCGGGTCGAGTAATTGTTAAATATTGAAGAGCACCAACAAGTAAGCGGTATAAAGTGGGATCAGAAAAGGCGTCACCATGAGAAGTGAGATTGGCATAGGTAGGGAGAGGCGTGGCGACTTGTTTTGAATCAAGTAGACCAGCAAGAGAGAGAATGTCATGAGCGTACTTCGTTTGAGTAAGGAACAAGCCAGTGTCGATATAAGCAACCTCAAGTCCCAAAAAATAGCTTAATTTACCCAAATCCTTAATTGTGAATTCCTGGTGTAGCTGAGATATTGATGCAGGCCCAAGTATAGAGGATCGGGCCATTATGTTTCTGGAGGCCCAAGATAGAGCCCATAATAAAAGGGGCTAAAGAAAACGGCCAACCGTTCAGCCCAAATTCGACCCGGAATGAGAGTTACGGGCCTTTTTATGAATTTTATCGGTTATTTGGGTTTTTATTTTTGTTTCCTGGGTCGACCCGCTGGGTTATTTGACCCGTTTTAAGTTTCCTGTTTCTTTTTAAAGTGTGTTGAACTTATGTATGAAGACAGTTTTTTAATTAAGAAAATTTTCTCTCTTTTCCAAATTTCCGAGTTCAAAATCGGTTGTTTGAAGCCTAATCGTTTGGTATTCACAGAATCAACAAACTTTTAGTAGAGATTGTTCTGGAATTCTTTGAATCAACAGAATAATCTATATTTCTATTTGCTACGCTGCATCAGATATAAAACGAGAAATGAGATCATTATTGTTGCCGGTGAGAATGATATCATCAACATAAACGAGAAGATACAAAATGTAGGAGTCGCGATGAATATAAAGTGAGAGGTATCAGCTCGACTGCATGTGAAACCAAGGAGAGTAAGGAAAGTACTAAGACAGTGAAACCATGCACGGAGGGCCTGTTTTAGACCATAAGAGCCTTTTTGAGACGACAAACATCATTCGGATAGTGAGCATCAATATATTCAGGAGGTTGTTCCATGTAAATAGTTTTGGTTAAGTTTCCATTTAGAAAGGCATTTTTAAGATCCAGCTGATGAAGCGGCCAGTTATTCAAAACCTCCAGAGAGAGAACAACGCGAACGGTGGCTGCTTTAACAACCGGGCTAAACGTGTGAAATTAATCCAAGCGGGGTATTTGAGTGAACCCCTAAGCCACCAAGCGGGCTTTATACCGTTCGATTAAGCCATATTTAGTGCGAAAGACCCATTTGGAGCCAAGAACATTCGAAACCGAAGGGCGAGGAACTAAGTCCCATGTGTTATTATTCTGAAGAGCGGAGCTTCATTCATTGCATCAACTCATTCGGAATGTTTAGCAGCTGATTTAAAACCCTTAGGAACTTTATGAGAAATAAGAGCTACATGAAGAGAACTTGTAGCGAGAGAGGCTAGCTTAGCAAAGTGTCTAGGTTTAAATATACCTGCCCGAGAACGAGTCGTCATTAGATGAATATTGGTGGCCGAAGCTGCTGGAGGGGATGGTACTGTTGGTGGTGATGAGGTCGCTGCTGGTGGGGATGGTAGTGTTGGTGGTGATGAGGCTGGTGTTGATGGTGGTGTTGGTGGGGTTAGGGCTAGTGGTGGCGGTGCTAGCAAAGATGTGACAGCCAGCTCTAAGGGTGATGACAATGAGCCCGGTGTACTTGTGTCGGGACAAAGAAAACACGGTGGCTTGGAGAACGAAACACTAGAGTTGGAGGTGTCACTAGGCTTTGATTGGGCCGGCGGGGAAAGAGACGGTTCCCTACAATGAGAAGGCACTAGTGTTGCAAGATCCACAAAAGAAACATGGCCGGAAAAAGGAAAGCTAGTCTCATTAAACTTAGCATGTCGAGTAGTGTAGATCTGGGATGTCGTTGGGTCTAGACATCGATAGCCTTTGTATTGAGAGCTATATCCAATGAAAATACAAGCCACACTTCGAGGTGCAAGTTTATTTGTCGAGTAGTTCCTTAAGTAGGGAAAAACTTGACATCCAAAAGCACGAAAAAATTGTAATCCGGAGTGCGATTGAAAAGCACTTCAAAACGTGACTCGTTACTCGGTATCTTTGTAGGCAACCGGTTAATAATATAAATAGCGGAACTGAAAGCGTGGAACCCATAAAGAAGCTGGCGCGTTAGCAGCAAGAAGCATTGCAAGACCCGATTCTATGATATGCCGATGTTTGCGTTCAGCACGACCGTTTTGTTGTGGTGTGTATAGACAAGAAACACGATGATGAGTGTCATTATCAATTAGCAAAGACTGAACACGTTGGTTCACAAATTTCGTGCCACCATCACTTAAAATTCTTTTACCTTACAAGAGAATTGTATTTGAACAAAACTCAAAAAGGCACTGAGTATTTGGAAAAAAAAAATCATTGTTATGTTTCAAGGGGTAAAACCAAGTAAACCGAGAAAAAACATCGACAAATATAGCGTAATAGAGATATCCATCAGTAGACATAACAGGAAGGTCCCCATAAATCACAATGTATCAAGTCTAAAACACGCAACGAACGTTTCTCATTTATAGAAAATGGTAGTCGATGAATTTTAGATAGTTCACATGAGGAGCAAACAGTAGGTCTAGGTAAAATAGAAGAAACAAACAAATAACCCAGTTTATTTAATAATGAAATAGTATCAAATGCAACATGCCGTGAACGATTGTGCCAAAGTTCAAAGGAGGCACGAAGCCGGGTGGAGTGCAGACCCGCTAGAAGAGCTTTATGACCTTGTTCCAGCACATATAAACCATTTATAGTTGAAAAAATATTAACTTATACTTCAATTGAAACTTGTATCTTGTATAAAACTAAAACGATGTGGAAGTTTTATCAACGAATATTTATAAATTTTTTATGTTCGTCAAACTAATTGATCCTACTCGATCAAACAGCAAAAGAAAGGTAGAAATGAGATCGTCCCAACGACGGACTTATTTAATCACGATTAGATAGATAAAACAACCAACCTGATTGCACAAGATGCCTCGAAAGAAGTCAGAAAAACTGCACGGAAGAGACAATCTTCCTGTCATTAAAGGTGATTACGACTCCTTACTGCTTAGGACTCCAATCGTAATAAAACCCAGGATTATACAGTTTTAAAAGAAGATTATTGCAGCAGCAGTAATGTCCTTTGAGATAGCAAATTGGACAGAAATTCGAAAGAGAGATGTAGCAATTTTCTTATGTCTCAAATGTGTGGAGTGTGCTTTTTATAGACAATTTCGTAACTCTTGTAATTAAAAAACCATTAACACAGTCGTTACAATCTTTTGTAACTGACGTTGCATTAATGACGATTGTTACAGGAGTTACAAAATTCGAAATTCAAACTAGCAAAATTAAAAGCTCCCTAGCTCCTAGCGACGATGCGTTCGGCTAGGCGCGCGTGGGGAAAACCTACTTGACCCCCGCCATTTAGTGTGAATGATAAGGGAGAGAAATCCCTTATAAACCCCCACCAAGTTGTTTCCCTTTTCCCATGTGGGTTAACAACAAAACTTGCCAACATCAAATTTTCCAACATTTTCACATCGGCCCTTTGCTAGTCCTTTGTTCATCGGTTCTGAATAGTGAAACATCATGAGAAAATAGAACATCAACGGTGAGTCTACAGTTAACTTACTAATTGAAAGAAGGTTCTTTGTAAGGTTAGGAACAACAAGGACATCTAATAAATCAATATTTTTGGTGATAGAAGCATTGCCAATACGAGAGATATTTAAGATGTTACTGTTGCCAACAGTGACGTGATCATTTCCCGTGTATGCCATAGATGAGTCTAGATTGATCGGTGAGGATGCCATGTGAGTAGAAGCCCCAGAATCAATGAACAAATCTGAAGAATTATCATGAGTGTTGCATTTGGCATGAAATGCTTGGTTGGCATCCAAAGAAGACCCTCGTTGAGCAAAAGTAAACAGATTAGGGCATTTATCGGCATAATGTACGCTTTGGCGACAGAGCTGGCAGTGGGGTAGACATCGGCCTCGACCACGACCGCCAGCGACCACCACGACCCCCACGGACAGCAAACTCACAATTAGGAGTAGAGGAGGTCCTTGATTCCGCAGTAAAAGCAACAGTAGCAGGAGAAGAAGAACAACCATGGACCTATTTCAAGAAAAGCTCATGACCCTCGGCTTGGGGCAAAATATCCCGAAAAGAGGGCCTAGGTTTGACAGCCCTATGTGCGGTAAAAAATGTCTCAAACGAGGGACCAACGCCACATAAAAACCAGTGAGTCTTATCGACAGCATCCACTGGTTGGCCAATGGCGGCGAGTTGATCACAAATGGTCTTGAACTTATGGCCATATTCGAAGACATAAGAAGTATGTTCAATGGAGTCATGGTTGTAGGCGGATTCAAGTGCACTCCAAACATCACGAGCAGTAGAGAGGCCGATAATCTCAGCCATGGCTTCTTCGGTCAGAGAAGCTTGAAGAATAAAAAGGGCTCGTTGATTAGCTTCTTGCCAAACAGAGAAATCAGGGTTAGGAGAAAATTTACCATCATCGGAGAGAGTGGATGCAGGGGCGGCCATAGATCCGTCAACATGCCGAGTAACTTTTGGTAAGAAAGAAGGGAAGAAGTTGATTTCTCCATAAGAGATAATTAGTGGAGGAGAGTTTGATAGTCAACATGTTAAGAATGGTGGAAAGGGGAAGGGTTGGTTCATTGACAGCAGCGGTAGCCATGGAGGAGGTGGGGTGGAGGTTGGTGACTAGAAAATTTGGAAAGAATCGTAATTTGGCTCGATACCATATAAGGATGATTATGATCTCCAATAATTTTGTATGTATTATTTACTAAAATATATAGGAGTACAATGGGCTTACAATAATACAATTAGGCCTTACTGGGCTACAAATAACAAGACTAATATTAGGCCCTATAATTTAAATTCTTCTCGAGATACACGATTGACCATAACGAAAGCCACTCATCTTCTCCGGCGACCACTCATATTTCCGGCCACCACCATTTTTCCACCGTTTTACCTTCGTTCCATTCTTTCACCATTCCTGTCCCCTCCATTTTTCCACCATTCTCGTCCCCTCCTTCGTTCTAACGAAACCCCGCTCCTCCTTCGTCCATTCTCAAAACCCTAACGAGACTTCGTTACATTCTTAACGACGAACAAAGGAATGCATAGTTGAAGGAAGATGGAGAGCGCAGAGCTTGTACAAAATGTAAAATTTCTTACACCAAACGCCTTAGCCTTCGCCGAAATTCCAAAGGTCGTCGTTGCCTTCGCTGTTGCTAAAGTGACGTTTGAAGAAATGAAGGTTTTTACTTTCAGAGAGGGTAAAAGTTTGGGTAGGTAAAAAATTAAATGAAGTATTTACCTTGATTTGATATCTTATCAACAATTTTTTGGAAAAGAGCAAAATTTGAATTTGGTAACGTAAAGGTAATGTACTTTACGTTAGCATTCACCTTTTGTAATGTAATGCATTAAAATATTATTAAAAAGTACAAATCACGAAAATGTTGGGTATCACGTAAATATGGTAACGTAAATTGTGGGTATTTTGATTAGATAGATTTTATTTAGGTAAAACTTGAGAAGTGGGTAACATTTATTGCTATTTTTGTAATTATCCCAAATATAAACAGCGCTTGTTGTTATAATTCTTAATCATCCATATTATTATTTATCACCATTATTTGTATTATTTTTTTAAGTACTAGTGCATTTACTCATATAATATATGGGGTATGTTTAAAAGATATTTAATGTTTTTAAAATAAATACAATCATAAAATTTAGTTGTAATATATATATATATATATATATATATATATATATATATATATATATATATATATAATAATAATAATAATAAATATTATTACTAAATTTGAATAGATGAAATATTCAAACGATATTAATTATAATACTGAAAAATATGTTATGAAATTAATTAAAATTAATGTTTGAAAATTTGTATTTGTTGTTATGTTATTATCAACCCATATAACATTAAGTTATTAACAAAAATAATTTTTTTACATGATAATTCTTTTATGCTATTATCTTTGAAAAATTACATAAAATATATAATTATTATGACTGTATGACAATTTTTTTTTTACAAAAAGTCAATGATGAGGCTTAGATCCAAGAATTTTGTTAAAAGACATAATTAATTACATCCATGTATGATTTAAAAATATAAAATAAAAAAGAATGTGTGAATATATATTTTAAAGTTAGATAATAATTGATAATCTTTTATTTCATAATTTCAACATATTTTTAGTATTCAAAAATTAACTTAGTAAGTTTCATCAAATAATTCAAAAGTAATCATTTTGAACTAAATTATGGTTTAAAATGGAAAGTCATTAATATCATTTGGTTAAATTTATTTTTAATGGTTTTTTATAATGATTAAATATAAATAGTAATTAAATTGAATTGAATTGAATTGCTTACAAATCAATTAGAAATTAAAATTAGGATGAATATACATGGAAATGTTTTAGGCGAGAAACGAAAATATCATGAGCTAATGAGACGACATGTGACACTAAACATTTTCTTTTATTAATATACATGGATATGAATAGTAAACCCTTATCATTTTCTAAAATCTTTTATTTTTCAATTGACATAATATATACTTTTGAACAAGACAAACATAGTTTAGGGACTTAAACCATTGGAAAAAAAAGTTTAAGGACTTAATTGAAAAAATGAGAAAAGGTTGATTGGGTTTTTTTGATATTAACCTAAATATAAATAGTGCTTATTGTTATAATAATTCTTAATCATCGAATCAGTATGATGAACTCTTGAAATCTTGACCTGGATTGGTTTCTCTTTCAATTGAAGCTTGATTTCTTGTCAAGGCTTGATTGAAAACTCAACATCTGTGTGTTCTTCAAATCTTCATCCACATTGATATTCGCGACGACTTTAATTTTGTCATCCAAAGGTAAGTATTGTGGTTGGTTTGAGATGTATTTTAAGAGCTTAGGTTGTGTTCGGTAGAGAGAATCGAAGAGAAATGAAATGAAGATTAATTATTTGTTAGGAGACTTCAATTGTATATATGAATTTTCAAGTTGTATCAATGTATAGGTTAAAATTTAAATTTTTTATTTCTCTAGCAATGGTAAAGAATTAAGTAACAGTTAAAATTAATAAAAAATAATGGTAGCAACAATATTATTATTGTATGTTCAATTTCCATAGTCTAAAAAATCATTGATATTATTTTTATATATCTTTGATTCTTTCTACCAACCTAACCTTGGGTTAAATTTTGGTTTTGGGTAATGCATGGCAGATCTGGATATGAAATTCAAGTTCAATTTTCAGTGTTAATCTGAACTCAAAGTTGGAATTACAATTTAATTCTCTTTTAAAGGTTGTTTGGATATGAAATTTAATTCTCTTTAGTTAATTTGTTTTCAACAAAAATAATTATTGAAAATAACAATATTTAGAAAACACATTTAAATCAATTGTTTGTTGATGTTTTTAGTTTTTAATTTTTAGTTACAAAATACAAGCAAAACTTGAAAACTTTTTTTTAAGGTTTCTGTTTTTTTTTTTTTTAATTTGGTCAACCAATCTCATCTCTTAAATGTGATAATTGAAAGTGAAAAATGAA
This sequence comes from Centrapalus pauciflorus, assembly GCA_020465985.1. Classification (NCBI taxonomy): domain Eukaryota; kingdom Viridiplantae; phylum Streptophyta; class Magnoliopsida; order Asterales; family Asteraceae; genus Centrapalus; species Centrapalus pauciflorus. The sequence goes on along the minus strand of JAANYP010004941.1, from coordinate 60,799 downwards.
AACTCAAACAAATATTTTTTTTAAAAGTTTAAATGTATTCTCAATTCTAAAATGTGTATTCTTAAAAACCATTATGTTTCCAGTTTTATTAAAAACTCCAAATCTCAAATTCTCGTTTGCTAAACACATCCTAAGAGTTAATGTGGTGTTTGGTTCACGGAATCGAATTCGAATAAACTGAAATTTAAATTTTAGTTATTAATATGATTGATGGTGAAAATAGAAGATGACTTTTAGTATTGATCAGAGATATACTTCGTAATCTAATTCATTTATAAGTTCAAATTTAATTCATGTATGAGTTGGAATGAATGTCAAATTCTATAAACAATGAAATTTGATGAAAAACACATAAAATTTAACTCATTACGTTAGCTATCAAAAATTGTAAACAAGCTAAATTTAAGTTTAAATTCCATCACACGAACCAAACGCAGTTTTCTTTATGGTTTTCTTTAATCTTCATGAGCACATAGTTTAAATGTGAAGGTTTCATTTGGGTGCTTGCTTTCTCCATGGTTTATCTATGCACATTGCAGTGTGTTGCGTGTGTGCAATCGCAATGTGCGCTATATGAAGGGTGTATTTGTCCGCCGACATTAGTGTGTGTGCAGAAGAGCTTATCATTGTTTACAATCCTTACTCGAAGCTAGAGATGCACAATAATCGGATCATAACCGAACCGGTTCGGATAAAAACCGGACCGGTTTTTTTTGCCAAAAAAAAAAAAAACCGGTTATTAAAATAACCGGACCGGATTCTAACCGGTTTTGGGCGGGATAAAGTGGAACCGGTATAACCGATTTAGGTTATATAAAAACCGGTTTTTTTCGAAAACCGGTTACAAAAAATCCGATTTTCAAAAATTCTTTTTTTTTTTTTTGGGCTTCGGTTTTGAGCTCCTCTTTTGTATTTTGGGCATTTTTTTTTTGCCATCATTTTTTAATTTTGGGCTAACATTTCTTTTTTGTTTTGGGCTAAAACATTTTATAATTTTGGCCTTTTGGGCTATAAATCTAAGAGATTAACAAATTTATAATTAATTATAATTTATAAATTAAGTTAAACACATATATTTTACTCCAATCAAATATATTTTTATATTATATTTGATTATAAAATACATAAGAAGTTTAAAAATTCAAATTACGACAACTTACAATTCAAACTACGACAACTTATAATTCAAACTACAACTTATAATTCAAAGTTTCAAACTACGACAACTAAAAATTCACAATCTTGTATTTTCTTTTCTTTTATTCACCCAAAATTTGGTATTCGGGTTCTATATCATCGTCGTCTTCGTTTTCTCGTTTGGAGGTGATATTCCAAGTTCAACTTCTTCGTTGTGTATATTTGTTTCCAACTCGACGTCGACTGAATCTTCTAATGTCGTTACGTGTTGCACTCGAGCCGCTCCATCCAAATAATCCTTCAAACATATACAACATTCTATCGACTCCGGACTTAGTCTCGACCTCCGTTGCGATATAACTCTGCCACTAACAGAAAAAGCGGATTCCGAAGCTACCGTGGAAGCTTGGACGGTTAGTAAATCACGGGCCATGGCGGCTAGAATCGGATATACCGGGTCCTTTTCTTTCCACCAAGCCAAAAGATCAAGGTTTTCAAACTCATCATATGTCATAGTTGAAATAATATCACTTGCAATATAGTGTCCTAACTCGCTACTCGGGGTATTAGTACGTGCTCGTTTCGATTGGGAATTTAAAAGTGTGTTAAAAAGAGATATACCGGTTCGGCGGTTCCCCTACTAGATGATTCCCCTCTCCTCATTTGTTCTTGTATTATATTACTCGCACCATATTTAGTTAAATATTTATCGAATAACTCCCGGAAACATTTGTTAAAATAGTTTATTTGGTTTTGAATAAAATTGAGCTCGGTTAAATCTTCGTGTAAACCAAAAGCAAATGCAATACTTTCAATTAATGTTTCAACGCCACCAACATTTACCGTCGGGTTTAAAACGGCGGCACAAGTAAAAACCGGTGGGATATCCTTAAAATATTTCAAAAGTTTTTCTTTCATTGCTTTGCCAATATTGTCAAATACTTGGCCTTCAAATTCATAATCATTTAATTTGAAAGCTAACAAATAAATTTGATTTAAAACCAAAGGGCTAGTAGGATAATATACACCGGATAAAAAAGTTGTTGCGTCTTTAAAAACTTTTAACAAATCGGTTATTTTCGCAATCATTTCCCAACTGGAACTCGGATAAACACTTGGAACATGACCCTTCTCGTATAGGCGATTGTGAAACGGTTGCAACGTTTCCCTTTGCCTTAACGCGGAGTGCATCATCATCCATGTCGAGTTCCAACGAGTTGGAACATCTAAATTCACACTTAAAGCTTTTTTATTAACCGATTTACAATAACGTCTATATGCATTTAGTCTTTGGCTATTACTACAAAGAACCGATTTTATCATCGCTCTAAATTCTAATCTAATCGGTTCAATAACCTCCAACCCGGCTTGCACGGATAAATTAATAATATGTGCAACACAACGAGTATGAAAAAAAGCGCCATCTAAAATAGGATTTAATAACAATTTTAATCTAGGAACCGTGTTTGTATTATTCGACGCATTATCAAAAGACATCGAAAATACTTTTGCTTCTAATTTATAAAGACAAATCACACGTTTCAAAAGTGCAAATAAATTTGCACCGGTATGTGGTTCGCCGAATAAATCAAACGCAATTGTTCTTTTCATCATTTGCCAAGTTTTTGAATCTAACCAATGTGCCGTAACGGCTAAAAAAGAATTTCCGGTGTTGTGAGGAGCGCTCCAAACGTCGCAAGTTAACGAAACACTATAATTATGTTCTAGAAAACCCAAAATCATTTTTTCCCTCGCAACACTCCACATTTTTAAAGCGTCACGACGAAGGGTAGTACGACTTACTTGCGTATAGCGTGGTTGCATCAATTGTTGAATCATCGTCGTGAAAGCTTCATCGTCAAAATGATCGAACGGCAACGATTTCGTAATCACGAATTTTGTAAACGCTTCCCGTAATTTATCATTATCGTAAATAAAAACGCCACCTTGCGGGGTAACGTTCGGTTGAGTAGGATCGGCTCTCATCCGAAGTGCCTTGCATGCTTTTGTAATATGATTTTTCAACGTCGTGTTTCCTTCGGCAGCAAAAAACTTTTGACAAAGTTTGCAACGAGCCTTTCTCGAACCATTTGACATTTCACACAAATCATAATGATCCCAAATTTCTTTGTTACGTTTATTCTCGAGCACCCGAACAACTTCAAGATTTCCACCGACGGAAGATTGTCCGGTCATTTCGGGAGTGTTAGAAGCCATTTGAGATGAATGAAAAAGATTACTTGGAATCTTCGGGATTACGAGAGTTGGAGAATATCGAAAATATCAAACGAAAGAGTCGGAGAATACCGAAAATATCAAACGAGAGAGTTAGAGAATACCGAAAATATCAATTGAGAGTGTTTGGAATCAATGGTAATCAACCAAAAACATTTCTAACCTATTTATAAACTATTGGGTGGCAAAATGGTAATTTTTTGAGTAAAAAACGGTCAAAAAAAGGGTAGGAAAATGGCTAGAAAAATATCCAACGGCTATAATTCGAAGTGGGTGAAAATCAGATTTTTTTTTCGGATAAAAACCGGTTTTTTAACCGGTTACAAAAAAACCAGTTAATTATCCGGTACAATAACCGGTCCGCCCAAAAACTGAATAACCGGTTGAAAAACCGGTTTGGTTTAAAACCGGTCCGGTTTCAAAAAAATCTGGTTAGAGGGAATCCGGTTTCAGATCAAAATCGGATAACCGGATTTTTCGTGCACCTCTACTCGAAGCCAGCAAATTGTGGGGCTTCGTAACACAAGCCTATAACCCAAACGGGTATCATTGTTTACAATCCTTACTCGAAGCCAACAAATTGTGGGGCTTCGTAACACAAGCCTATAACCCAAACGGGGGCATTAAGCTGGGTTTGGATTAGTCATTAGATGGTGACTCGTTTGAGGCGGGCTAAGCTATCAACACTAGGAAAATAGGCATTTGGACTATGTTCTTAAAAAAATTCCATCATGCATGAATTTGACTTTTTGGTCGTCAGACTGGTCTGAATCACCACCTTGCCTAATTCCTTGCCGAGATAAATGATTAGAATGTATAAACACCCACAGTCACCAACTCAAAAACCCCCACCTTTTGTACTTTATCAGGGGTGTTTGGTTTTACGTTATGATTGAGATTATTACATCACAATAACATAAGTAATTAGTTTAAAGTATTTGGATTGCATTCATTAATAAGTGATTATTTACGTTTAAAATCAATCCTACCAAACCTTTTCATAAGTTAAAAAATATAGTTTATTTGCTTAATAAGTAATACTTTGATCATTTTACAAGTTAAAACACAAATTCAAACACTTTAAAACTAATTATTTGATAATTGTGATAATAAATAACAAAAGCTAAACCAAACACTAAATTTCCGACAGCACTTTTTGTTACATCTATTATCTTATTATTATTTTCCAAAGCGCTGCACACTTTTTCAAACGCAAATTCAAACTCTCGTAACTTTTCTAATTAGATTCTTATTATTAGTATAATTTAAGGTTTGTCATAATCATGAATTTAATAGAGCATGTTGTTATTTGTCATAACTAACCCTTTAATAAGTCCAACTCAAAACAACGGAATGAATTTGGAAGGAATTAGAATTTGTTTATAGTGTATTTTGAAATTTAGATTATAAAAATAATGAATACAAATGTGTTTAGATTCCATCAAATTCTATAGAATCTAAACACATTTGTATTCGTTACTTTAAATTTAAATTTCTAACATCGCACACACTACATACCCTTAGCTGGTCACCATTCTACACTATATACTATAAATCAAATTCTAATTCTTTCAAATTCTATTTCACGACCCAACCGCCCCCTTAATATGTAAGCTTTCTGACTCTACATGTGTTGAGTGAATCAGATGCAGTTATTTGTTTTTTGGAACAAGATCAAAATATCAAATCTAACGTTTTCATTTCGTAATGATATCTACTTTTAAGTATCGATAAGTATTCATCCAACTTACATCACTGGTATTTGTATAACCACTCGGCTACGTTCGAAAAATGGTATATCTATCGTGCTGCAGCTGCTACTGAATCCGCAAGCTCTTCTAGTAATTCCCTTTGCTCCATAGAAGCACAAGACTGCAAAAAAATCCAACAGTTTTCTTTATCTCTTTCTTTCGTTCTTTAGGATATCTATGTTTGATGCCGTAGCAACAAAATTCATGAAACCATATGGTTACCTCTATTTGTTACTCTATAAGCTGCTAAACAAAATTGGTATTTCCATTCTAACGGTTTACAACTCTTAAAGAAAAATACATGCTTGTTTTGTTTTGGTTAATTACTAAAATAGGTAATCAACTTTACTTTTTTTATCGTTAAGTTAACCAAGTATAGTTACATTATTTATAAAATATCAAACTTCCATTTTTTATCATTTAAGGTAACTAACTTTACTTTTATTATTATTTAACGTAACACAGATGATTAAAAAAATAAGACAAAATAACAACTTTTTGGGCCTAGTGGCATGGTCAAAATTATGGATTTGGTCTCTAACCTTTTAAGATTACGCTAATTCAACATTGTTAGTTGACTTCAGCTAAATGTCAAAAACAGGGACCGCCCTGATGTGTGTGTATGTGTGTGGGGGGGCAGCTCTGCTATGGCCCCAGGGCAGCATGTTATAAGGGGTAACAATTTATTTAGTCAACTGTATCTATACTAGATCCAGTTTTAGAGCCCAATACATCCCATTGATGGGCATCGAGGCTGTCACGGAATCAAGGGAGCAACCGATGGATTGAGTGATCAACGAACTCGACGAAGATAGACGAAGAGTTAGGGAAGGGGGAAAGTCGGCTTGGACAACAAGAAATTGTGCGCCTAAGAGACGAAGAATAGAAGATGGATGCAACTTACGAATCACAATCACAAAGTCACAAATCACAAAGCTATAAATCACAAATAGCAATCACATCGACGATCCCTCTGTTACTCTGGTTATCATCATCGATTCATCGAGTTATCATCATTGTTTCATCCCTTATTCCCTCTGTAACTCTCAAAGACCTTTTTGCCTTCCAAGGGTTCTAGAAAACTCTTCACCGCCAAAAGCCAAAACGATTCAAGGGTTGCTAAGTTAATTGTTAATACTTTCAATCTATTGATTTGATTTGTTCGTTTGTATTATGTATTTTGATTGATTCTTACGTGTTACTATTTTGCTTTTTTTATTTTTTATTTACACTGGTTTCTTGATATGTATTGATTTAACTCGGTGTCATGGGTAAAGGATTGGGATCAGGTGCACTTAGTAATGGAAAAGTGCATGTAGGTGAGTTTGATATTGCAATTCATAAACATTCATGTTGTTAGATGTTGACTCCTTGTCTTTGCTGTTGCATCAAGGAAAAAAAAAAGAAAAGAAAAAAAAAACAGAAGACATATCAGTGGGGTTAAAAAAGTTTATCCCTTCCAGTGGGTCTTTATTTGCATTTAGATATTTTAAGTACTTCAAATGAAGAATAACAATCTCTATAGTTAGGAATGAAGTTTTTGGACTAGGCCTTTTTTAATCACAAGTAATATTCGTAATGGTTTTTTTATTGGGATGATGATTCTAGTTGCTACCCATATCGGCACTGAGCAAAGGCAAAAATCTTTATGGTTCGTGTGTATGCTCTAACCACAAACACATTGAATCGTCATATACTGCCTTTGTTTTATTTATAGCGTGATTCAAGATGTAATAACTTTCTGAATTACAGACGACTCACAGTTCATCAGGAGTTTATCCATTTTGCTGCTTGCATAGAAGCTGTAACCAGGGATCACCTGATTTTTTTGTATAATTAGTTAATTACAGATTCCTTAAACGATTCTGAAGACAACTCGTCTCTCCAATATGCCGATGATTCCTTATTGTTTTGGTATTTGGTACCCCTCAAATGCTAGAATGTTATTGAAAGATTATTCACTGTTTTTCTCAATCGTCGGGTTTGAAAATAAGCATTGAGAAAAGTTATCTATATGGAGTGGGGGTAGAAGCTTCGGAGGTGTGTAATGTGGCAAGGAAAATAATATGTAAGGATGATTCCATCACTATAATCTACTTGGGGTTACCAGTAGGCAAAAGGATGAACAGATTAGAGGCGTGGGAATCTATTATTGAAATGATAAAGTGCAATTTAGCTTCCAGGATGTTAAACTTTCTTTCGATTGGGGGACGCTTGACTTTAATCAAATCGGTGTTGGGAAGTATACCTCTCTTCTATGTCATTGTTCAAAGCGCTGAAAGGAGTTATAGAAAGCCTCGAAAGGATTCACAAGAGACCTTTTTAAGGGAATTCATGATAATGATGAAGGAATTTATTGGGTAAAGTGGAACTCGATTCTCTCATCAAAGAAAAATGGTGGTCTTCAAGGGGGCAGTACGGCAGCAAAAGATTCAAGTAACCTTGGAAAATGGGTTTCGAGATTCTTAACTAAAGATCGAGCCTTGTGGGTTAAAGTTATTTCTTCTATATATGGTTCGGATGGGTGTAAAGATCATCATGACCTTGGAAACTTCAAGGTGAGCAGTACATGGCGATCATCAAGAATTCAAACGATATTGATGAAATGGGCGTTCCTTTTTCCTCTTCAATGGTTAGGCCAGGTTGGTGGGAGAGATACGGAGTTTTGGAATGAATGCTGGGTAAGTAATGGGATAAAACTGAGTAATAGATTTTCTAACTTATATGCTATCGATTCTTTCAAAAATTGCAAAGTGGTGGATCGTTGTAAAAAGACAAATTCTGGCTGGGTTTTGGCCAAGGGATCCAAAACCAAAACCGATTTCAAACCAGATACAAGATTCAAGCAAGTTTTCAAACTAAAAAATTAAGCAAGCAAAACTAGATTCAAACTAGTAACCAATAGTTGGAACCTATGCAAACCCAGATCATGAACATTCAAACAAAAATATAATATTCAATCAACCCAAAAACAAGACTGGAACACAAATTTAGGTTTGCAAACTCTTCAGGTTTATCTTTATATGAACGAACTTGATGAACAAGCCCACATAACACAATACTTACAGCCATAAAAGAAAACAGATCCGAAAACATAGATCAAAACCCTAAATCGATTCAAACTCACATCACACATAGATTTGCCAAACCTAAACTGAAACGCAAAATCAAATTCAAACAGAATTACATATTTACAGATCTGATTTTCGGTTCAAAGCACGAGCTTTAAAAAAATATTCAAAATCGATTTAGTTTATAGATTTCACAAATCCATATGGCTTGAAGCTGGCAGTGGTAAAGACGAAGCTGACAGTCGGAGGAGGAGAATGACGAACGGAGTAGAACACGATGGTTAAACTCAAAACGTTCATAGATATCAAATTTTGAGCAATATATCTCAAATATCGACCCATCAACTCGCCTAGTCGCAAATCTGGGAGGTAGCGGTCGCAAAAAAAATGATGATTTAGTTCCTTTTATTTTATTATTATATTTAGTAATAATAATAACATAAAGAAATACACGCTTATTATCCTCCGTCTTCCTCACAACCCACCGAACCACCCCTCTTTGCTTCCGTCTTCAGCTTCTCACATCTCAGTCTTTGTCTCCGAAATCAACTGCTCTGCTTGGGCTTGTGGTCGTCATCTTCGACATCGACTGCTCTACATCTTATCGTCTTTGTCTTTGGCTTTGATGAACCCTAATCAATTGGGTTTTAGATTTAGATAGGGTATTTGGGTTTGAGATTTCTGATTTTGGTTTGAGATTAAGTGTTCATCTAATTTCAGGTGTGTTTGATTGCTTTTTGTTTTCAGATTTAAAGTTGTGTTTCAATTTGTACCGGTGGCAATCAAGGCAGAGACGATGACTACTCGTAAGTGAATTCAATAATAAATTTTGAGTGTTCAATTCGATCTGCTTTCCATTTAAATTGTGTGTGTGTTTTGATTTCTGCAGCCCACCGTCAATGGAATGCTGAGTTTATGTCTAGTTTGGTTTTTGACTTGGACTTGGACTTGAATTCATGTCTGAATCTGTGGATTCTGGGATTCAACTTTGAGCAGAGGCTAAAGGGTATTCTGAGATAGATTTAGAAAATAAAATTTTAAGATTAATTTCGACTATTTTCGAGTAAAGGTTAAAGGATTTAGGTTTTGGTTTTGATCTTGATCTTCTTGCCAACTCAGGTTTTCTACATATCCTAACTTCTAATATTTGATTGAAAAAAGAGGATACGACGGACCAAAGGTCAGTTTGGTTCTTAAAAGAGAGATAGAAAGAGAGATGACAAAGACAATACATAGGAAATAAAGAATCTTTTAAGAAGATTCTTTCTTTTAATTATCTTCAACTCCAACCATATACTTCATATGAAGAAATGAATAGTATTCCTTTATGTTTTAAAGAAAGTATTTAATCCTTCAAAAACATCCTTCATAAAGGAATAATAGACGATGTCCATCGAATGAGCTTTTCTCCTTCAAACTTCATATTTGAAGCACCAACCCTATTATGAAGGAAAGGTTGTAGATGGCCTAATGATTTTGGTTCTTGAAGCACTAGAGAGATGACAAGGCAGTAAGACACTAATAATTTTGGCACTGGGAGGGGGAGAGACAGAAATTAAAATATTAAAAAATAATAAATTATATTTGAATACATGTAACCATTAAATGACCGGTTAAACTAGTTACCAGTCAAAACGAGTGACTGAACCAGTGAAAATGAAAATTTAAAGGTATTGTCTGGATTGCAGGAATTTAATATGATGGATTCTTAAACGACAGGATTCTGAAATATCTAGAGGGAAGGCTGGATTATGAAAGGAGTGGGGCAAATGAATTGCTAAATGAAGCTAGATCCTTTCTCTTTCTTTTTATCCAAACATGACATGGGAGTATTTTTAAAACCAAATCCTAATTGAGTTGTTTAAATCCTCTAAACCAAACGGCGCCTAAGGGTTAAACCAATGAAAAATGAAAATGTCAATGGTTTTATGTGATGAAAAAAGAATTTTGATGAATAAACCAGAAAGTCTTGAAAGACTAAATGGTGTTTTCAATAATAACCCTAATAATAATTATAAAAAGTTATTTATAATGTTTAAAACAAAGCTTCATAAATGGTCCTTAGTAATGAACCAAAAGTGTACGTTGACAAAGAATAAATGTCATTTCTGAAAATATAACTAAAAGTCAACTGATGGTGTTAAGAATTAGGGAATAAAATGGTGCAACTTTTCGAAATTAGATACCAACTGTGTAATTTGAAAAAGTTAGGGACCAAATCTATGATGTTGACCTAGACCAAAAGTGTCATTTTATTAAAAAATAATGTTTGACAAGTAACCCTTTTATTTTTGACTAACTATATACATTTGATGAAAGTCGTATCTATTATCGGAACACGAGTACATGCAATTAAACTAATATGAGATAAAATCAAGAAAAAGGGTAACATAGATAACGACTAATATCTTAACTCAAGAATGATACCTGAATGGCTGTCTCAATATCGCCATCAAGAAACGAAGTGAGCTCGAAGTTCATCTTCAATCTATGATCGGTAACCCTATTGTCCTAAGGAAGAAAGTGTTTGTTATTCAAATAACACGATGAAGAGATGATACAACAAAATTGCATGTCCTAATTATATTATTCAAAATTTTGGATTCCTAAATTCTCGAAGTACCTTGTAATTGTATGTGCGGATCTTCTCTGCGCGAGCACCACTGCCAACCTGCCATTAAAGATGTGCCATTATAACGCATTTCAAGGTTTATGATGCAACTAATCGGTAAGAGAACAAATCAAACCTGAGATTTTCTTTGATTTCTTTGAGACTCTTGTTGTTCCTTTAGTTTGATTTCATACCTTTGATGAGATGATGAATTATAACATGGTTATGGCAAGAAACAATGTGTAGCAGAAAAGAAAAAGGCCAAAAAGGAAGTTGTTCAGCCGACAGATTGAGTTATGAGTATTGATTTTAATTTACACAAGAGATAATGACACGTAATAGTTGTGTACTTTTGCAATTTCGATTTCATGCTTTGTACTTTTTTTGTACACATTAGGTAGTTGGTTTCTTATTATGTATGCATCTAGTGATCATACTTTCTTTTCTTTACATCATAATCAAAGTATCAACCTTTCATTTCTGTAGAGATTGAGTGATCATACTTTGATTCCGACAAAGTACCTAACTGGAACAGAACTTTAAGTATGATTATCAAATGTGTACAAAAAAATAACATTGCATAGATCGAAACATTATCAAAAGCACCCAACTATGTTTCATTATCCCTCTACACAATGCAACGTGATCTTGTGTTTTCCCTTACAGTTTTGCTCGTAAAAGTTGAAGTGCGCGATTTTTATTTTTAAGTTGACTCCTTTCTTCTGTGCAAAATATTCTGATTCCTGTCGGTTTGTGGAATAGATCAACTGCTGTTTCAACCTTATTGACGTTCTGACCTGCATATACAAAAAATTACACATATGAGACCAAATGAAATCGATACATAGTTTTGCTTGCAAGGCATGATCTTATAGAGTGGACAAAAGAATTATATATGTTAACGAATACCTCCAGCACCACCAGACCTTGCAGTTGTAAGTTCAATATCTTTTGGATCAATTACCACATCAACCTCTTCGGCCTGAAACCAGTATAGAATCAAGTATGAAAAACGATGACAACATAAGATTGCTTGCCTATGCCGTATCAGCAAAACCCAAAGTGCAAATGCAAGCAATAATTCCTATCCCATTAGCTCACAATGTTATCAAACTTCTTAACTAGCAAACTGTTTTGTGCTCTAGATCTAAACCCTAGAAGTGGTAAAACCCAATATTTTGTTTTCAACCCATGGGTCACATCGATGGAACCGTAAAGTATGAACCCAGATATGGTTCGGTTTTGTTTTAATTTTGAGTTTGATGTTCTTGAGAATTTGTTTTTAATTTGGTTTTGGTATCATAATTCTTATATTTTAATATTTGCAACAAAAGATGATGGAGATGCCAAGAGATGATGATGGAGAAGAGGTCCATTAGCAAGATTTAGGTTGTTTCTTTTTTATCTAATAATTTCTATTTGCTTTTTTCGTTTGATTTAGTTCGAATTTTTGGATCGGTTCTTTTAATGCACCAAAGTGAACCAAGGTTACCAAACCAGTTATAAAAACAGTCAAACAAACAGAGGTCATTAGCAAGATGATGTGTACCTATAGACTTGTCTATGACACTGCTGATAAACAAAAGACTAACAAATAACGAACATGTGTCTCTCCGCACAAAACTCGGTCATGCTATAAGCACTTTTTCAGGCACATGCAACTTGGTGTAGTGACTACCTCCGGCATGATGGCCACAGTGGCAGTTGATGTGTGAATACGACCTTGGGCTTCTGTTTGAGGAACACGTTGAACCCTATGAACCCCCGATTCATACTTTAGTTTGCTATATACCCGAGCACCTTTAACTTCCATCACATAAGTTTTAAATCCTCCTCTTTCAGCCTTCAAAAGACGATGCATTAAAAAAGTTCATCTGAAAGCTACGAGTGTGCAAAAATGAAAAATGTAATATAATTATGCATACCTCGGAGCACGAAAGTGGTGTGTATTTCAATGAATTTCTCTCACTGTACCTCTGGTACATACGAACCTGTAGAATTTCAGAAGTAAGCATAATCAAAAAGCCTAAAAGAATGCCACAAAAATATATCAAGAACATGATAACCTGCTTATAGATTCTCCAAATTGGAGAAATATAGATAGGCAGCGTAGACAAGTTGTCAGTCAAAAGTAATAATGATAACAAATTAACATTAACAAGTATGTTCGTTTGGATATCAGGGAAAACATGTCTGAATGAATTAAAAAACCCTAAACATTTGGACTATAAACTTCGTAAGAAAATTTTTCACGATCAGCAAGGAACTATTTCATGAACTGAGTATGAGCTAACTAACAATGACTTCAAACATCATTCTGAAGTGTTGGAAAATCTACCATTGGGGATAAAAGATCCATTATCTTTATGGGATCATTTACTCTTTCTACAGTCAACATATCAGACTTAAGCTTTATAACATCAAGAACCAACCTAGAAATCAAAGACCTGACCGATTTTGTACTTTCCACAGATCAACGAATTTAGAAAGTAAAAGAGAACCATGTACCTACAAGGTCAGCAGCCCACAGTCCAGCCTCTTCACCACCTGTACCAGCCCTAACTGCAATATAACAACTAGATCTATTAACTGAAAACAAACAAGATTACAGAGTTCAATCCCAGGAAAAATGTAGGCATCCAGCCCCCTTAAAGCTAATTCTTTTTGTGAAAAATTTTGAGTTTGCATTCCTCCTGGGCCACTAAAATATCTACAAATTAAAGTCCAAAAGTACGAAATCAACTTATGCTAAACAGACAAAACACTGACATTTTATCAGCTCATTAGCAGAAAAATACCTTCAAGCAATATGTTCCTAGAATCCAGAGGATCACTTGGAATCAGCAACACCTATTTGTAGAAATAATGCATCAATAGTTCAATACTACAAGAACTAATCAAACAGGAAGGTCAAAGTGCCCTTGAACAATAAAGATAATTTTAAAAAGTGAACCTTAAGCTTTTCTTCAAACACTTTAAGTTGCTCAGATAAAGATTCAATTTCAGAGGCTATCATTTCAGCCATCTCTTCATCGATATCAGCATCTTTTGACAAAGCTGACACAAAAACACAAGGTCCTTAGTAATCACTCAGAAACAAAGATTTGAGTATTCGACTCATAGAAACCATTATCAGGCAAATGATAGTGAACAAAACCTATTGACTCTTCAAGTTGTTTCTCGCAGTCCTTGAACCCTCTGTATGTTGCTACAACCTAGTAGTTCAAAACATGCAATTTTAAACTTTCATGATTGAAAGAAGAGCTGCCTATCTAGGGCGCATGATGTGCATCACATGAAGATCAGAGAAAATGTTCTTGCCTCGTCAAGTTCAGACATAGATTGTGCCAACTTTTGGTACTCACTTGGATTTGAAACCACATCCGGATCTGCTAGCTTAACCTATGTCAAGATCATAAAACAACATACATATCATAACAGGCATAATTCTCGTCTGAACACTGCACCAACTAGGGCCAACCCTGAGCAAGGACAACACAGACAACTTCCTATGGCTCATTAATCATAGGGGCCAATTCTCAAAAAATCTATTATATACTTAGGTCTATTAATGATTACATCAGGTTATTGACTTGTTAAATTTTTTAGTTTTAACATTATATAATTATAATTTTTTGTTGTTAATTTATTAGTTTTACTTGAATTTTGCTTATTTTGAATATACATATATATTTATAGGGCCCCTTTTAAGAATTTCCCGGGGCCCCAAAAATGATGGGATCAGCCTTGGCACCAACAACTTATATCTTAATGTGCTACTTTGAGAAGGCTTTATACTGTTATTAAGGAAAGTACTGAACCCATAAAGGTTTTCCCAGTTTTCATCTAGGAAATGCAAGATTCACAATTTTTAAGATTTTTTAATTTACCAAAATCTACTTCATTCAGCCAAAAATAAGCCAATGACAATCCATACTATGGTTTCCCTTCTTTTTCATGATTATTAGGGATGTAATTACTAAAAAATGTGCATCAACTTGTTCTTGGAAAAGCTAAAAGAACGCACTACAGGTCTCTACTTATAAGTGTACATGCAACAATTTTGTGATCCTAATATCTCATACAGTGGTGGATCCAGATTTCAACCTGGGTATGCATTACCATAGTAAACGCTTTGGGAATTCACTAAAATAACTAATTTTTATACTACAATTTTTTTCCCCAGGTGGTATGCACGTACATAACCCTTTTGGCCACATAGGTGCACCCATGTCCGCAGACTGGATGTCTCTAAATTTAGAGAATGTTCTTTATTTTACTATTCCCTACTGTGTGGATTGGATGCAACTTTCAAATAAGCAAGTACAGACGGTTGCCATATTGATCATTGTATGGTAAATACCAAATTCATTTCCAAAAAGGTTTCCTCTTTCCTACTCTTTTACACCGACTGCCCGTCTCAATTTAATAAATAATAATGACACAAGATTCAAGAGCGTTGATAGCAGCTTGTCTATTCCAGCTCATCGAGGCCATTGATATAATTGGGACCCTGCTGCTAGTAGTCAGTACAGCCATAAAGTAGATGGAACTGCCATTAATAACATGAATCTATTTTCAGGAATTGTGAAGGGACTGCACTTTGACAGCCATTCAACAGATTACTAATTGACTGCTCTCCATTGTAGCTCAACAATGTATGCATATCATTTCACTTACAGTATTTAAATCATCTCTTTTTTGGTGGAAATTCTTCTTATTTTTTCTACTTTACCATAACACTTCTGAGTTCATTCAATTTCACTGCACTGTTCTCCTTAGACAACAACTGAATACTAATCATTCATTCAGTTCTACTCAATTTCCCAACAGATCGTATGCGAGTTAGATATTTTCAATCTAATTTCAAAACAAATCATAGAAACCAAACACACACTGACAAATGAACAGAAAGACAACAGTATTACCGATAGTTCTTTCCAAGTTTTCTCAGCAGACTCGAGCTTCTTTAGGAGATAAGGCTCCTAAAATCACCACAGAAAACATCAATATCAACAACACAAACAAATAAACCCTAATCTTCAGCTCCTACAACATATATCAAGTGAAATTCGAACTTACCGCCATGCAAACGATTCTCGTAGGAGGTTTGCGAATTCGCAAAGGCCGAACGAATAAGAACCTCGTCGGTAGCTCGAAA
Source organism: Centrapalus pauciflorus (assembly GCA_020465985.1). Taxonomy (NCBI): domain Eukaryota; kingdom Viridiplantae; phylum Streptophyta; class Magnoliopsida; order Asterales; family Asteraceae; genus Centrapalus; species Centrapalus pauciflorus. The sequence continues at coordinate 44,833 of JAANYP010004941.1, read as the reverse complement.
CGAGGAGAAAATTGCGATGATATTGAAGAGATGCTTCGAGTCATCATCGTTTGGATATTCATGGCTAACAGTAACACCATTAATGGACACAAACTCACAGACCTCTCTTGTGAGCCATCAATCCACTTTGAAATGGATAAAGCGAGACGTTGAGCCCCTAACTGGATCCGGTACGGATTAAACTTGAATCCAGAGTCCAGACCCGGTTCAACTTGACCCATTTAACCATTGGGCCTGTTCGTATCGTACTTTCTTAAAATTATACTAGATATTTAGATAAGTTGACAAGTGTGGATTCCGAAAAAACGCAAGAACGTAAGAATCACTTTAAAATTTATGCATTTAATGTATAAAATTATGCGTTTGATGCTAAAATTTATACATTTGATAAATTTATGCATTTAATGTACACTTTTACGCATCTCATGATAAATTTGTCCATTTTATGTAGAAATTTATGCATTTGACAATTTTGTGCATTTATTGTTCAAAATTGTGTATTTAGTGTATAATTTAATAAATTTAAAATGTAAAGGTAATTTTAATGTTAGATTATGATATTTATTAATGTTATTAACTAATAATGGTTTGAAGTGATACTTTTAATTTTTAAATTTGTACATTTGATGTATAAATTTATACATTTTAGAAGGTTCCAATTAGATCGTAAAACTTATGTAAATTGTCATCTACTATTATGTACTTTAATTTTGTACATATTTTAGGATTGTTTAACCACTAAATTAAAATAATTTTTAATTTTAACTATGAAATATGCATTAAAAAGTACATAGCATAAATGAACATGAACTCAAAAGTATATATCTATTAGACATCATCTTCTCACATACAATCTATCTATATATATATTATAATAAAAGAGAACATGTCTTGCCACATGTCAATCTCCTAGTGCATCACTTTTTTTATTGTCCCGCTCTTTTTTCCTAATTTAGAACCACACAAGAATAAATTTAATTAATAAAAGAATAATTATATAGTTTCTTATCTTTCTTTCCTAATTTATTTCCTTAAATTAATCACTTCAATTCATTATATTAAAAGCAATTAAACTAATAGCTTACTTATAATTAAAATATATATTTCTTCAGATTTATAACTTGTATATTGATAATTTGTTATTTTTTGTTGATTGCTTAATTGATATATTAAAACATGTTTCTATCATCAATATTTATTTATTAATATAGTATTACAAAATTTATTTTTTAGTTAAATCATAGTCAGTATAACATGTTGACAAATTAAGTACAATTTTTCGTTCTTATATTTTATATATTTTCTTTCATAAAAATTCTACAAATTTATTGGCTTTTAAAATTTAAATTAAGCGTTACATGTTTCAATGTTATATAAGATGTATACAGTTTTAAAATCTACTATTATTCTTAAACTTTTTCATTATTATTACTTATTACTACCAATTATAATCAATTTTAGATCCTTTATTTATCAATAATAAAAAAACATAAATAAAAAATTTATATATCTATAGGAGCGTGATTTCAAAGTAAATATCATTACATATACATGAATACAATAATATGATAATCTTCATTTAGTTGTACATTTAATAATCTAATATTTAAATAAAAAATATTGTTTTAAAATTCACATCATCACAAATTTTATAATTTTTATTAAGTTTTTATAATACGATCAAAGTTTTAAACATGCTTTTATTTTAAACATTTAATTAGAAATAAAAAAAATATATTATTTAATAAATTTTATATTATGTAAACTACGTAATCTTTAGTTATGTAATAATTTAGGTAACCATCTAATTTTAAAATCTAAATTTGTTTTTGTAATATTATGTTTTAATTAAGTATATATTAAATGTGAAAGTGAAATTTGTAACACCCAAAATTCTCACACAAATGTCACGTCAATACAATACACAAGTGACAATATCGCAATCATCTCATAATGCACATGTCACAGGATTAGCGGAAAACACTAATAATTTAAAACTTTTAATACAAGGTTAACACGTCTCAAGTCACATACTGATACAGATGCATACACGACTGAATTATCTGATTAACACTAACTACCGATGGCTAACACATTGTCGATCAAGTACAAAACACAGATAACAGTTCTGAATTCTAACATCAAAATACAGTCAGCATACACAACTCTAAACTGCTCCGATCTCTATTTCGGCTGCTGCGGCTGTGATTGCGGTCCCACAGTATGACTGCCTAACACACAGAAGACTCGAAAACATAAGCTGGACAGCTCGTGAGTACGCGAGGGTTAGACACTGCAGGTAAACACACATAACATACACAACACATATATCTCGTCGCATATATGCAACTCGATGCATAGCACATATCTCTGCTCAGAAGGGGACGCCGTTCCCCAGCTAACAGGCCGCACACAGCAGCGGTTAGCTACTCAATAGGCACAGGAGCGACCTGGCAATATCACTACTGTATATATACAGTCTCATATCTCATGACTGGTTAGGGACAGTCAGCCTGCGCGATCACATATCGCGGACACCTGCAATTCAAACACATATAGCACATATAGGGTAGAGAAACTCATACCTGCGCGCTATCACAGTCTCATACACATATATATCACAATCACATAAACGACTCGAAAGAATGCACGTGCGTTTGAAAAGAACTCAAGTACTCACTGATTACCTGAAACTTGATTGGAGATCCGAAACTCTCAATGCGGCTCGGCACGCGATCGGCTAGAACCTGTAAACGCCACGGATCTCATATATTAACACAAATCTCGATGACCGAATAACTCAATCCAATACAATTATCATAATCGAATTAAACCCGAAACACATTCCCGAACGGAGAACCGATCCCCGAACCTCTTTACGAGACTCCTATCGAGACCCTAAATCCCAAACAATTCAATCCGACAATATCCCGAAGGAAACCGACACACTAATCACCCCAAACCTCCCTAAATGAATCAAACAATTTTTCTCCTGCAGACTGATTTCCGCGCCGCGCCCCCTGCAGTCGCGCCGCGCCTCAGGCCTTCTGCGCGTCGCGCCGCGACCAGGCGTCTGCTCTCAACCTTGCTCTTCGAACTCCATAGCTGAACCAGGGGGTTTTCAACCCCCACATCCGATTTTGACAACAAGATACACACTAAATCATATAAATTCGACCCATACTAATTCAGAAGCAAACCTTACACAAAACACATACATATCTCAAGATTTAGCCACAAAACTCATAGCTCTTACCTTGTTGAACTCTCAAAACACCAACAAGAAGAAGATGATGGGAATTAGCTTCAACTCCAGGTCTTAATTAGCTTGTATCTAAGCTTCTTGCTGCTGGAACACTTCAATACACAGGAGCATACACACACTTAGGGTTCTTATTCTCAAAAGGATAAGGGAGAGGAGAAAGGAAGCTCGGCATATATACGTCTCTATCCTTAACCGGTCCCGAGCCCATTAACCCGGACCCGATATCACTTTTTCAACATTAGTATCAAATTGACCCAATTAAATTTACGATCTCAAAGATAATAATAATCCACTAATTATTAGCTCGGAGACACGTATCACTCAATCTTGACACGTTAAATCCACGAAACGGAATTTAATTGGAACAACGCAATAATAATAAATAAATGAGCCAATAAATTAATTCCACGTACTAGGCTCAAATCCGGGATGTTACAAATCCTCTCCTCTTAAAAAGATTCTGTCCTGGAATCTAGCTCGGACTCGGGAATAGCTGCGGATATCGGCTCCTCATCTCGGCCTCGGGCTCCCAGGTGGCACTAGTACCCTTATGATGCCTCCACTGAACGAGTACTAGCGCGATCTCTTTATTTCGCAATCTCTTCACTTTACGGTCGGTAATCGCCTCAGGCTGCTCAACATATCTCAGATGATTATCCACGGTGATCTCGGATAACGGCACAAACTGATCGTCCTTAGCCAGACATTTCCTCAGATGACTCACATGGAACGTATCATGAACTCCGGCCAACTCGGGAGGCAACCTCAATCTATACGCCTGATCTCGGACTCTGGCGATGATCTCAAACAGACCGATGAACCGCGGACTCAGCTTACCTCGATGTCTGAATCTAATAACTCCTTTTCATGGCGATACCTTCAGCATAACACGGTCCCCGACACTGAACTCGAGCTCTGTCAGACGACGATCGGCATAACTCTTCTGCCGGCTCTGCGCCACTCTCATATGCTCGCGGATAACTGCTACTTTGTCGCTCGTCTCCTGTAGCAACTCGGGCCCACTAATAGGTCGCTCGCCGACCTCGCCCCAACACACCGGGGTTAGGCATTTACGCCCATACAGTGCCTCAAACGGAGCCATCTTGATGGAAGAATGGTAGCTGTTGTTGTACGCAAACTCGACTAACGGCAAGTGAACGTCCCAACTACCACTAAAATCGATCGCACAAGCTCGGAGCATATCCTCGAGAGTCTGATTCGTCCGCTCTGTCTGCCCGTCTGTCTGAGGTCTGTACGCAGTACTCAACTGAACTCTCGTTCCCAACTCGCGCTGAAAGCTCTGCCAGAACCTCGAAGTAAACCGCGTATCTCTATCGGACGTAATCGACATCGGAACGCCGTGCCTCGACACTATCTCACTGATGTATAACCGAGCTAACTGATCCATAGTGATGGTGCCTGTCACCGCTAGGAAATGAGCATTCTTCGTCAACCGATCTACAATCACCCAGATCATATCATTACCTCGAACGGTGCGCGGAAGCCTAACGATGAAGTCCATCGTGATATGATACCACTTCCACTCTGGGATCTCTAAAGGCTGCAATTGCCCGTGAGGCTTCTGATGCTCGGCCTTAACTCGCAGGCAAGTCATACACTCCTCGACATACTGGCCCACATCTCTTTTCATCCCAGGCCACCAGTAATACTCACGCAGATCTCTGTACATTTTGGTGCTCCCGGGGTGGATGGACAACCTCGAACGGTGCGACTCATCTAAAATCAGCTGACGCAGATTACCGACTTTCGGAACCCAGACACGATCATGAAACGCCCACAAACCTCTACTATCTCTGCTCAATACCTCAAGCTGTCCCGCAAGCCGCTCTCTTTTCACGTTCTCCGCTCGCAAACCCTCTAGCTGAGCATGCCTCAGACTCTCCACAAGAGTCGATGTGACCTCGAGCCTCGCTGCTCGGGAAACCACTGTCTGACCGCACGCCTTGCGGTTCAACGCATCGGCCACCACATTGGCCCTACCCGGATGATACTGAATCTCGCAGTCATAATCTTTCAACAACTCAAGGCTGCGCCGCTGTCTCATATTCAGCTCCTTCTGACTGAACAGATACTGAAGACTCTTATGATCTGTATATACCACAAATCGCGAACCGTACAGATAATGACGCCATATCTTCATAGCGAACACTATCGCATCTAACTCAAGGTCGTGCACGGTATGATTCTCCTCGTAAGTCTTCAACTGTCGCGACGCATACGCAATCACCTTGCCTCGCTGCATCAGAACACAACCCAAACCGGTACCTGATGCATCACAGTAGACCACGAAATCCTCTGTACCCTCGGGCAATGCTAACACCGGAGCCTGACATAACCGGGACTTCAGCTCCTTGAAGGCCGACTCCTGCTCATCGGACCACACGAAAGGAACGGACTGCCGTGTCAATCTCGTCAACGGCCTGGCAATCCTCGAGAAGTCCTGAATGAAGCGGCGGTAATACCCGGCTAGTCCCAAAAAGCTACGAACCTCAGGCACGGTCTTCGGCGGCTCCCAACTCATAACGGCCTCAATCTTCGCCGGATCCACTGAAATACCCTCGGCGCTCACAACATGCCCCAAAAACTGGACCTCGCGCAACCAGAACTCGCACTTGGAGAACTTTGCATAAAGTCGCTCCTCTCGCAGCACAGTCAAAACCTCTCGCAAGTGCTGCTCGTGGTCCTCGGCACTCCTCGAGTAGATCAGGATGTCGTCGATGAACACTATCATGAATCGATCCAACATAGATCTACACACCCTGTTCATCAAATCCATGAATGCCGCGGGTGCGTTAGTCAGTCCGAAAGGCATAACTAGGAACTCATAATGGCCGTATCTCGTCCGAAACGCAGTCTTCGGCACATCCTCATCTCTAACTCTCAGCTGATGATACCCTGATCTCAGATCTATCTTCGAAAAGAAGCTCGACCCCTGTAGCTGATCGAACAGATCGTCGATACGTGGAAGCGGATAACGGTTTTTCACCGTCACTTTATTCAACTCTCGATAGTCGATACACATCCGCATAGAACCGTCCTTTTTCTTCACGAACAACACTGGAGCTCCCCACGGGGACGAACTCGGACGGATAAATCCACGATCAAGCAATTCCTGAAGTTGCGACATCATCTCTCTCATCTCAGTAGGTGCCAGCCTATAAGGCGTCTTCGCAATAGGCACCACTCCAGGGATAAGGTCAATACGGAACTCGACCTGACGATCTGGCGGTAACCCAGGCAACTCCTCTGGGAATACCTCAGGGAACTCTCGAACTACGGGTATATCCGCTAGAGTCTTCTTCTCTAATCTGGCGTCAACAACATAGGCCAGAAAGGTCTCGCACCCCTTCGCAACATATCTCTGAGCTCGGGTCATAGACACAATGCCGGTCTCACCTCGGCGCCTCTCGCCGTACACTGTCACCGTCTTACTGTCTGAAATGGGTATCCGGATCATCTTCTTCGCACACAAAATGTCGGCCTGCCTAGCTGTCATCCAGTCCATACCCACTATCACATCGAAACTGCTGATCTCTATCGGCAGTAGATCAATCGGAAACCGGTAAGTATCTATCTCAAGGACACAATCTCGGAATACTCGACTCACTAACACAGTACTACCATCTACTCTCTCAACAACTAACGGCACAGGTAAAACAGTAGGAGGCACAGAAAAGTAGACACAAAACACAACGGACACATACGAGCGGTCTGCTCCAGAATCAAATAAAATACGAGCACTAAGCCCGTTCAGGATGTACGTACCGGAAACCACGTCGGTAGACTCGCGGGCCTCCTCTGCCGTAGCCTGAAATACTCTACCCCTGCCTCTGGGCGCTGACTTACGGCGGCTCGAAGATGACGGCTCTGCTCTGGCACCGCTGGTGCTCGCACCCTGCACAGCTGGCGGCGCATCTGGACAGTCTCTCACAATATGACCTGGCCTCCCACAGCGGAAGCACAGAGAATCTCTCGAGGTGCACGTAAAAGATGTGTGGCCATACTGACCACAGTGGTAACATCTGGGCTGCTCTGATATACAAGGACCGGAATGACGACGGCGACACCTCGGACAGTCTCTCTCTCCGGCTGAACTGTCTGCCCTGCTCCTTGACGGCTGGGACCCCTGTCCCACGCTGCTCTGGCTCTGACTGGGGGCACTGTAACGAGAAGTCTGCCCCTGACTCTGACTGGCCGTCCCCGACCCCTGATACTGCCCTGACCTCCGGGACCTGCGGTCTCTACCTCTGTCTCTGTCCCTACGAAACCTCGTGCCCTGCCCCTGAACTTGCTGCTGCTCAGGCTGTCTCTCCCTCTGGAAATCCTGGGGCTCTCGATAGTAACTCTGGGACTGCTCAGACGTCCCTGTCCTCTGTCTCTGGGATGGAGGCTGACCCCTCTGCCTCTCGATCTCTCTCTCTCTCTAACACGAGCCAACTCCAAGGCTCTCGCAAATGTCGGGGTATCATGAAGCCCAACGAACTCCCGAATATCAGATCTCAAACCGTCGATAAAGGCATCAGCCTTACGAATCTCTGTATCCACGTGCTGGGGTGCAAACTGGGCATACTCATTAAAACGGTCTACATACTGCTGGACCGACATGCTGCCCTGCTGGAGATGCAAGAATCGACGCTCCATTTCCCGGCGCTCATCGCGGGGAATATACTGCAGCTCGAAAATAGCACGGAACTGATCCCATGTCATAGCATATGCTGCAGCTGTAGTCATAGACGACTCAATGGACTTCCACCACTGTGAAGCCCCTCCCTTCAGCTGATAAGCCGCATAGCCGACCATATCACGAGGGTCGACATGGGCAACTCGAAATGCCGCCTCTATCTCTCTCTCCCAAGCCATAGCCGCACCCGGCTCACCACCGCCTCGGAACTGAGGTGGGGCTCCCGCCATAAAGTCCTTAAAGGACCCACCTCGCGGAGCAGAAGAAGAAGATGTCCCAACCCCTGTCTCGACACTCGTAACTGGCGGCGGATCAGATCTCTGCCGCTGCTGATCTCTCTCTCTCTCTATCCCTCTCTCTGTAGAACTCAGTTAACACTGATAACATCTCTGACCGGCGGACATACTCATCTCCCGCTGGTCTCTCGGGCCCTGAACCCTCTCCATGATCTGCCATAACTACCTGCACATATCACAAAGGTAAGATAACATATCGACCACCCAGCGTTATACAATAAGCTAGGTCAGTTAATTCCGCTAAACTCAGTCTCAGGGAAGAATCCCACGGATCTGAACACGGTAAGAGCTCAAGCATCCACCGATACTCAATACTGAAACCACAAGCTCTGATACCAAGCTGTAACACCCAAAATTCTCACACAAATGCCACGTCAATACAATACACAGGTGACAATATCACAATCATCTCATAATGCACATGTCACAGGATTAGCGGAAAACACTGATAATTTAAAACTTTTAATACAAGGTTAACACGTCTCAAGTCACATACTGATACAGATGCATACACGACTGAATTATCTGATTAACACTAACTACCGATGGCTAACACATTGCCGATCAAGTACAAAACACAGATAACAGTTCTGAATTCTAACATCAAAATACAGTCAGCATACACAACTCTAAACTGCTCTGATCTCTATTTCGGCTGCTGCGGCTGTGACTGCGGTCCCACAGTATGACTGCCTGACACACAGAAGACTCAAAAACATAAGTTGGACAGCTCGTGAGTACGCGAGGGTTAGACACTGCAGGTAAACACACATAACATACACAACACATATATCTCGTCACATATATGCAACTCGATGCATAGCACATATCTCTGCTCAGAAGGGGACGCCGTTCCCCAGCTAACAGGCCGCACACAGCAGCGGTTAGCTACTCAATAGGCACAGGAGCGACCTGGCAATATCACTACTGTATATATACAGTCTCATATCTCATGACTGGTTAGGGACAGTCAGCCTGCGCGGTCACATATCGCGGACACCTGCAATTCAAACACATATAGCACATATAGGGTAGAGAAACTCATACCTGCGCGCTATCACAGTCTCATACACATATATATCACAATCACATAAACGACTCGAAAGAATGCACGTGCGTTTGAAAAGAACTCGAGTACTCACTGATTACCCGAAACTTGATTGGAGATCCGAAACTCTCAATGCGGCTGGGCACGCGATCGGCTAGAACCTGTAAACGCCACGGATCTCATATATTAACACAAATCTCGATGACCGAATAACTCAATCCAATACAATTATCATAATCGAATTAAACCCGAAACACATTCCCGAACGGATAACCGATCCCCGAACCTCTTTACGAGACTCCTATCGAGACCCTAAATCCCAAACAATTCAATCCGACAATATCCCGAAGGAAACCGACACACTAATCACCCCAAACCTCCCCAAATGAATCAAACAATTTTTCTCCTGCAGACTGATTTCCGCGCCGCGCCCCCTGCAGTCGCGCCGCGCCTCAGGCCTTCTGCGCGTCGCGCCGCGGCCCCCTGCGCGTCGAGCCGCGACCAGGCGTCTGCTCTCAACCTTGCTCTTCGAACTCCATAGCTGAACCAGGGGGTTTTCAACCCCCACATCCGATTTTGACAACAAGATACACACTAAATCATATAAATTCGACCCATACTAATTCAGAAGCAAACCTTACACAAAACACATACATATCTCAAGATTTAGCCACAAAACTCATAGCTCTTACCTTGTTGAACTCTCAAAACACCAACAAGAAGAAGATGATGGGAATTAGCTTCAACTCTAGGTCTTAATTAGCTTGTATCTAAGCTTCTTGCTGCTGGAACACTTCAATACACAGGAGCATACACACACTTAGGGTTCTTATTCTCAAAAGGATAAGGGAGAGGAGAAAGGAAGCTCAGCATATATACGTCTCTATCCTTAACCGGTCCCGAGCCCACTAACCCGGACCCGATATCACTTTTTCAACATTAGTATCAAATTGACCCAATTAAATCCACGATCTCAAAGATAATAATAATCCACTAATTATTAGCTCGGAGACACGTATCACTCAATCTTGACACGTTAAATCCACGAAACGAAATTTAATTGGAACAACGCAATAATAATAAATAAATGAGCCAATAAATTAATTCCACGTACCAGGCTCAAATCCGGGATGTTACAAAATTTTTTTAATTTATGCATGATCATTTAACAAATTTGATGTTATAAATAATTATGTAATCGTTATGTTTACTACTTTATAAAATTAATAATAAATAATTATCATTTGGAAAAACTTATCTTTTTTGTATTAATGGATTGATAATAACATAGCAACAAAGAAAAAAAAATTATAAAAGAAAATATAAAAACACTTATCAATTTTTAAAGGTTTATTTTAGATGTCTTTACATTATAACTGTACATTTTATACTTTATATCAATTTGATAAATTTTTACACCAACTTAATATTTATACATTATTGATATTTTTTAGCATCATTTAAACTATATATTATAAAAGAATAATTATTAGTAAACCATACCCATGTAATAGATCTATAAATACTAAAAGAGTAACTATACTCATTTCTTGTGAAGCCACATGGTCATCACCATGAATATAAACGTGACATTTATAGCTTTTAAAAGTAATAAAGAAATTTAAATTGTATTTAATATAATCTACTTTTAAATTCAAATCAAATCAAATCAAACAAAATCATGTTTAAATTTGTAAGAAAATAATTACTATTCATATACATTTAGAAATATATAAAATTAATAGGTCAATAATAATTAATAATATCATTCTTCTATTTTTTTTAAAAATAACATTTATAACTTTGCTTTTTAATTTATTATATTTTATATATTAAAATTATCCGCGTAATACGCGGGTAATAAAATTAGTATATAAAATATTGTAAATGAAATGGGTGGATTGCTCAAAATAGCAATCAACTTTTTCTTTTTTTAGTATAACAATCTCGCAAAAATTTGCCACAAATAATGGAACCAACTCTTGGTTTACTCCCGATTAATGCATTTAACCGGTAACAACATTTTGTTGTTACTTCAAACAATATATTAAATGATAAAAATTAAAATTGATTGTCACAATAAGAAAAAAATAAAAAATAAAAGTGGGTTGTTAACTGACCAGATTGATTGTCTCAATCTAACATAAAACATATAGATAATACAATCTATAAAAAAAATTAATAAAAAACATCAATGTTTGATCATTATGTTAATTATGAATTTATATTATCAAATACAGTAGTGTTAGGGGACGTTTGGTTCGCAGATTTTTTATCCCTGGGATTTGCATTCTGTCAAAGGATTTGCATTATGCAGCATTTTCATTTACCAGGATCTTGTCAAAGAAATTTGCGTTATTTATTAGAAAAAATTTGTTAATTTGAAGAATGCAGTGCAATTGGGATTTAAAATCCTAGGGGGGAGGGGACTGGGTTTTTAAATTACAAAGAATGATAGGTTTTACGAAATCCTGCGATTTTAAATCCTTACTAAAATCTGTGAACCAAACACAGTATTTCAAATGCAAATCCCAGGAAATCCGCAAACCAAACGCCCCCTTATAATATTTTTTGAATATTGATATCTAAAGTTTATTTGATTATCAAACTATAGATCGAAAAATCGAAAAGTCAGATAATCTATCTATATATATAATAAACAGAACACAAAACGCCACATGGTGTGACCACGTTGCACCTAAAAAGATAAATACAATCTATAATTTTTAAAATAAAATAAAAGATAAATACAATTTTTTATTTCTAGTATTTATAAACATTAATAAATAATTAAGTTTATCCACTATTTTACATTATCTAATTATGTTAATTATCATCATTGTTTATTTGACATTTGATAATTTTTAGCTAATTTAAATCTAAACTTTAAAAAAAAGCCTTAATTATATAATTTATCCTTAAACTTCAAATAAAATATTTAAATAAATAAGGTTTTATTATAAATGAAAAAAATACAATATTATTAAATAACATCTAGAAAAGATAAATACAATTTACTATGTCTAATTAAAAAACCTATTATGTGTTACAAAATTTTTAAATATGTTAAATATAAATAAAGATCACAAACAGTATTAGATACAAGTAAAACGTAAACATAATACAATACTAATAAAATCATATTTAGAACATTTTATTATTGTAATAAAATATATATAAACATTAAGTTTTATGTAAAATTGAAATTATATCGATTAAAAACACATAAATTTAAAAATAAAATATATTTTAAAAATTGTTAAAAAAGTAGCTACTATTAAACATTAATTATGACAAATATGAATACAATACTATTATTATATTTTTTTTAATAACATCAAAGATTTATATGTTTTAATTTTATATTTACATAAACTTTATATAACAAATTATTTATTAAAATTTATCCACGTAATACGTGGATACATAAACTAGTATTAGATAAAATGACTCATTAAATTTTGTTTGAATACTTAATTTGAATTTTAATTGAAAAATACTAGAAAATGTGATAATAAATTTTGTAAATTAAAATTATTCACTCCCCTGCCCACCACCGACGAACTGCTACCCCAAGACACCATTAGCAGCATGCCCTCCTTCCTTTTCCCATAGGTTTTAATAATAATAATAATAACAATAACAACAACAACTTATTAAATTTTTGACAATAAAATGTTAATTGACTTTGTAATCTAATGAAGGATAAGTCGAATGCAACTGCATCCGAAATAAAACCTTTTTATAGTCCAATGTAGGCTAAACTAAAGGTGAGTGTGGTATTGGTATCGTACCGAATTAAGAATGCTAAAAATCGAAATCAAAGAAAACCAAAACTGAATTCCGTATCAAATGCATAAATCGATATTAACCGGTACAGGTACGGTTTGGGATTACATTTACTCACCTCTACTATTGGTACCGAACCGAACTGGTACCAAACCGAAAATCCTGAAATCAATAAACCACCAAATCGAATCTTGTACTGAATATATACATCGGTAATGATTCCTAGGCTAAATCAGATGAAACTTGATCGGAAGTCGAAACGTTAAAGAACCAAGGAAGTCACTTAGCCATCTAAGGTAGTCAAACTTGGATGAAACTAAACCTGAAATCGAGTTCTATACGGCCCGATTTACGTAACTATTTTTTTTTCCATCACTCCATATTAATATGAAATAACAAATTATTTTCACCATTTTACATCGATATTACATATTTGGATGAAACTAAACCTGATATCGAGTTTTAATGTATGTTTTTTAGTTTAATCTTGATATTATGGATTTATTAACTAACATTTTTATATATTTTAGTTTTTTTAATCTTTATTTAGTCGTTTTATGTAAAATAAGACCAGATTCATTTACTTTGTGATATATTTATCTTTAATATGTAGTTTGATATATGAATTTGTATTTTAGATATTTAATATATGATTTAATTTTTTTTTAAAATTTAAAAAAATAAGAATTTTCGAATAATCCGATATCCGAACCTGAAATTTCGGATTCACATATCAATAATCACTATCCGAATTTTCGGATATCTGATTTTGAACACCACTAACTACTATCACTATTTAGAAGATGTTTAATGGATTTGTATTAACGTTTAATAGAGTCGGTCTCTGTAACACCCCGACTCCCGAGCAGGTACGTGTAATTATCTAATTGACTAATTATAATAGTGATTATTGCGCTAGTCCAATTGCGTCTCGTATAGTGGATTATACGTGTGGGGACGGGGATTACGTGGATTCGGGATATAATTTTAGTGGATTATTATATTTATGGATTCACGGATTTAAATGGGAATTATTGATATAAATAGTGGATTTTTGATAACGAGACCGGGTATCGGTGTCGAACCCGCGTTATAATTAGAAATGTATATACGTACGTTACGTTCGTGACTTCATTTCACTTCCAAAGCTTAGTAAAAGTGTGTGTGTGAATTGAAGCTGCTGGAACCGAGTTTTGGGGATTAAAACTCCCCTGGGCAGAACAGAGGAGTCTGTTGTTCATCGCGACGCGAGTGAGCACGGCCGCGATGTCCAGCGCGACTGAGGGAACGCGATCTAGGGTTTGGGCGCGATCGCGATCCGGTTGGTTGGGCCAGATTCGGGTTTTAGGGCTTTTGGGCCTATTTGGGTTGCTTGTTGGGGACAATCTATGATGGTAATACTTATGGGATAACTGGGATTAATCTGCGAAGAATTGTTGTGTGAACAGGGACTAACAGATATCAGTGCGGTTCGGAGTTGGGTCAACGAGTTAGGGATATTGTGTAGAGTGATCAAGGTGAGTGCACGTGTTCTTTAAAAGGGCCTACTTTTATCGAGTCAATATATGTGAATATATATTGTGATTGTGTTTCGGGCACTGCGAACTGCCCCTCATGTATGGTCATTCCTTTCTTTACCTGTGAATGTAGTGAATGAGATCTATTATAGTATAATTGTGAGAGTTGTGTAGCTCTGTTTAACCATGTGTAGGGTTCCCATATATATATATATATATATATATATATATATATATATATATATATATATATATATATATATATATATATATATATATATATATATATATATATATGTATATATATATATATATATATATATGTGTGTGTGTGTGTGTGTGCTTGTTTATTCCCAGGTTGCTCCTGAGCCTGTTATACCTGATAGCCTCCATGAGTATGGCTTGGCTACAGGGGGGAGGGTTTCTTAATGGAGATGAGTATCTCATTTTGTATTGGATCTCAATTACCTCTAGGCAAAGGCTAGTGTGGCATGTGTTGTGCCATGTAGTGTAGAGATACAGCGTTGTCATGTGATATGCGTTATGTGCTTATGTGATTAGTGCAGTGTCTAACCCTTGTGTACTCACGAGCTGCGAAGCTTACATTTTCGAGTCTACTGTGTGTTAGGGGAACCGAAGATAGGACCGCCAGCTCCTGATCGAAAGTAGGAGCTTGATCTTGTTGTTGCCGAGGGATTCCGCGTTTTGTTGACTGTATGTGTCTTCTGTACTGTTGGGAACTTTTGGGGATCAATATCAGATCTGTATGTGGATATTTGAATTCGGGTTTGGGTCTTGTATGTCGGCTTGACTTCTAAACATAATTGTTTATATTATGTAAAATGTTATAAAACATCAGTGGTTGTGTAAACCTTTGACATGTGTGATGGATTTTATATGTGTAAATGTCACCTGTGTATTGTAAATGAAGCGGCTATTGTGTGGGTTTGGAGGGTGTTACATGTATGGTATCAGAGCTTGTGGTTCAAGTGTTGAGTATCAGGGGATGCTTGAGCTTAGACCGGGTTTGGTCCGGTCCGATTTTTGGTTCTTGGACCGGTTCGGTACAAGTTTTATAGATATTTTTGTTTTATTTATCTTTCTTCCTCGACTATTTGACTTTGTGAAATTATCAAGTTTATCACATTTTCTTTGAACAAAATAAAATATCAAACATATCTTACTTATATTAAGTTATTTATATTTTATCTCTATAAAAAAATATTTACATCGTTAAAAACACTTTTACATGGTTATATATTTACGAAAGAGCTCAATAACTATTACATATACTTTTTATATGATTTAGAAATAATATTTAGAAAATTTGTTTCTTTATGGACTACAAAAATAACAATATAACATAAACTTTTAAATTAAAAACATAAAGTTTAAATTCCGGTCTGGGCCGGGTTAAAAACCGAAAACCGGTGGACCGAATCCGGAAAACCGAAAATAATGATTTCAAAGAAACCGAAACCGGACCAATTTCATTAATAACGGTTTGGTCCGGGCCGGTTTTTGGGATTTTTTGCCTGAGCCGGTTTTTTTGTCCAAATGCTCATCTCTAACTATAATTTATGATTTTATATTATAAATTAATTATATAACGCTTCAAAAAAAATATTTTTACGATAAATAGGGAAACAATGTACTTTCATGTTTAAAATGTTTATGGTCATCCAAAAAAAAACCAGTCATATATCCTATAATTCCTGTGAAGACCCCTCCTTACGGAGCAGTCTTAGCGACTAGGTCTCAAATATGCAACACAATATCAATCATAACTAAAATAGAGTAATTAATTTGCGGAATTTGAATTACATATTAACTATTAGGTTTAAGTTTAATACAGATTTTAGTACAGTCATACAAGTCATACAAAGTTCAAATTAAACTAATAAAGGTACAAGACTAGTCTATTACATAACTTCCATACATTAAAGCAATTCTACCCAACCACCACAAATAACATCTTCAAAGTTGTACCAATAGGTCGTTGAGTAGGATCTATAAACTTCAGCCTCATCTCTGACTTGAAATTGTTCTTGCATACTTTTATTTTGTTGTTTTGCTTGTTGTGCCAACAGTAAGCAAAACAACAAAATAAAAGTATGCAAGAACAATATCAAGCCATAGATGAGGCTGAAGCTTATAGACTCTACTCAACGACCTATTGGTACACCTTTGAAGATGTTATTTGTGGTGGTTGGGTAGAATTGTTTTGATTCATGGAAGTTATGTAATAGACTCGTCTTGTACCTTTATTAGTTTAATTTGAACTCTGTATGACTGTACTAAAATATGTATTAAACTTAATCCTAATAGTTGTACTATAATTCAAATTCCGCAACTTAATTACTTTATCTTAGTTATGATTGATATTGTGTTGCATATTTGGTACCTAGTCACTAAGAGTCTAAGACTGCTCCGTAAGGAGGGGTCTTCACAGGATGGTATCAGAAGTTTAATTTCAATAGTTGAATTACGGCTTCAAATTGCTAACATGCTCAATTAAACACATAACTAAAACATGAATGCTTTTTAATCCAAACTTACAACACTAAACTTTGTCAAATTTTTTATGATTTGAAGATGAATTTACTTTTTCAAACCCAAAGGAACCGTGGGTTTCAAATGGGGTATTTATATTTCTCACTTTTCATATTTCACATTTTGAGCACCTAACTTTTGTTTATCTCATTCTTTTAATTTTGTTGCTTTATAATAATCTTAACATATGTTTAACTTAATTATATAAATTTCATTACTTAAATAAAATTTACAATACAAATAATGTAATTAAAATTAGATTATTAAGTCAAATGTAGAAGGTTAAAAGTCAGGTTGTTACAAATGGGCTCCACCACGTACAAACTTCGTCCTCGAAGTTAGCTATATTCGAATAGACTCGGATTTGTAGCTTTCAACACATCTTTTGATTCTCAAGACTGATGCGAACCTTTGTGGTACAGCAATTTTCGAGAAGTCCTTTATGAATCGCCGGTAGTAACCAGCCAATCCAAGTAAACTTCGGATTTTAGAGGCATTGCGAGGTGCTTGCCACTTTTGAACAGCCTTGACTTTAGATGGATCAACAAAAATGCCTTTGCCAGATATGACATGGCCAATGAATTGAATCTATAAAAATAACAAAGTAGAATTTCAAGTTTTTATTGAGACAAAGAACTTTTAAAGGTTAGATCTAGGTAAAAGGTTTGATCGAATCGGTAAACGATCCCACGGGAAAAAGAATCCGGACTGAATAAATGGTAGGATCTGACCGGTGACCGATCCTACAAACGATCCCACGATCTTACGTCTGATCTTGTTATAAAATGATCCTACACCGATACTGATTGAAATCACTTGGTAGGATCATAGGATCGACCGATCCTACGATCTTACTCGCGATCTTAACAACCATCGGTAAACTATTATGTTAATTAATCCATTTAGTCATTTACTATATAACTTTATATTGCTTAAATTTTAATTTATTGGATTGATCATATTTATTAGGAGAAGAGAGTACCCTCCCCGCTGGGCGGGGAGGCCTTCCACCTCATCACCCCGGTTCGGCTACACCGTCTCCCTCTCACCGCCCCGACATCATTACTCCCCTCCTCGGCTTAGCCATCTTTCCACGGCTTCTTCTTCTTCTTTTTAATTTTTCACATTATAAAAACACTACTTTAATATATTTCACTCCTACACATTTCAATCTATATACCTCTCAACTTATATTTTACTCTCTTTTACCATTTTACTTTTATTATATTTTTCTTGTGATGGATCCGTAATCGAGAAACATATAATAACATTCGATCAAATCTTGTGGAACATATTGTACTTGTCTAAATATCAAATTTAAACGACTAGTTTGTATTTTTTTTATGTTCAACTAGTTTTTGTAATTTTAGTTTTTATTTATTTATTTTTTATTCTAATTAGGTTAAATTAAATTTTTAATTATGAAATAGTTTTAAATATTTATAAATTAAATATTTTAGTTTTAATTGTTTTGTTAATTAAAATGATTTTCTTTTAAAAAATTAATAAAGATAGAAAGGTTTAGAAAAATTAGTATTTCCAACTTGCAAGGTTGTCAAGATCGAGATATTACCTATGATCGTTTTTGTCATTGCAAGATCGGGATCGTAGGATCGGATCGGGATCGTAAGATCCTACCGAAATTAAATATTATATATCATAGTATTGTATCATAAACAAAAGAGAGTCATTTCCTACCCATTCTTTCAAGACACGTATATAGTGCCCCTTTGATGAAACAAGAATCACAGTCATGAGCAGAAACATATTGGTACCTTGGATTCAAAAAATAGGCGGCTAGTTGGAGGGGCCTAACGATCCTACGATCTTACTAACGATCTTACGATCTTACTAACGATCATACGATCTTACTAACGATCCTACGAAAACAAACATTATGCAGGATCAGATCGTCGTACGATCTTACTAACGATCCTACGATCTTGCTTACGATCTTACCCAAAATCGATCCTACTAGCGATCCTGATCGAAATCCACTTGTAGGATCGTAGTAGGATCGTACGATCCTACGTTTAAATCGCGATTTTAATAACCTTGCCAACTTGGAAACGTGGAGAGAAAAAATTTGATGTGGCGCTGATGTGTACAGAAAGGTGAGATCGGGAAAAGTATGTACTCCCTTCACTCTTACGAATAGATCAATATAAAGATCAATATAAACTTGACCACCCTTTTTCTAATTTTAGTCTTTATGTGCTTTTGTCAAGAAAAGATCAATATAAATTTTTATTTGATTAATTCCTTTTTAAATAATGCTCTTTATAAAGAGATTTACGGGCATTGTCAAGTTTAGTTAACTTTTGGATAAATATGATATAGTTTTTAGTTTATTTTTATTTTATAAGAAAATTAATACATTAGTTGATTTTAATATTCAAAAATATTATTTTAAATTTTGATATTTTTTTATTAGATAATAACTAAAAGAATACACATATCTTTACATTCTGTTGCAATGCATGGTCTCCACTATACTTGTTTGAAACAAATTTATAATTACGTGATCTCTTTTTATTGTAATTATTATAATAACCTCCTTAAAATTTTTAAGTAGACTTCGATAACAACATCTGTTGTGTAACTTCTAATAAACAAGTAATTATATACATTACCATGGTACCACATTATCATCAATAATTGACACATCATAATCAACTTTTTTTAAAATATCAGTTTGCAACACCCCGACTCCCGAGCAGGTGCATGTAATTAGTCCATTGACTGATTATTTTATTGATTATTGTGTTGGTCCAATTGTGTCTCGTATAGTGGATTATACGTGTCAGGACACATATTGCGTGGCTTCGGGATATAATTTTAGTGGATTAATTATAATTGTGGATTCACGGGATTAAATGAGATTTAATTATATAAATTGTGTAATTTTGATAACGGAGTCGGGTATCGGTGTCGAACCCGCGTTTTAAAGAGATACGTATACAATACGTATATGTTTATCCTTTCTTCACTTCCCCAAGTTTACCAAAAGTGTTGTGTGTGTGTGTGTGTGTATTGTTGATGCTGGAGCCTGAATTGAAGCCAATACAAGTGAATTAACTTGCTGAAAATCCTTGTGAAGATTCCAAGTTGTGCTCCTCAACCTTGAGAGGTAAGAGTTCATCGATTTAATTCTGATTTCGTGGGTCAATTGTTATGACACTGTGGGAGTTGATGGGAATTTTATGTTAAGATGATATCAAAATCATGAGTTCTGGTGGCTGAAATCGAATTGTGGGAGTTAAACCACTCCTGGACAGAGCTATGCAAAAGAACAGAGACCTGCAACTCGTCGCCATGGGATGAGCGCGGCCGCGATGGGTGGCGCGAGGGGAAGCACGGGCTAGGGTTCCCGAGTATGGTCCCGATGTGAGCGCGCCCAGTGATGGGGGCAGCGCGGCCGCAATCCAGGTGGGTTAGGTCAGACTGGGTTTTGGGCCTTGAGGCCTATTGGGGTTACATTTTGGGGTCAATCAGTTGTATTAATGATAATGCGATGTCCGGGGTTAATTGGTGAATTGAGATTGATCTGGGAAGATGCATTATGTGTACAGGGGTTACCGAGGCTGAGCTGAGACCGAGTCGGGTCCGCAGATTGGTGATATTAGCGGAGTGATCCAGGTGAATACGCGAGATTTTTTATAAGACATGTCGCCTCCTTTTGAGTCTTTCCGTGTTCATATTTCATGTGCGTTATATGATTTGTATGGGCACTGCGAGCTGCCCCTCAGGTATGATCTTACCTTTCTTTACATGTGAATGTATATTGTGCATAAGATCCATTATGTTGTGATCACGATGAGTTATCGCGGGAGCTGAATAGCTCCGTTTAGCCCTGTGTAGGGTTCCCATATATATATATATATATATATATATATATATATATATATATATATATATATATATATATATATATATATATATATATATATATATATATATATATATATATATATATATATATATAGTGAGAGAGAGAGAGAGAGGGAGGGAGGTTCAATTGAGAACTTTTGTGCATCGAGGTACAAAAGTACATGTATCATCCATTAGATCAAAGAATTGTATGGATTAGATTAAATGACAAAAGGGTAAATAATTGGATAATTTTATGCATCTTGTGCATTACAAAAAAACATGGAAGAGCATTTTGGGTATTGTGCATACCTCATTAAATTTAATATTTTAACAAATAACTAAATAATAAATGTTAAAATAAATTCAATTGATCACTTCCAAATTTAACAAAAGTCACAAAAATTCAAAAAGAATGATGGAGATATTGATACATTTCATATTAATCGTTCAATTCGTGATGCATATCGATTTTATCTATACAAAATCTATACAATTCGTGATGCATTACTGTTAATCATCATCTTCATATTCATCGTTTATAATCATCGTTCATCTATGCATAGTGTTCATCATGGTGCATCGTTGTTAATCATCAACATCATTGTTCCAATGGATGTATCAACGTGTTCATCATCATCTTTTTCGTTCATCGTGTTTCATCGTATTGTTCATCATTGGTTGCATCTCTTGTTCATCATGTTCTCATCATCGCGGTGGCGGCGGCGGTAGTGGTTGGCGGGGTTCCTCGATGCATATGGTGGAGAGAGAAGAGAGAAAAAGAGAGATACGGTGGAGAGGTGGTTACAACAAAAGTGGTGGTGGTGGTGGATATGGTGGGGGGAGAGAGAGAGAGAGAGAGAGAGAGAGAGAGAGAGAGAGAGAGAGAGAGAGAGAGATAAAGAAAGAGAGATATGAGGAGGTGGTTACTTTTTTTGAATATTTATTCCTTATTTAATTCTAATTTACCTATTATAATTAATTCCATATATTTAATTTTACACATTCAATATTCCAGTAATGCCCTTAGTGCACCCTTATCTGATTCTTTGGTGCATAAAAGTTCCTAGAGGTGTCTCGGTGCATAAAAGTTCTCAATTGAACCTCTATATATATATATATATATATATATATATATATATATATATATATATATATATATATATATATGCGGTTGTGTTATTATCAGGTCGCTCCTGAGCTTATTATTCCTGTTAGCCTTCACGGACGTGACTTAGCCGCAGGGGGGGAGGGGTTTCCCCAATTGAAACGAGTATCTCAGGAAGTATTGGATCTCAAGTACCTTCTGGTAGAGGCTAGGGTGGCATGGGTTATGCCTGGTAGTGTAGCGTTACAGTGATTGTCATGCTTACATGTGTTATGTGGTTACATGATTAGTGCAGAGTATAACCATTGTGTACTCACGAGCTGTGAAGCTTACATATTCGAGTCTCATGTGTGTTAGGGGGACAAAGATAGGGCCACCATCTCCTGAGCGAAAGTAGGAGCTTTGAGACTGTTGCTGAGGGTTCTGCATTTTGTTGACTGTATGTGATTACTGTACTGTTGGAAAACTTTTGGGTAATTGTATCGGGTCTGCATAGGAATATCTGTATTCGGGTTTTGGGGATTTTGTAAGCTGGGTTAACTGCTAAACAATGTTGCGTATGTGATGTAAAATGTTTTAAATTATTAGTGTGTGGTAAACCCTTGACATGTGTGATGGATAATCAATGCGTTATTGCCACTTGTGTATTGTAAATGACGTGACATTTATTCGAGTTTGAAGGGTGTTACACAGTTGATACTTCAACAATATCCTATCCAAATCTATTATAATTTGATTTAAATTTAAATCAAATCAACTTAAATTAAACAAAATTACATTTTCCAGTAATCAAGTTGCTATAATATAATAAAATGTTCAAAACGGATAAAATTATTTTACTATCTATATTCACTAGTTATTAACCCACGTATCACGTGGATATTTTATAAATAAATGTTTTAAAAATCTACACAAAACGTCAATTACATACAAAATTGATTATTTTTTTTCTAAAAATACGAAAATAGTATTATGTTTTGTTAATAAGGATAATTAAAATATTTCTATTTTTAAATATGTATGAATAGTATTTATCGTGTCTCATCTTTTTAAAATTTTTTATATTTAGATTATTATGTATTAATGAAAAACTAAAAATTTACTTTTTACGTAGAATACAATTTAAAAAATTTTAAGATTAAAAAAATTATAAAACAACTCATTTTCAATATTGCATTATTTTCACTTTTTAAATGTATAAATTAATGCATAGTTACCTAACATTAGTAGTTAAATCTGAAAGTTATTTAAATCAATTTAAGAGATCTTTATTTATATATATATATATATATATATATATATATATATATATATATATATATATATATATATAGAGAGAGAGAGTAAATCACAAAAATGGTCCCTGTGGTTTGTGCAAAATTACGGAAATGGTCCCTCAACTTTCAAAGTTGCAGTGGTGGTCCCTCAAACCACTTTTTACTTGCAGAAATGGTCCCCCTGTGTCTGAACTTTTTAAAAATGACGATTTTGCCCTTTTATTAATTATAAGTTTAGTCCCTCAACTATTTAATTTACTTTCACTTTTGGTCCTTTTCCTTAAATTTTTAATTTTTTGACTATTAATTTAACAAACTATTATTTAAAACTTTTTATATTATTATTATAATTATAATTATATATGCCTATTTAATTTTAAAAATAAATTTATATTTATTTATTAACAAAATTTTTATACTTATATTATTTAATTTACGCGTTTTTTGATTTAAAATATTTTTTACATATTTTTTATTTAAATATTTTTTTACATATTTTTTGATTTAAATCAAAAAGATTTAAATATTTTTTTACATATTTTTGATTTAAATATTTTTTTACGCTAATATGTTTTTAATTAAATTTATTATTTTATTTGTTTGGATTTAGATATTTTGTTATGCCCATACGTTATGATTTCTATTTATTATTTTATTCGTTTTGATTTTAAATTTTGTTACGTTAATAATAAATTGAAAATTAATAAAATATTTAAGTGAAAACGAATAAAACATATTAATATACAAACTTGTAAATCAAAAAGATTAAAATACTATGTTGAAATCAAAACGTATTGACATAACAAAATAAATAAATTAAAAAAAATAAAATAGTAAGTTTAAATCAAAACGTATTAACGTAACAAAGTATATTATTTTAATTAATTTCATTATTTCTAATATCAATAATTATTAATAATTATAAAAGATAAATATAATATATTATTTCTTACATATTTAAATGTGAATAAATAGATAAGATTCAAATTTACATGCAAATTATATCTTATATATACTTATCAATATATCTAAATAAAAATTTAAAAAAGATATAAACATTATAGTTTACGTAAAATTAAAATTTCAAATTATATCGACTAAATATATATAAATTTAGGAATAAAAAGTTTAAAAAATATAAAAAAATAACTATTGTTCATGACTATTTAAAAAGATAGATAAATAATATATATTACTAATAATTGTACTTTTTTTATTTTTTTATAAGAATTAATATTAAATTATTCAATTTAAGTTTACATACATTTCAGTTAACCAATTATTTATTAAAAATTAATTACGTAATACGTGGATTCGTAAATTAGTTCCTTATTAAATAACTTGAATACATAAAAAACGCGTAAAATAAATACATTAAGCATAAAAATTTTGTTAATAAATAAATATAAATTTATTTTTTTTTAAAAGGTATATGTAAATATAATAATAATAATAATATAATAAAGATTTAAATAATAGTTTGTTAAATTAATAGTCAAAAAATTAAAAATTTAAGGAAAAGGACCAAAAGTAAAAGTAAATTAAATAGTTGAGGGACTAAACTTGTAATTAATAAAAGGGCAAAATCGTCATTTTTAAAAAGTTCAGACGCAGAGGGACCATTTCTGCAAGTAAAAAGTGGATTGAGGGACCACCACTGCAACTTTGAAAGTTAAGGGACCATTTCCGTAATTTTGTACAAACCACAGGGACCATTTTTGTAATTTACTCATATATATATAACAGTTAAATTAGGTAGTACTTAATTATATTTTCATTTAAATTTTAAAAATAAATTAGATAACAAATTAAGATGAATCCTATATGCGAAATTGGGTGGGAAAACAAAAGTTTTATTAACCGAAGAAACGCCACGTGATGTTAGACATTTTTCTTTTACACACACACACACATACACACATATAATGTTTCTCAACTATATTATTTTGTATACTATCAATATATGTCATGAAAAAAATTATCCATAAACTTTTAACTCAAAATTAATTTATACTTTTTACAAATGTAAGATTTAAGTTCAATAAAAAAAATAAAAATTGTGTGCTCGATTTATATAAAATTCATAAGAACGTAGTTTTATCTAATGATCATTCACATTACTTAATTGACCATTCACATTACTTAAATGATCATTCACATTACTTAATTGACCATTCACATTACTTAATTGATCATTCACATTACTTAATTAACCATTCACATTACTTAATTGTTCGTTCACAACACTTATTTAACTATTAATACTTCTTGTACCCTTATTTGATCATTCACAATAATTATTAAACTTTATTTACAATTCTTTTATAATTATTTGATCATTCACATTACTTAAATTATCATTCACATTACTTAATTGACCATTCACATTACTTAAATGATCATTCACATTATTTAATTGATCATTTACATTACTTAATTAACCATTCACATTACTTAATTGATCGTTCACATTTCTTAAATGATCATTCACATCACTTAATTGGTCATTCACATTACTTAATTGATCATTCACAACACTTATTTGATCATTCACATAAATTATTTGACCATTTACAGTATATATTTCATCATTCACAATAATTATTGGACTTTTACACTTCTTCTACACTTATTTGATCATTCACACTTTTTCTAAACTTATTAAAAATGATCAAATAATTAATGTGAATGATCAAATAAATACTATGAATGGTCAACTAATTCTTGTGAATGATCAAGTAAATGTTGTGAATGATCAAATAAGTGTAGATTAATTGTGAATGATCAAATAAGTGTTGTGAATGATCATAAAAGTGTTGTGAATGATCAAATAAACGTAGAAGAAGTGTGAATGGTCAAGTAATTATTGTGAATGGTAAATAAGTGTAGAAGAAATGTAGATTGTCAAATAATTATTGTGAATGGTCAAATAATTCATGTGACGATCAAATAAATGTTGTGAATGATCAATTAAGTAATGTGAATGGTCAATTAAGTAATGTATTCTCAATTAAGTAATATGAATGATCAATTAATTATAAAAGAAGTGTAAATTGTTAAATAATTATTATGAATGATCAAATAAATGTCGTGAATATCAAATAAGTGTAAAAAATTGTAAATAGTCAAATAATTTTTGTGAATGATTAAATAAGTGTTGTAACTGAACAATTAAGTAATGTGAATGATCAAATAAGTAATGTGAATGATCATTTAAGTAATGTGAAGGGTCAATTAAGTAATGTGAATGATCATTTAAGTAATGTGAATGGTCAATTAAGTAATGTGAATGATCAATTAGTCAAATAATTATTGTAAATGATCAAATAAGTGTAAAAAAATTGTAAATAGTCAAATAATTCTTGTGAATGATCAAATAAGTGTTGTGAATGAATAATTAAGTAATGTGAATGATCAATTAACTAATGTGAATGATCAATTAATGTGCATGGTGAATTAAGCAATGTGAATGGTCGCTGCAATTACGAAAATACTCTTCCAGCTTATAAAAAAGGGGGAGGCGCATGAAGTTTCATTTTTTATCACAACCATTGATTTATTTAATCATGTGGCTTTGGATGGGTACCCTTGGTATACTGGATTTTTAAAGGGACTCTTTTGAACATATATATATATATATATATATATATATATATATATATATATATATATATATATATATATATATATAGAGAGAGAGAGAGAGAAAGAGAGAGAGATAGAGAGGGAGAGAGAGAGATATGATATCATTGAAGAACCTAAATTTAGTGTATAACTGTAGAACCAATATCGTCCATAGATTAGATTAATCTAATGGTCTTGATTAAAACCATCAATTTGACATTAGTGAAAAAAAGGATGGGATTAGTTAAATTTAATTCTCCAAGGGTAAGATGGAAATGATTAAGAAAAGCAAAAAGATTGGCATTAGCAAAATAAATATCTTTTTTTCTTTAAATTAAAACAACATTAATATGAATAATTTTAAATCAAAAAAAATTACACCATAAAAACGAGAATTTATACTCTTTAAAACGAGACCGGTCATGATATTTTTTTTTCGTAAAAATTTTGCTTGTTTATTTTTCGTTAAAAAAAACCCAGACCACGATATAATATAGCATTACGATTTCATTAAATGTCGAATGAACACATTATATCGTACATTCAACATCGAATGTAATACTATATATCATATATGCAACACTGCATGTACATTCAATATTAACAAAGCCAAAATAATGTCAAAAGTAGTATGCAAAGTTGGTGGATTAAAGACGAGAACTTCATGATATATGTTTTTTTTTTTATTACAGTTGTATTTTTCGGAAAATTTATTTTTTACCCCAGACCGACCAGTCATTTTATTATATTGAGATCAATTCAATGGTCGTAAATTACAGTTGTAGATCACAAAGATTCAATGTCGAATAATACACTATATCATATATGCAAACTGCTGTACTTGTATATGAAAAAGTAAAAAGGGTCAAAATGAGCCTCAACTGATAGGCTATATTAATTCAATATTAATTTGCATAATGAACCATTTATTCTAGGTTATATTATAATCCAATGGTTTAGATTGGTTCTATAGTGCTGCACTAAATTAAGGTTCTGCAGTGATCCCAACCCTATAGAATATAGGATATATAAAGATATAATATATATATATATATATATATATAGATATATATACACACACACACACATATATAGATATATGGGTTTCAAATAAGTACCACTAGTTTTTTTGCGGAGTTACCGAAGGTCTCTCGCTGAAAATCATTTTTTTTGAATTGTTTTTTCATAATCATATTGAACTTTGAATAATG
Source organism: Centrapalus pauciflorus (assembly GCA_020465985.1). Lineage (NCBI taxonomy): Eukaryota > Viridiplantae > Streptophyta > Magnoliopsida > Asterales > Asteraceae > Centrapalus > Centrapalus pauciflorus. The sequence continues at coordinate 16,573 of JAANYP010004941.1, read as the reverse complement.
GAAGACGACTGCAAAAAAATCCACATAAAACACACACGAAATATGTAAACGTGTGTGGTTTCCATGAACTGTATGGTTGTGAACGTGTGTTCACACTAAAACGTTCACATGACTTTTGTCCACGTTCACATGACTTTTAAGATGATAGAAAGTGTAAATTTATATAATTTTTTTTTTTTACGAATAACCTTATATTATTTGTACTATCTAATGAATATGAAAAAAAATTCAAATAGTTTTTTTCGGAGGCATTCACTTCTGAAAACCCTTGTGGTTCCAGGCACTCACGGTACTTTCATGTTTTAGGTACTCACAACAAAGATAAACGAACCATAAGTAACCATAGTTATGTCTGGGTGAAAACACGTGTCGTCAACCATGAATCGACACGTGACATTTATAGATTTGTTAAAATAATAAAGAAGGTTTAAATAAATCTATCCAAATCTAATATAAATCCACTTTTAAATTCAAATCAAATCAAAGCAAAAAATCTCATATATACGAACTGATTAAGTAGAAAGATAAGATAATAAATGGTTAAAATCGAAAAACCCCATAAAACGTTCTTATTTTTTGTGATTAAGTCCTAATCTTTTTTCTGATTGTTTAAGTCCCTTAACTAGTTTAATGTCTTATTCATTCAAAAAACCGCACTATCTTTATACAGGTTTGTAAAGATTAAGTTCCCTAAACCTTTGTTTTATTGATTGTGTGTTTACCTACGTTATCCGGTAGCCCGGCAAAAATATAATACGTTTACAAGAAGTACAAAATAGTTTTAGGGACTTAACAATTTTAAAAAAAAGGTTAGGTACTTATCGTGAAAAATGAAAAAGTTATTGGGTTTTTTTCAATATTAACCTTAGATAACAGTTTGAAAATATATATAAGAACATAATTCCTTATAATGAAATATACAACAAAATTAATAAATAATAATATCAGCTTAATAGCTTTTTGTTTAAAAAATAAAATATATATCTTTATCTGATTTATTTAGTATATTTTTTATATATATTAAAGATATCCACGAATATGCGATATAAACAGTATATATATAGATATTATATATTATTATATATATATATAGAATAGTAGATAAGGTAGGATTATATATATATTGGAAAATCAAAATAAAAAATCTAAAAGGTTAAATTAGTAATTTGATGGGTTTGTCAAGAAGCAAACAAAAGGAGCAGGTGAAGGACACGAATTCAACGTACGGCGTCGTAGCAACTTGGTCCCCGCACTTCAACAGCACCAACATTAAAGAGTGTGTGGGCCCCAAATTCCCCCCAATGACAATCGTGTTCGCTTCCTATTGGCTGCTTCCTCTGGGGTGCACCGTACAGCATCTCCTCCCACGGTGGACCAAAAATTGATAAAGATAGGTCGCGAAGAATAACGGCCGCGTCGAACCGGGGTGTGGTGGTGTCTGTAAATACAAAAAATACGCGCAGCACGTCATAGGGGGGGGGGCCGAAGTAAATTGGCAATGAAAAGAAGAGAGAAAGGGGAAGGGAGGGGGGGGGAAAGAAAAGAGCTAGAGTGAGTTATTAGTTGTTGAAAAAGAAACCAAAGGATATCATGAGAAAAATAGGATCATCCAATTTCTTCTATTTTTCATGATATCCTTTGGTCTTTTTAAACAAATTAATAACTTAACTCGAGATCTTTTCTTTAAAAAAAAATAACATGGAACTCGAGATCTTTTCTTTAAAAAAAAAAAATAACATGGAACCACTAAAACATAAAAATATAAGAAATATGTTAGTTTTTTCGTTGTAAAAAACCTTATTTAAATATCATGATGGTTAATACATGTTGGTCCCATCTTTCTAAACCTTTCCATTTATATTAATTTTTTAAAAATAAATTCATTTTAATTAACAAAACAATTAAATACTAAAATAATTAATTTCATAAATATTTAAAAACTTACATAATAAACTACGGAACTACACTAAAAAATCACCATACAAAAAAAAAAGCTACAAACATTCCAAATAAAAAATACAAACATTCCGAACACTATAACTCATCGCCCAACGAATAAAATATAAAAACAGTTATAAAACTAAATTATTATTATATTATATTTATATTATATAATATATATATCCATATATATTATATCTCTATATATTATCAGATATATACTATATATATATAGAGGGAGGTCATGGAAAACCACCATGCCACCGGGAAAACTTGTGGCAAAACCGCACTTCTGCACCACCACAAAATGCATCAACTCCCCGCGTGAATCATAACATCCCGCGTGATGCATCAAATTCCGCTTACCGTTGTGCATTCAAAATCCGCCGTATGCATCACCTTATTTACGAATCATTGCCACCGGTTTTCATGCAATGGAACATGCCCAATCGGACGGTTGGAAGGTTGCCATCGAGTTTCAGGTGCAAGGGTTTTCCATTGGAACCCACCCCTATATCATATAATCATATATATTATATATTATAGATATATATATATTGGTGATTCGATAGTAAACCAAAAAAAGAACAAGAGGGGTGAAGCAGGTTGTGCGGGGAGGAGAAGCGGGGGGGGGCACGGGGCGGGCTTGGGGGCGTGTGGCCGCCGGCTTCTTCCTACGTGGCTAAAGCCGAACTCGAGCGGGGTGGGTATACCCTTTGCTCTTAAGATCTTGATTTGCCTAATCACTTTTAGTTTGTAGTTAAACAAAAAACTATAAGAAAACTATAAATTAGCTAATTAAAAAAGTGAACATATGGTTTAATGGTTTAAGTATGGAAGTCTTTTATTAAAGTAGATTTATAAAAGTCAACAAGTGTAAGACCTCTGCATTACTCAAATCAGACATTTTTAAAAAATACTATATTTCAGATCAAATTTTTTTGCATTGACATACATACAGTTATATTTTTTGTATTGACATATATGTAATTCATAAACTTATATTACATAATCATAACAACTTTAGGTTGATTCTTTTTTTTTTGTATAAAATCAAACTAAAAATAATTACCAAGGATAGAAACGTGTTAATGAAATAAAAGGCAAATGCTCCTATTATACAATTATACAAAGGGTTAAAGTCATGCAAATGTATATTATTTTACTGAAATTACTCAAATGACTAATCTAGTTTTTTTTTATCCAATTAGTACTTGTACTTATAGTTTATTGTTCAGAATGTACTTTTGATTACCGATTCTACCGGTAATGATCTTATATTAGTGTTTTTAGAAGTATGAAAATGATCTATATGTTTATGTGGATAATCTAAATTATTTTTATAGATCAAAATCAACGTAAATCCACGTTGCACTCCAAAATAACTTGTCGATATGGTACGTGTAACCAGTAACTATGTTGATATGATAAATCCACGTAAGCATCATGTCATTAAAAACCTGTCACGTTGTCATTTGATTCAGAAAAAATTGTCATATCAACATAGTTACTGGTTACACGTACGACATCGACAAGTTATTTTGGAGTACAAGTACCATCCGGTCAATAAAAAAAGTTAATTAGTCATTTAGGTAAATTGAGAAAAGTATGTTGCATTTGTACGACTTTAACCCTTATACATATACATTTTTCTTATGCGTATCTGTAAGACCCGAGATTTCTCAAAGGTCTTAAGTCTAGGCCCAGTAGCAATGCAATATCAATCAGGAAACTAAGATAAAATTAACAGTGCGGAATTAAAGTTAATTACAAACAGAGACAATTTTAAGTAATAGGGTACAGACTTCTAGACAATCACAGCAAAGCACGAATATAAACTAGCCCTGAACCCCAAAGCTCAATCATCAATCAAGTACCAAGGTGTTGAAACAAGTTCTAAAGCACTTCAAGCTCTTTCAAAGTCCTGACCTATGAACTAGGTCCACCCAATCCTTTGCTTTTACCTGAAAAATAATGCAACAACGGGGTAAGCTTATTTGCTTAGTGAGAATGTAGAATTTCACATTTAACATGCAATTATGAACGCGGAAAGCACATGCACTGCACTCGGCTCATGCACGGCTCAACTCTATTGCTCATGCACAGCTCAAATCTCGAAGGGACATTGGCCAATTTAATGCTCTTTTGATGCGCGTCTTTGCTCAGCTCCCAGTTATAAAACTGTTGTTGCTCTTGAGACTTTTAGACAAGTTCATAAGGAATGCTCGGATAATGATGACACCATACACACGCATCATTAGTGGGGATCAACCACGTACTGGGCTAGCTACCAGTAATTGCTGTATGGGTATCATCAGAATGCTCAGCTCTAGCTACCCTCTGTGCTTTCATCACGTAAATCAGCACAGCATAAGCCCAACATTAACCCAACACTGAGCAATAGTGGTGGTGTTAAGCTTGACAATCAAATGACTTGTCAAAGAATAGAAGCTGGAAGAAGAAATGCTCAGTTCAACAAATCATAGTAAATATACTATGATAATATATCAATAAGCTCAAGATCAGAATGCCAATAAAATCAGAATAAAGCAACAAAAGTCTCAATTCACATAATTTGCAGTTAAAGTAAAATCTACAACTCATAGTTACTGGTTAATTGTGCACTTTCACTTTCTGATTCTGGCTATGTTGCTCACAATCTGTAGTGGATTAGAACCACTATCTGACTTATGTCAGACTTATAGACACTTGCCACTTTGCTATAGCCTTCATTGATGCTCTTTATATGTCTTTTAGCTTCTCTTGTTACTCAATCTGTTATTCATATCATTTCTGATATTTATTAGTTTTTATCATCTGAATAACATATTCAGTGTTCATTTGTTGGCATTTAATCCCAAAGTCTCATATTTGACTATATTGAGATGAATATGGTCAAATATTTCTTAAATCATTTCATTCAATCATATATCATGTGATATTAAATTCTGTTTAATCATTATTCAACTCAGAACTTGTAATCACTTAATCAGGGTACTCATTTCATAAATTAAGAACATCATATGCTTTCAATTGGATTTATAACCTATTTCTCATATATTTATGTCAAATTATATCAATGATCATATATATATATATATATATATATATATATATATATATATATATATATATATATATATATTTCTTTACTTTAGTTGATTCCATTTAATTTAGTTTATAAGCCTTGATTTCTATTAATTTATCACCCATTCACATATATTTAATCATTTTTCTAATTATCTTGTTAATTTATGCGTCGATCATGTGTTTTATTCAAGATATTCGAATTTAGGGAGTGGGGTTCGAATTTATATAATAAATTCGAACATATATGCTTATATTCGAATCCTATAGTTAAATTCGAAGCATCATTCGATTTTAATGATCAAATTCGAACCCAAATTCGAATTTAATGTCAATTTCGAACATATTTTCGAAGTTAGCTAAAAAAATCGACTTTGTTCCATGCATTTCGAGTTTGATCTTGGCATCTCGAATTTGTTCATATTTTACAGCTTTTATACATAAATTTCTAAGTCAAAAATCACGAATATGTTAAGCATTAAGCCTAGGTTCAATTACATTATAGATAATCTATAAAATTCTAGTTAAAACTCAAGCTAAAATAGCTTTAATCACACGAAAAATGATACATTAGAATCCTTTTCTTCAAAACCAAAAATATAAAAGCTTAAAAAGTCGATTTCTTACCTCAAATTCGTACGAAGTCACACATGCAACTGTATATTCTTGTAGTATTCTTCGAGATCTTTCCAATGACGTATTGAACTCAATAATTGACCGGTCGATTTAAGAGAAAACTTAGAGAGAAGGTAGAGAGAGTAGAGAGAGAGCAGATTTTCTAAATGAATGATTAATAATCTAAATTACGTTTATATACTTAATCAATTACATTTGAATTCTAACCCATTTTTACTTTTGTATCTTACATCTCTTTTATTTAATTATCTTTATAACATAATTATAATTAAATCATAATTCAAATATTTATATAATTTAATTAAATATTTCAAAACTTAATTAAATTATAATTTAAATAATGTAATAAAATTACATTATTGGTTCGATAATCAGATAATTAAATTAGCTAAAGACTATGTTGTTACAGAATGGGCTCCACCACGCACAAACTTCGTCCTCGAAGTTAGCTTTGTTCGAACAGACTTGGATAGATAGCTTTTATATCATATCTTGATTCCAAGACTGATGCGAACCTTCGTGGTGTTTCCACTGAACGAGCACCATCTGTAATTCATATCTTTTTGTCTCTTTGACTTTTATAACTAGTGGATTCACTGGTTTTCTTTGGCATTATACCACTTATTAGCTGACTTATGTACTGATTTAAGACATTTTTGGAACTCTGACTTATCGTTTATACCTTTATTATGTGGACTTATACTTTGTGATTTAAAATATGCTTCAATCAATTCGGCTAGCAACTCAATGCAATAATTAGCTCATATCTCGCTTTCATTTGATCTTGAACTAGTTGTAGGGCTTTTGGAGTTTGATATGTGTACTTTATGAAACAATGTATTTTATTGATGAGGCTACAATCATCAATCGCTTAGCTAATTTCTGATTTGCGCTGACTGTTGTAAAGACTTGTAATTTCTTTGGCTTTTATAATTAGTCATTTCAGTGTTATATAACTTATCTACGGATTTTAAGCAATCAACATACGAATTTTTAGGATTTTTGCTTATCGTTTATAATTTTCTGTATTGACTCACACTTCGTGATTCATTATAGCTTTCAATTAATTCAAATATCAATTTAGTTATTAAAACAACTTATCTCTTTTCTTTTGATCCTGAGCCAGTTGTGGCTTTTTAAATCTCACATCTGTATTATTGTACAATTTCATTTGTTGATGATGTCATCGTTATCAATTCCTTTTAGCTGATTTCCAATTACGTTGAATAATGTGAAGACCTTCAATTACTCTATGCTGACAAACAAATGGAATATGAATTCCAGTTAATTATACATACAAACTTATGTTTGACTTTTCATTAGTGAATCTCTAAATTTAAGATTACTTTACTCTTTTGGCAGAAGCTTTTAATTTTATGCGTAGTTAAGTGGAATAAGTATTCCATATTGGATATCTCACTAGTCTTGCGTCGACATAATGAGAATCCATCACTTACATTTATTTTGGCATATGACAGGCTTTTCATTGGCCATTTATGACTAATCGCTTGACTTTGCAAAATTTCAGTTTATTCTCTTGCAACTCTCGCTTTGTGCCTCTGACTTCTTTGATTTCAATTCAAGTTGTCATTGGGTGCTTAATTACTTTATTCAAATACTCTTCTCATTAATATTTATTGGATCAGCAACTTCTACCTCTGTCTCATTATAAGACACGCTGTAATCATTCATATTACAAGGATTTACGAAATAGCTTGTGCTTAGGATTATATTTTGATTTCTTAGAGTTTTTGAATCATACATGATTCAGATTACAATAACTTTATTGTTTATAGGCATAATTTCTTATTGAAAGGTATGTGTATCGTAATTTCAACTGATACAACCCATATGTCATCCGCATTATTCACTATCGATGACAGGGTTGTATAGTTAACTCAATACTTATTTTAGAATTGAAATTCAGCTGGCAATGGAATTTAATCATTTATATCATATAAGAAACTTATTATTAGTTACCGTTGTGGTCTTTTGGCGTTTCTGGTGTCTCCTCTGCATCCTCAGCAGTTATATGGAAAGCTCGCGCCTTAGCTGTAGGTATCATTGTAGTACTCTGTTGGATTGTTCTGCCACCTGGTTGTTCAGGATTAGTAAGCATGCGTGCATTTGGGCAATGCTTGGCATAATGTCCACGCTCACCATAGTTGTAGCATACGTCGTTTCTTTCTGGGCATTCATCACTTCCATGTCCAATCTGTTTACAGGTGTAACACGTCACATCTCTAGGGTTGCAGCGTCCGTTATGAAATTTGTTACAGCGTTTACACGGACGTGCTCCTGACTGTATGGAATAGACTCTAGTCTTCTGAGGGGTAGAGGATGCTTGTGACTGCTGCTGACTGGACTTTGATGAACTAAATAATCTACCAGATTTCTGTTTCTTAGGTGGAGATGGACAAGTAGGACTTATAGCCATCATAACGGGTTCACAACTAGAATCTGTGAATTCCCGCTCCACCATTCTTGCTGCTTCCACTATACTGAGATACATTTTAAACTTTATGCTACTCATTTGTCTATTATATTCTGGATTCAGACCCAGTCTGAATCGGTTTATCTTACGTTCTTCTGTTGCTACTTGATATGACGAGTAGCCGCAAAGTCTCGAGAACTCATGCTCGTATTCATCAACAGTCTTAGTTCCTTGTTTCAATTGCATCAACTGCATCTCGAGTTCGTCTTGTTTGTCTGTTGGACAGTATCTGGCGTTGAACATCTCCAAGAACTGCTCCCAGTCTAATGTCATTATTGTTTCGTCACCATAGATGCTCCTTTGCGTTTTCCACCAGGCTCTAGCAGCTCCAACGAACAGTGCTGTAGCAAACTTAACTCTATTGCTGTCCAGACATTCTGAGATACTGAAGATCTCTTCAGTATGACTTATCCAGTCTAATGCTTGTATTGGATTTACTGTGCCTTCAAACGTTATGGCACCACTCGCTTTGAAGTCTTTGAATCTACAGCCTTTTGGCTACACAACTCGTTGATTGACATGCTCATTATCAGATTCTGATTCGCTTGACTGTTCAGTTTGCTTCTTTTTATGTTTATTTCTCATTTCAGTTTTCTTTATTGATCCAATATGCTCTAGCATAAACTTATTTTGTTGCTCATTATTCTGGGTAATTAGTTGTTGCATCATTTCCAGGACTTGCTCTGGGGTCATGCCACCTGATGGTCCACCTTCTCCTGACATAGCTCTGAAATTCAAATCACTAAATATTTAGCTCATTAGTCTAGCACATTGTACCCTTTCATGCCCCATCCTACTAGTCTCTGAAACCTATCTTAGTTCAAGCCATCCTGTCATGATTGATACTATAGCATTGCACAAGTTTGAGATCATGTATTACACGTAATACAATGATTCACTCAAACTATTGCTCTGATACCATCCTGTAAGACCCGAGATTTCTCAAAGGTCTTAAGTCTAGGCCCAGTAGCAATGCAATATCAATCAGGAAACTAAGATAAACTTAACAGTGCGGAATTAAAGTTAATTACAAACAGAGACAATTTTAAGTAATATGGTACAGACTTCTAGACTATCACATCAAAGCACGAATATAAACTAGCCCCGAACCCCAAAGCTCAATCATCAATCAAGTACTAAGGTGTTGAAACAAGTTTTAAAGCACTTCAAGCTCTTTCAGAGTCCTGACCTATGAACTAGGTCCAGCCAATCCTTTGCCTTTACCTGAAAAATAATGCAACAACGGGGTAAGCTTATTTGCTTAGTGAGAATGTAGAATTTCACATTTAACATGCAATTATGAACGCGGAAAGCACATGCACTGCACTCGGCTCATGCACGGCTCAGCTCTATTGCTCATGCACAGCTCAAATCTCGAAGGGACATTGGCCAATTTAATGCTCTTTTGATGCACGTCTTTGCTCAGCTCCCAGTTATAAAACTGTTGTTGCTCTTGAGACTTTTAGACAAGTTCATAAGGAATGCTCGGATAATGATGACACCATACACACACATCATTAGTGGGGATCAGCCACGTACTGGGCTAGCTACCAGTAATTGCTGTATGGGTATCATCAGAATGCTCAGCTCTAGCTACCCTCTGTGCTTTTATCACGTAAATAAGCACATCATAAGCCCAACATTAACGCAACACTGAGCAATAGTGGTGGTGTTAAGCTTAACAATCAAATGACTTGTCAAAGAATAGAAGTTGGAAGAAGAAATGCTCAGTTCAACAAATCATAGTAAATATACTATGATAATATATCAATAAGCTCAAGATCAGAATGCCAATAAAATCAGAATAAAGCAACAAAAGTCTCAATTCACATAATTTGCAGTTAAAGTAAAATCTACAACTCACAGTTACTGGTTAATTGTGCACTTTCACTTTCTGGCTCTGGCTCTGTTGCTCACAATCTGTAGTGGATTAGAACCACTATCTGACTTATGTCAGACTTACAGACACTTGCCACTTTGCTATAGCCTTCATTGATGCTCTTTATATGTCTTTTAGCTTCTCTTGTTGCTCAATCTGTTATTCATATCATTTCTGATATTTATTAGTTTTTATCATCTGAATAACATATTCAGTGTTCATTTGTTGGCATTTAATCTCAAAGTCTCATATTTGACTATATTGAGATGAATATGGTCAAATATTTCTTAAATCATTTCATTCAATCATTTATCATGTGATATTAAATTCTGTTAAATCATTATCCAACTCAGAACTTGTAATCACTTAATCAGGTTACTCATTTCATAAATTAAGAACATCATATGCTTTCAATTGGATTTTATAACCCATTTCTCATATATTTATGTCAAGTTATATCAATGATCATATATATATATATATATATATATATATATATATATATATATATATATATTTCTTTACTTTAGTTTATTCCATTTAATTTAGTTTATAAGCCTTGATTTCTATTAATTTATCACCCATTCACATATATTTAATCATTTTTCTAATAATCTTGTTAATTTATGCGTTGATCATGTGTTTTATTCAAGATATTTGAATTTAGTGAGTGGGGTTCGAATTTTTATACTAAATTCGAACATATATGCTTAAATTCGAATCCTATAGTTAAATTCAAAGCATCATTCGATTTTAATGATCAAATTCGAACCCAAATTCGAATTTAATGTCAATTTCGAACATATTTTCGAATTTAGCTAAAAAAATCGAGTTTGTTCCATGCATTTCGAGTTTGATCTTGACATCTCGAATTTGTTCATATTTTACAGCTTTTATACATGAATTTCTAAGTCAAAATTCACGAATATGTTAAGCATTAAGCCTAGGTTCAATTATATTATACATAATCTATAAAATTCTAGTTAAAACTCAAGCTAAAATAGTTTTAATCACACGAAAAATGGTAAATTCGAATTCTTTTCTTCAAAACCGAAAATAAAAAGTCGATTTCTTACCTCAAATTCGTACGAAATCACGCATGCAACTGTATATTCTTGTAGTATTCTTCGAGATCTTTCCGATGACGTATTGAACTCAATAATTGACCGGTCGATTTAAGAGAAAACTTAGAGAGAAGGTAGAGAGAGAGTAGAGAGAGAGTAGAGAGAGAGCAGATTTTCTAAATGAATGATTAAATAATCTAAATTACGTTTATATACTTAATCAGTTACATTTGAATTTGTAACACCCTCCCCGAGCACATAAATGCCACATCAACTCAATACACAGGTGGCAACATCTCAATACTCTATTTAAACACATGTCATAGGATAACTCGAAATCACTGACAATTTAAACTTTCACATAATTGTCATTAACACATAATCCACTAGATTACAACATCCCCAAAAGATGCTAACGCAGCCAACACTAACATAATCCCTAGCAAGGCAGATACACCGTCCTCGATTATCCGCAATTCCCTGTTCAGCAAACCCGGCTACCAATCTCTTTCCCGATACCCTGAACACGGAAGACTCGAATACGTAAGCTCGGAAGCTCGTGAGTACGCGAGGGTTAGACTCTGCATGATAACACATATAACATGCACAACACAGTAATATGTCAACACATAGGTGCAACTCGATGCACAACACAGAATATCTCAACATATAGGTGCAACTCGATGCACAACACATATCTCTGCTCAATTATGCAACTCAATGCATAACACATATCTCTGCTCAAAAGGGGACGCCGTTCCCCAGCTAACAGGCCGCACACAGCAGCGGTTAGCTACTCAATAGGCACAGGAGCGACCTGGCAATATCACTGCTGTATATATACAGCCTCATATCTCGTGACTGGTTAGGGACAGTCAGCCTGCGCGATCACATATCGCGGACACCTGCACTCAACGCATATAACACGTATGGGGGTAGAAGAAATCATACCTGCGCGCTACAGCTCAATCTCATACACATATCGCATCACGTATCACTGAATCTCATCTTATTCACAATACACAATGTACACGTACACGAAACTAGCTACACAATCATGACTTGAAAAACCGTCCCGCGGTTTAGAAAAGAACTCGGGTACTCACCTGACTGTCAGACAATCCGCCTCAATCCCTAACTCCACGATCTCTGATTCGGCTCACCTCGCGGTCGGCTCGTCCCTGCAATCATACGGATCTCAACAATTAATCTCAATCCCAGCCAATACATATAACCGACTCACAATGATCCCATATCCAACACGGACTCAAACAATCTCAATAAAACCCACGAACTCCAATCAACATATAAAACAAACCCAAACACGACCCCTTTTATCGAATTGAACTCGACACATAATCCCAACCGGATCCCGAAGACCCAACCGAAACCCGACCTCAAAATCCCGACGAGACTCAAAACTCAACCTTAATACACTTACAAAACTCAGCTCGATAGTCCCGAAGGAACCCGACACCAATTCGACCCAAAGCCCTCTAATGAGATTCAACTCAGATTTTCACTGCAGGCTACCAGTCGCGCCGCTAACCCTCTGTAGGTCGCGCCGCGACGAAGCGAAACCCTGAACCCTGACCTGCGATTTTCAGCTCTGCCCAGGAGTAATACTCCTCAAATACACGAATTACAGCTCTCAATTAACCCACACAAACACTATATACATGGCTTTACAAACTCAGAAACCATTACAACACTTCTCATATGCACAACCCAAATTAAAGCCACTAGATTGAGATTCACTTACCTCTTGACCTTCAAGAACACAAAGAGAAGGAAGAACACAAGGTTTCGGCAACAAAATCTGGATTTGGAGAAGCTTCCTGCTACTATCACATACACGCACATCACACATACTGATTTCACACACACGCATACGTTTCTAATGAAGAAGGAAGGAAAAGAAGACACGTATATATGTTTATCTCTAATTTGGCCGGTTCCGAACCCATCAAATCCGGACCCGATATCACTTTTTCACAATTAATACCCTTTTAACCCATTTAACTCCACGAACCCAAATATATAATTAATCCACTAAATTTATAACCCGGAGACACGTAACTCGCAACCCGACACGTATCAATCCACTACTCGGGATCTCATTGGCCCAACACGATAATAATTATTTAAACATCCACTAAAATAAATCCACGCAATAACTTTGAAAACGGGATGTTACAAATCCTCCCCTCTTAAAAAGATTCCGTCCCCGGAATCTCTCGCAAACTCATTCGCAATCACGCATCTCTTATATTAAATCCTCGAAATGTTGACTCATAATCTCGATATAATTCTCAACAACTCTGCCAAATTCGCATTTGAATTCTGAATATTACAATCATCAATGATACATCCCTTCACCTTGACTCTCAAGCATGTTAATCCCATCGAATTTTTTAACTCAGTTAGATAATCCACTAATAACTCAATTAAATCCTCTAAATCGCATACCTGTAACGATGTATCCTCTATTCATAAGGTCTTCTCATGGCGTCACCTCATAAGCCACTCGGTCCGCACATGATCTCAATCCATCAATCTTTGCTCTTTCTCATCACATATTCGCATAGCTCTGTACATATCATTCACTAACATAGCAGATCTTCAAATCCACTCACAGCAACACATAAAGACATCTCCATCGAATCACTAAACGCAAGCTCATAAACAAGGTTAAACTCATAAAGGGATTAAATCCACTCTCAATAGATTAATCCACTATCACAACAAAATTCTCAACTCTTTTCACCACAACAGATAAATGCATCTCGCAAAGCACAATATCACAGGTAGGGATAGCACACACAAGAATTTAAATCCACTATCAACACGATAATCCGCTATCAGAAGGATCAATCCACTAACACATCACAAAAATTCGCAATAATACTCACACGGCTCACATAGCTCCACAAGATTAATCCACTAACATAGCACAATTCTGAATTCAAAAGCTCAGATCACAATAAACCTGAATCTAACACATTGACTCCACATATACACCCCAAGCATAACGACCCCAATCAGTCCATACATACAATCCCGCCTCTCTGTCACTGAATCCCACAATCACGAACACATTCGCAATAAATATTTATATAAATTGATCCACTAATATGACACAATGCCCAACCCCAGAACTCTAATAACCCATCATATCACAGAATATCCCACTCTCACACACATACCCAGATATAACAATCCCATATAACTCATGCACAACCCTTCCACATCTCTATCACTGAGCCACATAATCACAGACACGATGAAGCAGTCACACACAACAGAACACACACACTGATCACAGACACAGACCCATAACTCGCCTCACAACTGACACACGCTCAAAGCAAGCTCAGAAAGACGTACCCGAAACCATATCAGCATCATCTCGAGCTGCCTCTGCAGTCGCCTGAAATACCCGACTCCACGCCCTAGAATCATGACGACCGGATGTCGACGGCTCTGCTCTGGCCCCGCTAGAACTCGTACCCCGCACCGCTGATCTCAACTCTGGACAGTCTCGCACTCTATGTCCCGGCCTCCCACAACGAAAGCACAAGGGCTCTGGAGCAGTACACACGGCGGCAGCATGCCCACGCTGTCCGCATCGATAACACCTGAGCACACACGACCCACTATGACGACGGTGACATATCGGGCACCCCCGATCTCCAACCGAACTGTCTCCTCTATCGCCCCCATCTCGAGGCCTCTGCCCTACACCACTTTGGCTCTGCCCTGTATATCTCGAACTCCGCCTTTGACTCTGACGATCTGATCTCTGGCAACGCCCCGGTCCACTCGACCTCTGCTCCCTGTCTCTGTCTCTGTCTCTATCTCTGTCTCGTCTATCTCTCCAACTCTGACCCGAACGTCGCTCTCTGGAATGCCTCCGGTCTCTCGAGGACCGCTCAGGAGTCCTTGCACGCCGATGCTGAAAAGATGGATCCTCATTCTGCTTGGCTATCTCCCGCTCTCTGATGCGGGCCATCTCTAATGCTCTGGCGAAGGTAGGAGTCTCGTGCATCCCAACGAACTCTTTGATATCTGCTCGCAATCCCTCAATGAACGCATCGATCTTTCGCTGTTCGGTGGCGATGTGGTGAGTCGCAAACTGGAAGTACTCATTGAACCGGTCCACGTACTGCTGCACCGTCATCTCGCCCTGCTGTAGGAGAAGGAATCGCCGCTCCATCTCTTGCCTCTCGTCTCTCGGGATGTACTGCAGCTCGAACACAACCCTGAACTGATCCCACGTCATCACAGATGCCGCAGAAGATGTCATCACTGACTCTATAGACTGCCACCACTGAGACGCCCCTCCCCTCAACAGATAGGTCGCATAACCGACCATATCTCTCGGCTCCACATGCGCAGCTCTGAAGGCTGCCTCTACTTCTCGCTCCCATGCCATAGCTACCCCTGGCTCACCCTCACCTCTGAACTGGGGTGGATTTCCCGTCATAAAGCCCTTAAAGGACCCACCCCTCCACGTAGAAGATGAAGCACCGGTCTCAGATTCTGTCACCGTTGGCTGAACAGCCGGCCCCGGACTCGGACCCAAGCTCTGACCCTGCTCACGCCGCTGTCTGTAAAATTCTGTCAAGACCTCAAACAGCTCTGATCTGCGGATGTACTCGTCGCCCACTGGCTTACCCGTACCGGATCCCTCACCCTGATCTGCCATAATAATCTGCACAAACCGAAACAATTGAGAACCACATATAAATCACCCAGCGTTATACACTAAGCTAGGTTAATTAAATCCTCTAACATCTGACATCAGAATACTCCCCAAGGATCTGAACACGGTCTAAGCTCAAGCATCCACTGATACTCAATACTGAAACCACAAGCTCTGATACCATCAATGTAACACCCTCCCCGAGCACATAAATGCCACATCAACTCAATACACAGGTGGCAACATCTCAATACTCTATTTAAACACATGTCATAGGATAACTCGAAATCACTGACAATTTAAACTTTCACATAATTGTCATTAACACATAATCCACTAGATTACAACATCCCCAAAAGATGCTAACGCAGCCAACACTAACATAATCCCTAGAAAGGCAGATACACCGTCCTCGATTATCCGCAATTCCCTGTTCAGCAAACCCGGCTACCAATCTCTTTCCCGATACCCTGAACACGGAAGACTCGAATACGTAAGCTCGGAAGCTCGTGAGTACGCGAGGGTTAGACTCTGCATGATAACACATATAACATGCACAACACAGTAATATGTCAACACATAGGTGCAACTCGATGCACAACACAGAATATCTCAACATATAGGTGCAACTCGATGCACAACACATATCTCTGCTCAATTATGCAACTCAATGCATAACACATATCTCTGCTCAAAAGGGGACCACGCTCCCCAGCTAACAGGCCGCACACAGCAGCGGTTAGCTACTCAATAGGCACAGGAGCGAC
>JAANYP010004939.1:198621-236882 GCA_020465985.1 Centrapalus pauciflorus | reverse complement strand
AGAGTATTTCATTTACCAAGCCCTCCCTACTGAAATCCTGGTTGGATTTGACAGTAAGATGTCCGCTAAAGAGATGTAGGATGAATTAGAGATGCAAATGCTTGGGGCGGATCTAGATGATAGGGTCAAAGTAGAGGAAGCTAAGGCCAAATTTACTGAATGGCAGATCGCAAGTCGTGCCACCAAACGTGTTCTGGATATTCCAAATGTCTCCATCGTGTGGTCTTCAAGGAACTTAAGAAGTATCAAGGAGATGTTGATCAGCATAAACAGATAGCAAACACGTTGGCATCACTGTTGTTATCATCCAACTCCGGCACCAAACCCACTGACTCTTTAGCCCTGCTCTCCAGCAAGACTGTATCCACTGCACAACAACCCAACTCATGTCAGGTACCTTACTAAGGTTCATCATCCTTGCAATGCAGATATGCATCACCACCGCATGAGCCATATGATGAAGAAGAGGCAACCATACAAGAACAAATTGCCTTATGGACAAATCGTTTTCAACAACGACGTTTTTCAAACAAGACAAACAATCAGCTTCGTAATGATACTGGCCCGCGGAGGTATCCGGACGACAGAAAGGAGGAAAGACGTGATTATCGGAGGGATGATTGGAGGAGAGATGACAGGAGATATGATGATCGGAGAGACTATTGAGATGATCGTCGTTATGAAAGGCATGATGATAGACGTGATGATAGGAGAGATGATAGAAAAGATTACAATCGTCGGGATGATAGACAGGATGAGAGACGAGACGATCGAAGGGATTATGATCGTCGAGATAATCGTAGGGATGATAGCTGTGAACCTCGTCGAGCGGACAAAAGGCCGGCTGAACGAAGAGAGGATAGGCCTCGAGCTGATGATCCCAAAGCAAATGACGAACGTCTATGCTATAAGTGTGGGAAACTGGGTCACTTTGCTCGGGAGTGTAAAAATTAGTTTGAACGTGATGTTGGGTACTATGAACGAAAGTTGTAGGCAGCAAAGAAACGGTCTGATGCAATGGCCCTTGTTGCTCAGGAAGATTATTGGGATGACGCTGATTCTGACGAGTAAGAATATAAGAGCAGAAATTGCTACATGGTTGATCGCATTGGACTGGCTGATTATGAGACTACATCTGACTCAGAATCAGACACGGCTGTCGAGGAGGAGACAAAGCCAGATCCAACAGCCTGTCTGATGGCCAAGTCCGGGGATTCTGAATGCTCCACGTCAGATTCAGAGACACACGAGGTACATTCTTTTTATATTCATGAGTCTGTAAATAATTTATCTGTACAAAATGAATGTAACTTGCACACATAAATACTTGAGCTAGAAGCTAGGTTTAATGCTGAAAAAGAAAAATGTGTCAAGGCTGAACATCTAGCCCAATCCTTAAAAGAAACATATGACTTATATGATAAGAAGTGGTTAAACAACAATGAGGTGATAAAGCAGATGTTAATTGAAAAGGTAGATGTTGAGGATAGGAATACGTACCTTGAATCTTATATGGATAAACTCACTGATGAAAAGAACTCTATAAAATCAGAAATATATGTTCTTTCATAATGCTTAGAGTCTGTAAGCATGAAAAACATAGACAGTTTGGAAAAATACAAAATGATAGAAGAAGAAAGAATTGGTTTGTACTCACGAATAAAGACCCTAGATGATGAATTTCTAAAACGGGGTCAAACTGAACAAACTATTCACTTAAATCAACCTAAAGAGACTAGGTTTTATCATTCCAAACAAGGAATTGGTTTTAAAAATCCTAAGCATTTGGAAAAGGTTCAGCAAGTTTTACCTCTTTTTTATGATATGAGATATATGGGAGCTAGTCTTAAATCTTTCGTTTTCCAAACATCATAAGAACTTTTAAATCAAGAGGATGAGAAACGAACTGAAAACGAAGAATAAGAAATGCCTTTTAAATATGATGAACTAAACGAGAGTTATCCCTATAGAGTACCTACTCTAGAGGAGGAATTCTTGTCTAGCTATTCAGAGGCTGAAATGAATGCAGAACCTGTCAAACCAATCCCTCATCTTTACATTCCTACCAAAGTTCTTCAACATAAAATAAAAGTTTTAGCAAAGGAATTAAAGACAACTCGAAAGAAAGCTCTTGATTATCAAGAAGCTCTTCTCAAGAGTGAGGAAAAATTGGCAAATCAAAGTTTTCAACAAAATGTAGAGTTAATCATCTACAGAGAAAAAATTGACATGGTTTCCAAAAATGTAATTTCTCACCTAAATGCCTCAAAAGTTTCTCATCCTACCAACGCCCCTCTCACATCATCGGAAAAAGATAAAGCCAAAGTTGAAGTTTCTTCTGTCAGTTGTGAAGGTGAGTGCTCCAAATCTTTCAAAGCTGAGGTTTCAAAGAAGACTCAGAGTCAATCTAAGTCTTTCAAGAAACCCACTCACGAAGGAAAAGTAAATTTTTCAAAGTCTAAGTCTTCCATACGTACTGACTCTCATCGTTTTGTTCCTACAGATCATGTGAGAAGAGTGCCAAAAACAACCATGCAAGACTATTGGTTTCTTCTTCATTAAGTCATTTCTTCTTTTTCTCTCTTTTAATTTTCGAAATTTTGAGGGTTTTTATGATCAGTTTTTAGCATTTTTAGGTAGTTTAATCTGCTCATTATCAGTTAGTGTAGTACAATTAAATGTTCCTTACATGTTTTAGCATTAGGATCTACATTTTCATGCATTTTTAAGCATTTTTTAGAACTGTTCACTATGCATGTGAATGAACTCATTCACTAGAAAATTGACTAAGTCTTCAGCTCGGATGGTCCGAAGTACTATCCGAACTTCGGACCATCCGAAATCCGGATGAATCCTACTTAGGCAATTTTTCAGTTTTAATGTTCACAAATTTGGACACATCCGAAATTCGGATCAATAGACAGAACCATAGAAAATTTACACGTATATTATATGTGCCACCCGAATTTTGGTTCACCCGAAAATTGGATGCACTCATATAATATCAATTGTATGTTTTATGCACCTAAGTCTTTGTCTCGTCCATCCGAATTCGGGTCCATCTGAATTTGGCTCTTATCCAAATTTTACCATTCATGTTTATTTCTAAGTGTTCAGCATTTTCACCATCACTAGAACTCGGACCAATCGAATTCGGACCCATCCGAATTCGGTCCCTATCCGAATTTTTCATATATGTGTATTTTTCTAAGTTTTCATCATCCAAAATCCGAATTTCGGTTCCCCCACCTTTAGTCTCATAACTTAGTTTATCATTTCCATCCGAAATTTCTATTTCACCAGAATTTCGGATTATCTCATCCGAATTTCTCATGCACCCGAATTCGGATCACTCATTCATCCGAATTTTGGTCCATCCGAAATTCAACACTTAGAATTGTTTTAATTTTTCCATTTTTGCATTTTTACCAAAAAATAAAAAATCACAAAAATATTACATGTCCTATGCACCATTGATTAGAGTTAGGATAACTGTTTCAGTGAAAATGTCTATTCTAACATTGGTCTCTCAACGATCGACTTTGGACTTTATTCAGTAGAATGTAAATTCTACTGATAAAAGACCCGATGCTTTAAAAAGAAAAGACAGTTTCAAATTCACGCTTATTTCAGACTTAGTATCAATGCTTCATTCTTTCAAGTCTGATATACTACACTATTGCATGTTTACAGGACTCAAGGATCCTCAAATATCCTTAACCATTCCGCATTCTCCCCTACCCAATAATAATGCACAGTTGCCAGAAGAATCTCTTCTTTCTTCTACCCAGTTTGTTGAGTTTGCCCCTCACAACTGGCAACTCGATCTTTCTACCCTACGTCATGAAGCCGAGGATATCACGTTTGATATTTTCAAAGGCCACCCTATCTTCTACGCCCTAACCACTGCCATCTCTGTACCAATCATCTACCTCCAATAGTTTAGGCATCATCTCACTTTCATCAGTGATGTCGAACCTTACTTCACCACAATACTCGACTCCATTCCAATCAAACTCACCCTAGAAGCCATTCGCCACATTCTTCGCCTTCCATCAGAGAACTTCTCAATCACTAAATACGCCTTTGCCTCCATTCCTACCCCTACCCAAACCCTTCAAGAAATCCAGACCATAGGATATGATGGCCAACTCACCAGGCCATCAGATTTCTAGACCAAGCATCTCCAGCGCCACTGGAGGGTCCTGTTTGACATCATCAACAAATGCTTCACATATAAACACTCTGGCCTTGACTCGGCCTCCATTCAAGTCCTTGCGAAGTTTTCCGCCTTTGCATATGATCGCCACTATGATTATGCGGCATTTATCTTTGATGAGTTAAAGAGATTAGTACTAGAAAAAGGAACCAGAAGAGGATGTAAATTCATTCCACTCCAAAGGTTCCTTCAAACATTTATTCAATATGCAATGGACCTGGATGATGATATACATGAACGCCCCAAGGCTGATGTCTACAACACGGCCTCCATTCAACGAATAAATATCCCAACAGACACTGCACGTGTTGCAGTAATGGACATTCCACTGTCGTTGCTTCATCAGGCCGCTCAGACAGAGAGGGTAAGGGATTACATTCGGGTAGTGTATCCGGATGAGGCTCAGTCAGATCCATCTGAGCCTAACCAGTCCGAAGGTGAGGAGCCGTATGAGTGAGATTGAGGGAGTAGCGGCAGTTATTGAAAATATTTTGGGTACTGGTGAGAGGGAGACTTCTGTAGTGAGGGAGGGAGTAGAGGGTGAGAAGGAAGAGGCGGTCGACTCTGAAAGGACCGTCTCTGTCCAATTGAGGGAAGAGGGTACTTTCTCTGAGGGTGTTTTAAGCCCAATTAGCCGGACTACCCACCATAAGACCACTAGTCCAGTGGTCGAAATAACCTCAACCACCCACTCGGTCTCCACTCTACAGGAAACAGCTTCATTCCACGGGGAATCAGCTCATACACCATCACCCTCTCACTCGGAGAGAGGTGATGTTGAATCAGGTCACATGTTGCCCCCCGTGACCACCCCTCCTTTGACCACAGCTCACACCACACCCCCTCACACAACGCACGACGCCTCCGGGCGTCTATTCATGAACAAACCGCCTTAGTGGCGGCTCCCACAACTTCCAGGTCTGCGCTCCCCACAGAGGAGCCACAGATGATGGAAGGAAGACCTGGTGTTGACCAAAAAACGCCATCAACATCAGGTCATCCTGAGATATCTCTCGAGATGCTGACAACGGCTTTACGTGATGTTGGTTTTGTTTCCCGGGCTGATCTGGACGCCCATAATGCAGCTTCCGAGGAGCGACACACTGCCTAGTTCTCTTTTCTCAAGGGTAAGGGTGTTGCATCAGAGGAACAGTCACCAGGTACCTGCTCAGTCCAATCTCAGATAGTCGATCTCTCCGAAAAGATGGACAACCTCACTCGCCTTATCCTTCAAGTCCAGGAGCAGCTGAATGGCCAAATAGACCGCCTGGAATCAACGGTCATCGAGTTACAGTGTCGTCCTCAGGCTGAATCCCTTAAAAGAAAACATGACGATCAGGATGACCCTGATCATCATGAAGGGGAGAAACGTCCAAGGGTTCAGTCTGAGGGCGAGATGTTAAGTGTAGGGGGGAGCAGAAGCAGAAGAGGGGTCAGAACAATAAGAGTTTGGGGAAAAGAGTTCAGGTCCTCGGGAAATGATGGAATATGACCTTATTTTTGAAGGCCCAGCACCGTTAAATCCACTATCAGCCATGGTGGAATATGATCCCATTTTTGAAAAAGTTGAGGTCATATTGGTGTCTGATACAAACTCCGATACTGACCAAGACTATCTTTTGACAATCCCCAAGCCAGAGCCTGAGTCACCCCAGAAATAATTCTCTTCGTTTCAATTCCTAAATTCCCCAACTCATGTACCCAGCAAGAAATCCTTTCATACATTAAAGCTCCCTCCACCACTCAAAAAGAAATTCCAGAAGTCCAACAGACCCCACAAGTTTAAACAATACCTCAACCTCAAGCCCAACCCCAAACCCAGGATGCTGAGTCTTCAAGTCCCAGTACTGTGGATTGCTTTGATATCAGGCCTGAAGTAACTCCAAGGCACGATGAAAATGATCTTGAATGGGTTAAATGGTACGCAAAGGGTGGGGTGCAGTCTCTGTCCGAAGAGTTAAAAGAAGAATTAAAGCAGGACCGTAGGGGTCGCATATTGAAATTACTTGAAGCTCCTCCCGCCGATCTAGAAGAACCTCCGGTTCAAGGTTTGGAAGTTTTTTTGAGGAAATTTTCTGCGGAGGAGTTTCAAAATCCCTATCTTGAAGAAAGATTTAAGATGATTTTCAGAAAGAAACCTGGGTCATACAAACAGAAGTCTCTTAATGGTTTTGTCTGATGCATCACGGGCAGAACAGGTAGAATACAATCAGATGATGCTTAAGAATAAGAGACCGAAAGCTGAAAACTGGTCTAAGTCAAAGATTGTCATGATTAACAATATCCATATGTATAAAAGAGCTCGAGTATTTACTCTTGCATTCGAGGTTCTCCAAGAAGATGGATTTGTACAATTTTTGCATGAGAATGACATGGATTTTTTTAACATAGATGACATTGAGTTTTTGCACAACAAACTGAAGACACGATCAAGAAACAATTAACTCATGTCACTGTTGTTGCTGCTCTGACTAAAAGCATGAATCGTCGATCTATTGTCATGTGCTTAAAAGATTTCCAAATGGCGATTGAAAGCTTTATGGTTAAAGTTGGTCTAAAGGCTTTAGAACAAGACATCTTCCTCCTAGATCACTTTCCAACGTACAAAGTTCTGATGGGAGGACAGTAGGGGATCATCTTTTTGAATCAGAAAGGACATAAACGGTTCATGCGTATTGAAGACTTGCCTTGCTATTCTGATGGTACACTCAGATTGGTCAGAGCCAAGCTCAACAACCGACTACAAGAAGACAATGCTCAACCAATCTCTGAACTCAAAAGAAAACCAAAAGAAATACAAGACATGCTCTGCGCCATCGAACTTCTAAATGACATGCTGCACCTTAGGCGAGTGACTAGACGATTCGAGGTCGTCCTTGGTCTCAGAGAGAATGTAGAGCAGGTCTGTCATCGTCCACAGTGATCGAAAAGGGGGAGATTGTTAGACCTTAATTTCGATCATGTGGAATTTATTTTGTAATAATTAATAAATTTTTATTTCCATGTAATTTATTTCTAGTCTTTCCTTTAATTTGTAATTCTTCTTAGATTTAGAAGTTGAGGGGTCGGTTTGTAATTCTTTCATAGTTGATTTAATTAATGTAAGGGAAACCCCACCTAGGGTTCCCCCCCCCCCCCCACACACACACACACACACACACACACACACAATCGACACAATTCAGAATAGCAATACAATTTGACATTTTCTTTCAATATTCATCACAATCATTGAGTGAAATCATTCTTTTTGTCTTGATTATTGCTGAAATCATTTGTACGAGTGCTGATTATTTCTAGTTTTTTTTTTACCCGGGCGGTGCCCGGATTTACCATAAAAAAAATTAAATTATTCTATATAAGCAAAAGTAAAAGAATAAAATAATCAACTAAATCAGCATACATGTATAACTATTTTCGTTCGGATTATGTTTTTAAAAGTATGGTAATTTGAAGTGCATTAACATAATATGACAAAAGCTATTTTTGTTTTTTATTTTTATTTTATGTTAGATCACATACATGCTAATTGTGGCACATTATCATTATTAAAGTAAGATGTTATTTTTTTATTACTTAAATATATTTTTCAACTATATATATAGTGGGTGATTTGAGACGTGGATGTGGGCTAGTGGGTGGTTAGTAGTTGTGAATTTAGTTGTTGAATAAAAAAGTTGTACTGTGTGCTTTTCAAATAATACCCCTTATCAAGGGTTATCCTTAAAAGTAGATAGATTCAACAGTAGAGATTGAAACACTCTCTCTGCTCCGCAAACAATATATACGAACATTTAGAGAGACATATATAAAATTCTCAGTATTAAGTAAATATGTTTTTTTTTTTAAAGTTAGAACTTAGAAGTATGCCAAATTATTGGATAATATAACAATATTGGCACTATTGATATTTAGTTTATGAAAAATTAATTAAATTGTTTTAAGAAAATTTTGGTAAAATTATTGTGTGATGTTTGTTGATAGTCAAACATGCAATATATGGTTAATATTTTTTGTTGAGACCCGCGGGTGTAAAGTAACCCAGTCCTGACCCAAGGATTATATATATACACATATATACGCAATATTCATGGCATATGCACACGGGGCGACATTTACTCCGACCCGACCCGTGTTGCTTTTCCTTTATATTCTGCACGTTAAAGATCAAACCGTAAATTCTTGCATCTTTGTGTCTCTAAAATATGTAGCCGCCAAGACAGCTAGCCTTCTCTCTCCATACTGGTTGTCGGAGGTTTTCTTTATTTGGCACCTTACTCCTCGCCTGCCATGAGTCGGAAAAGGTAAGGTCTACCAACGGTGACCTATGGTCGGAAGTTCATAGCTCGTTTCCTTTTATATTAATCATTTTAGATCGACAATATTCTGTTGTACAACTCGGCGATGATGGAAATGGCCATTCACGTTGCCGTAAACCATGGCCGACGGTTGTGTTGCCTCCTAGCCGAGAGTATTTGTATAGATCTAGTGTGGATCTGATGTTTCCTTTCTTATACGTTATAACCGCCGGAGATGACTCCTAAACACTAACGTAGAGTCGGCGATAAAAATGATTTTAGAGTTCGTTTTTTGGTACCTTACTCCTCACCGGCCATGAGTCGGAAAACGTAAGGCCTACCAACGGTCACCTATGGTCTGATGTTTGTAGCTCGTTTCCTTTTATATTAATCATTTCAGATCCACATTATTCTGTTGTACAACTCGGTGATGATGGAAATGGCCATGCACGTTGCCGTATACCATGGCCGGTGGTTGTGTTGCCTCCTAGCCGAGAGTATTTGTATAGATCTAGTGTGGATCTGTAAGGACCGTATGATTATGTTCCTTTCTTATACCTTATAACCGCCGGCGATGACTCGTAAATACTAACGTAGAGCCGGCGATAAAAATTATTTTAGAAAATAGGTTGTGATGTAGCATGCGCTCCACCTCGGGTTTAACCTTGGCCGACGATGGTTTGCCTCATAGCCGAGACGTCTTTATATTTTTTTCTGGTTTGGAATATTTCCTTAGATCTATCATTTTTTGCATTTAATTTTGTATTTCAAAAAGCGTTTACCTATTACCACTAGTGATGTTCAGGAAATTAAATCGGTTAACGTGACCGTTGTGTTAGCTATAGGTGTAGGAATTTTCATACATTTCTTAGATCTAGCCTTTATTTTTTTTGGTTGTTACCCTAATATTTGGATGACTTTTTAACACAAAAAATTACATGCCGTCTAACATAATAAATCTGTCATGCCTTCTTATAGATTTTTAAAAAATTATGCATAAATGTACTTCCATACTTGTAACGATTTTAAGTATCTCAAAAAAATGTTCATATAAATGTAGTTCATGATTATTTTTGGTAGGTTCCTATGCGCATTTATGCTTTTATTTTATAGATATATTTATGTTGTATTCAATTTTATAGATATATTTATGTTGTATTCTAGTTCGTAGAGACTCTGATATTGTGTGTATTAATTTAATTTTTTATTGTCTAACTCATCATCTACTGTAGACAGCCAGTAACCACTTGTATAATCTAGTGGTGCCTTGTAAGTTCACTTTACCTTCATCACATGCTTACTTTTCTGTTTAACGTTAGTTTTTTTTTTGTTATTAATTAGTTGTCATTAGTATTAATGTTTTTTTAAATGGGAATTTGTTCTAAGGTAGCGAATAATTAATATTCGGATCACATACAGAATTTTATTTAAAAAAAATTGTAAACCGATTTTAAATATTGTTTTATGTCATGTTTGTGAACATTGAATTTTTGCATATAATAATGTAACTAATTTGTATTATTAAAAATTATTTTAACAACTATGAACTATTTATTTTAAGTAGTGTAATTGTTATATAAATTTGAATCCTGATTTATAAGATTATATTGACAAAATATATATAAGGTACGTGTGTTTTTATATATTAGTTGTCATTTGTGTATTTATGAAAATAAAAGTTAATAGGGTAATATAAAAACTTGGTGTCCTATTTTACATATTAGTTATCATTTGTGTATTTATGAAAATAAATACAATATTTATGAAATTAGAATCAGATGTACCAAGTTAATAGGGTAGTATAAAAAACATGGTGTCCTATTGAAGTAATGATCAACAAACATAGTATATGAGTACATAATATATGAAAGCATAAATGTTACCTTTTCGGATATGTTCTTCACCTTCAAAATACTTGAATTGGGTTCAGTTTATATAAAAAATACCTTCTGAACGTGCAGGATAAACATATCAATCAACTGTAAATATAAATATAACATGATTATCATTGTAATTGTTTTTTATTTTTAATGAGAATTTGTTGAGAATAACAAAAAATAAAGTTTTGCCAAAATGATATATGTTTGCAATTGTTTATATATATATATATATATATATATATATATATATATATATATATATATATATATATATATATATATATATATATATATATGTTTTTAATCTAAGATAATTTTTCAAAAAGAATTTTAACCTTTTTACAATTATGCATCCTTGTAAATAATGTTTTATACAGTAATGCAGTTAATTTGTTGCACCCGACTAATTATTATTTGGGATAGACAGTATTTTTTTAAAAAAAATTTAAAAAGATTTGAAAGGTTGTTGTATGTAATATCTGTAAACATTTATTTTTTGCATATAATAATGTACCTAATTCGTATTATTACCAATTATCTTTAAAACTATGAATTTTTTTAATTACTTTCATCAGTATATAAATTGTAATCATAATTTATATGTGTCTGTTGACAAAAATATATAACGTACCTGTATTTTTACATATTGGTTGTGATTTGTGTATTTAAGGAGTTAGAAACTGATGTATGAAGTAAATATGGTGATGTAAAAAAATACGGTATCCTCTTGAAGGATTGAATATATAACATAATATGAGAACATAATATATGAATGCATAAATCATACCTTTTTCGGTTGTATTCTCCAGCCTAGCTTCAAAATTGTTGAAGTGGTTTCAGTTTATGTAAAAAAGAGTTTTCGAATGTGCAAGTAATCACATGAATTACCTATATATATATATGTGTATACACACACACACACACACACACACACACACACACATATACATACGGGTATAACAATCTTTGTAACTGGTTTCCTAGTTTTAATAAGAATTTGTTTCATTTACTGGAAAATAGGAATTGGATAGGTACAACAAAATAAGAAAATTACTCAAAAGGTTTTCTAAATAAAAAGGTAGTTAATTGTGTTGACAGCTACGACTGATTATTTTTTTGGCCTACACATGCGTTTTTAAAAAATATCTTTTTTTAAAAGACTTAATATTTGAAACTTGTTTACATATATAAAAATATTATTATTTAAAAGATAAACACATGAATTACCT
This sequence comes from Centrapalus pauciflorus, assembly GCA_020465985.1. Lineage (NCBI taxonomy): Eukaryota > Viridiplantae > Streptophyta > Magnoliopsida > Asterales > Asteraceae > Centrapalus > Centrapalus pauciflorus. Next base: position 225,256 of record JAANYP010004939.1, on the reverse strand, counting down.
AAAAATATATATAAACGGGGATGACAATCTTTGTAACTGGTTTCCTATTTTTAATGAGAATCCACATACACTGGAAATAGGTATTGGATAGGTACAACAATATAAGAAAATTACTTAAAGGTTTTTTAAATAAAAAGGTAATTAAATGTGTTTGACAGCTAGCTACTGATTATTTTTTTGGCCTACACATGTTTTTTTTAAGAAAAAGCTTTTGTTAAAAGCTTTTCGATGTATGTAATATTTGAAAACTTTTTACATATATAAAAAGATTATTATTTAAAAGACATTAAAAAATATCTTTTTTTAAAAGATTTATGTAATATGTGAAACTTTTTTACATATATAAAAAGATTATTATTAAAAAGATAAACACATGAATTACCTAAAAATATATATAAACAGGGATGACAATCTTTGTAACTGGTTTCCTATTTTTAATGAGAATCCACAAATACTGGAAAATAGGTGTTGGATAAGTACTACATTATAAGGAAATTACTTAAAGGTTTTTTTTAGATAAAAAGGTAATTAAATGTGTTTGACAGGTAGCTACTGATAATTTTTTTTGCCTACACGTTTTTTTTTTTAAAAAACCTTTGGTAAAAGATTTTTCATGTATGTAATATTTGAAAACTTTTTACAATTATAAATAGATTATTATTTAAAAGATAACCGAATGAAAAATGATTCCCGTAATTATTATTATTTTTTTTTAAATCAATCTATGGGTTATTGTTGAATGTGACTTAATACAATCCTATATATGAAGCATGTCCTATTTGGTTGTTGAGGTTTAGTGTGTTTTAAACAGTCGTTAACAAAATGTTTTTAACTTATTTTAAAGATTTCTATATGAACTAATGCCAAGATAAAAATATTATATTCGATGAATGCAGAAATACATAAAATGCTTGTATAAAAGTTCGTTTGAAGATTCAAATATTCTTGGAAGACTGTTAAAAATTCTAATCAATAATTTTGAATTCTACTGCAAATGAAGATAGCTCACTTAATTCATAAACTCTAAACATGAACAAACTGGACACTTTTTACGTAGATTTGTGTTCTTTATCCAATTGATGCTGGCTCTTCAGTTTGTGTTGGACCTTTTTTGCATGCATGTTCTGCTGCCTCTTCTTCATCTGACTTGATTTCAACTACTTGCTCCCATTTCCAATACTTTAGGTCGTTCATGCGTTTTTGTTGCTTTGTGTATTTCTTTTTCTACATACAAATTCACTTTTGTGAGAAATATAAAAAATAAAAGACAAAGTAGTGTAGTAAGAGAATACCCAGTATTCGAGTTCATTCTCCAACCGATGAACGTATGTTGCTGTGTGAATATGAACCCAATCTACTAACACGGTTGGTTCCTGATATAGGTTTCATTCTACATTTAGTACAAATATAAAATTGGAGTGAACTTTCATATATAAATGCAAATAGTTTACCTGAAATTCTCCATTCCACTGTACTGTTAAAATAGGTGCCTGCAAATTAAAACAAAAAGATCACTAAAAATATGAACATGGATATATAATCTACTGCAACTCATTTTAATTACCTTGTATTCACTACCCATGGTTTTTTCTTAAAGTTGCTTTAATCATTGGCCTATATATAGCCTTTAAAAATGTCTCGAAACCTAATGTTGTGTGTAAGTGGTTTCCTTACTTTATGCAACTTAACTGCCCACTACTTTACCTAACCACTTCCACTATGCTACTTTTAAGCCAACATAACTGCACATTATTCAAATATCCAAATGAATCAGATAAATATTTTATTATTTATCTTATGTATATTCCAAGTTATTATTTTGTTGCGTATGAAATTTAATTTGTTATGCTTATGTGTTTGTGATGTACATTATTTATGTTGGAAATGCATATTTTTTCATTTTTTACGTATAATTAAAAAAGAAACATATACAACTATCTCACCAACTCTAATATCCTTTCCCTATTTTTTAAATATGTTTCTGATGCACATTTATAAATCTGTTAATTTTCATACAAAAACTTATAATTTTATTAGTCTCTCGTGCTTCATCAAGATCAAAGTTAATTTTTTGTGTGTGTGTGTTATTCCTTAAATAACTTTGACTTGTCTTTAATATAAGATTTTACATAAATACCATACAATGCAATTTGTATGTTGTTAAAGTTCACGTTTTTGTTTTTTTCACATACTGAAAAATGATTGTAAATATAAGCTGCTCACCAGTAATACGATTTCCTATTTTTTTTCAGTATATTAATATTAATCATCAGAATATGCTCTCTTTTATATAATATTTTTCATAAAAATCCTACAAATCATTTTCTTAGTCTGTACTATTTCATCTAAATCAATATATATTATTAATTTCTTAAGTCTAGTGCGTTATTCCATTGATAACTTAAATCTTTTTTTACTTTTTACTCACCAACTTTAATACCATTTCCCTAGTTTTTAAATATATTTCTGATGTTCATTTATAAATCTGTTAATTTTCATTAAAAAAAACTTACAATTATTAAAGTTACTCTCTCGGGCTTCATCTAAATCAAAGTAAATTTTTTGTCTCTATGTTTTATTCCTTAAATAACTTTGAATTGTCTGAAATATAATATTTTCCATAAATATCATACAATGCATTTTTTTTCGTTTTTTTTCCGTATAATTAAAAAAGAAACATGTACAACTATCTCAACAACTGGAATATCATTTCCCTAGATTTTAAATATGTTTCTGATGTTTATTTATAAACCTGTTAACGTGACCGTTGTGTTAGCTATAGGTGTAGGAATTTTCATACATTTCTTAGATCTAGCCTTTATTTTTTTTGGTTGTTACCCTAATATTTGGATGACTTTTTAACACAAAAACTTACATGCCGTCTAACATAATAAATCTGTCATGCCTACTTATAGATTTTTAAAAAATTATGCATAAATGTACTTCCATACTTGTAACGATTTTAAGTATCTCAAAAAATGGTCATATAAATGTAGTTCATGATTATTTTTGGTAGGTTCTTATGCGCATTTATGCTTTTATTTTATAGATATATTTATGTTGTATTCTATTTTATAGATATATTTATGTTGTATTCTAGTTCGTAGAGACTCTGATATTGATTGTATAAATTTAATTTTTTATTGTCCAACTCATCATCTACTGTAGACAGCCAGTAACCACTTGTATAATCCAGTGGTGCCTTGTAAGTTCACTTTACCTTCATCACATACTTACTTTTCTGTTTAACGTTAGTTTTTTTTGTTATTAATTAGTTGTCATTAGTATATCTGTTTTTTTAATTGGGAACTTGTTCTAAGGTAGCGAATAATTAATATTCGGATCACATACAGAATTTTATTTAAAAAAATTGTAAACCGATTTTAAATGCTGTTTTATGTCATGTTTGTGAACATTGAGTTTTTGCATATAATAATGTAACTAATTTGTATTATTAAAAATTATTTTAACAACTATGAACTATTCATTTTAACAACTGTAATTGTTATATAAATTTGAATCCTGATTTATAAGATTATATTGACAAAATATATATAAGGTACGTGTGTTTTTACATATTAGTTGTCATTTGTTTATTTATGAAAATAAAAGTTAATAGGGTAATATAAAAACATGGTGTCCTATTTTACATATTAGTTATCATTTGTGTATTTATGAAAATAAATACAGTATTTATGAAATTAGAATCAGATGTACCAAGTTAATAGGGTAATATAAAAAACATGGTGTCCTATTGAAGTAACGATTAACAAACATAGTATATGAGTACATAATATATGAAAGCATAAATGTTATCTTTTCGGATATGTTCTTCACCTTCAAAATACTTGAATTGGGTTCAGTTTATATAAAAAAATACCTTCTGAACGTGCAGGATAAACATATCAATCAACTGTAAATATAAATATACCATGATTATCATTATAATTGTTTTTTATTTTTAATGAGAATTTGTTGAGAATACCAAAAAAAAAGTTTTGCCAAAATGATGTATGTTTGCAATTGTTTATATATATATATATATATATATATATATATATATATATATATATATATATATATGTTTTTAATCTAAGATAATTTTTCAAAAAGAATTTTAACCTTTTTACAATTATGCATCCTTGTAAATAATGTTTTATACAGTAATGCAGTTAATTTGTTGCACCCGACTAATTATTATTTGGGATAGACAGTATTTTTTTTAAAAAAATTTAAAAAGATTTGAAAGGTTGTTGTATGTAATATCTGTAAACATTTATTTTTTGCATATAATAATGTACCTAATTCGTATTATTACCAATTATCTTTAAAACTATGAATTTTTTTTAATTACTTTCATTAGTATATAAATTGTAATCATAATTTATATGTGTCTGTTGACAAAAATATATAACGTACCTGCATTTTTACATATTGGTTGTGATTTGTGTATTTAAGGAGTTAGAAACTGATGTATGAAGTAAATATGGTGATGTAAAAATAAACGGTATCCTCTTGAAGGATTGAATATATAACATAATATGAGTACATAATATATGAATGCATAAATCATACCTTTTTCGGTTGTATTCTCCAGCCTAGCTTCAAAATTGTTGAAGTGGTTTCAGTTTATGTAAAAAAGAGTTTTCGAATGTGCAAGTAATCACATGAATTACCTATATATATATATGTGTATACACACACACACACACACACACACACACACACACATATACATACGGGTATAACAATCTTTGTAACTGGTTTCCTAGTTTTAATAAGAATTTGTTTCATTTACTGGAAAATAGGAATTGGATAGGTACAACAAAATAAGAAAATTACTCAAAAGGTTTTCTAAATAAAAAGGTAGTTAATTGTGTTGACAGCTACGACTGATTATTTTTTTGGCCTACACATGCGTTTTTAAAAAATATCTTTTTTTAAAAGACTTAATATTTGAAAAGAACTTGATAAAACCTGTAAAAGTTGCAACGGAAGACAATAATGCAGATCTTTTCACAAAAGCATTTGATAGGTCACGCTTTGAATTGTTAGTTCAACTAAATGGCATGCGTAATTCAGAGTACCTTGACCTTAGTAGATTTTCTTTTACTTGTAACTTATTAGTTTAGTTTATGAGTTTATTTTACTTAACAGTGATAAACAAAAGAAAAAAGAGAGAAAACCATAAAAAATTTCAAAAAAAGAGACTATTGAAAATGAGAGAAGTCTTAGAGTCAGGTTCAAAGTGACGAAAATTAGCACAATCTAACAAACTCTAAGTGTTAAGCTTTGACACATAATGCACCATAAAATCTAAGTGATATACACATTCCTGTCTGATGTGTTGGTAGGCATAATACATGAAGGAACTCATAAAAGCTAATAAAATAATCAAGAAAACGTCATATGTGTAACTAACTTAGATGTACGACCAAAAGGTCTTAATTTCTATGTTAGAGACATACAGACAACGATTATGAATGAGGTATGCAAATTAATCAGGGAGATGTATAGCCTCATCAAAATAAATGTTAAACAAAGAAAGAAAAACATTTGTAAAGAAAAGGAAGTCAAAACAAGTCGCTTTGTTGTACGTGAGTCCAGACCTGTCAACGCTGTTTTGACTTAAACTAGCAAGATATGTTGCTTTGTTGTACGTGAGTACAGACCTGTCACCGCTGTCTTCCTAACATAAGAGGAACTCTAAGATAAACCAAGACACTCTGTTGTATGTAAATACAGAACTGTGTCCACCATTTGCCTTTTAAAGATACTTTTCAAATACCAAAAACTTATAATCATTGTGTGTCTGCCTTGATCATAGAAGTATGTCTATGTATGAGACACGTAAGGTAGTTTCTTGATATATAAAAAGGCCAAAGGAAATTCCAAAGTGTTGAATGTTTAAAAGGAAAAACATACCAATAATCACCTTGAAGTGTATGTCACAACAAACAATCAGAAGAATAAAAAATTCTTAAGTGTGAAAGTGAAATACTGAAAGTACGTTTAACACCGCTATCTGATTGAACCTTCTTGGACTATGTCGCAAAAATATTCAGTTAGTATGTTTATATTTTAATTTTACTTTATTTTTTATTTTTTATTTTATTTTAGCTTAGATTATCTTAATTTTAAATAAATAGGAACAAGGTCAAAGATACTAGGATGCATTTTTAGTTGAAGAAACAAAATTCAGTGATAATCTATTGCTTTGTGTGAATGTCTCGCAAAGTTGGGAAAATTCCGTCAAAGAGAAAAAGTTGAAAAGGTTGGATTTTATTCAAAAATTTTCAAAATTTTCAATTATGTTCGAACATCAGCTAAGTTCGAATTTACATTCGAACTTGCTGAAGATTCCAACTTAATATAATTTCGAAGTAGTTTGGGTATAAATAGGTCAACAGTGTTCATTTAATGCACCTACATTCGAACTTCTTCATCACAAACTTATATAAGGGCGATTACGAACTTATTCTACCGATCTCGAACTTGTCGTATTTCACGCTTTTTTATCTGTTTCACGAAGATCCAACAGTTCCATCTCGAACATTCACTTAGTTTCAATTGTTTCAACTAAGTAAGTGATATTTGGGACTTTATATGGACTTTACTCGTGTATTTTTGGGTTTACATAACCGAAAAAGTAGGTGTCATAAACACTAAGTTGTAGGTTATAAAACTTAAAATTAATACTTAATAAACATGATTAGAACCTATTAGGACTAGATTCACCAACTAAATGAGTCTAAAAAGGTTTAAATCATGGTTTTGAATTTCAAAATAGCCGACTTCGAACTTGTTCATCAGGCTTCGAACTTGTTCTTCATGTTCGAACTTGTCAGGACTTTAAACTTGTCAAAAATATCAATAAGATCGAAGACAGACATGTTCGAATAGGATTCTCGAACTTAAGTAAGTTCGAAGGTCAAAAGATTGTTCGAACTTAAATAAGTTCGAAGGAATTATACTCTTGAAATTAATTTCTAACATTGTATGTGTTTGATTTGTGTGCAGATATGGGTGGTCGAGCCTTTTTTAATAAGCATAACATGATCGTGGCTATTGACCTTCAACTGCCAGAAGCCCAACCTTACAGACAGATGCTCGAATTCCTGTCGCAATCTCGGGTGACGTATGCTCTTACACATAACCCGCAGATTATTTTGTCGTATGTTCGCAAATTCAGGCAATCTCTGCAAGTGGATTGCACTGCAGTACCTACGCTTCTACGAGCGATAGTTGGTGGCCGTCCGATTGCATTCTCAGCCGATCATCTACGATCGATTCTACAATTGGGGACCATTGACCAAGAAGATGGTCCAATAGACTACCCAGCTCCCATAAGGCAGACAGCCTTCTTAAGGATGGAATACGCCCAAGACATTACAAAGGATTCATACATAAAGAGTGGACTTATAGGCCAATGGCGCTATCTAGTACACGTAATTATCGTATGCTTTGCACCCAAGAAGGCAGGTTTTGACACAATGGTGTCTAAGCTACAATCAGCGTTGATTTCTTTGGTGTACAACAAGCCTTACAACTTATCTCAGTCCGTGAACGATTCTTGATGTATCCGAGGTTGATTATGATGATCATCAGGCATTTTCTGCCAGAATTACCGACATTGCCAGAGCAGACTTCAGTAGCCGTCATTGATAAGCAAATCTTCACAGACTGCCAATCTCACAACGCTAGAAGGGCAGAGCTAGTGAGGCCTCAAGTGGCCCCATTATTCAGCGCAGTCATCGATGCCGATTTTGTCGCTCCAGAGGGAGATGAATGGATTATTGATGCTCCTCAGCAATAACCTCCACAGAAACTAGCACCGGCAAGGCAAGCACCGGTTGCTCGAGAAGTCCCTACTCCAAGTACAGCAGCTGAGGCTTCCACATCGGGACCTCAAGTTGAGCCAAGGATGCAAACGTTGGAAGAAATCTTTGAGCAAGGCGCAGCAGCTCAGAAAAATATCTCTGAGCAGCCTGTTAATGAAATTTTGGAGCCACCTACTGACATGGATGACATTTTCCGGTAAATTGATGATTATCAGCCTCCGGTAGCTGCAACTGAAGGAACAGAGAGTCAAGAAGCGTCAGAAGGTCTAGTAGAGACAGCTGTTGAATCAATTTTTAGACTCTAGTTCAGAAGAAGAGGTAACGGAAGCCGCTAATCCAACCACCACTTTTCCAAGACATGGGTCTAGGCTTGTTGTGCGCAGACGTAAATTAACACGTCTTGCTCTCAGAGATGAAGACGAATGAGATACAGTTTTTGTTTTGGAAGAGGAAGCGTTGATTACCACTCAACAAAGAGCTAAGCGTCAAAGAATAATCCAAGGAGCTCCCTCAACCTCAATTGTCATTCCATCTCCCGCAACCACCACTACAGTCACATCAACCACCACTCCATCACTATCTGTTCCTTCTACTTCCAATCAAAGATTTTCAGAATTGAATGGCAAGGTAGATTTCCAGACAGTTGAAATCTTTCAGCTTTCACAAGCTGTGAATGAGTTGAAGCACCACAACTCCATGTTGGAGCAACAGAACAATCAGCTACAACAACAAGTGACTGCCCAACAAGACACCATGAATGCCCAACAATCTCAAATTCTTACTCTTTAGACCCTCGTAGAGCAAATATTGAAAGATCTTCATGCTCAGGGTAGAGTAGTTGTCGGGGCAATGAGTTGAGTGGAGTACGTACAGATGAAGATTATGAAGGAGGTGACCCAGATATTCAAAAGATAAACAGTGAGCTAGCAGATCTTCCACATGAGACTACTCAGCAAGCTGAACTTCAGGGGGAGCCTGAATCATCGGGATCAGGTGGAAATAAAGAAAAAGGTAAGGCCCCCGAAACGTCAGAGCTCGTTGAGCTAGAAATGATTGGAGCCTTAACCGGAATAGATGATGATGAGAACGTATATTTTGACTTTGAAGACGATCGGGAAGATCTTGAAGAAGGAGAGTTTATTCCATAAAATGTTCCAGATTGGAAATCAGATGAGATCATTATACAGAAGCAACCTGTTACCGAGCAATTTGTAAGTATAGACCAGAATCCGATAGATCTAGACGTGCTGAAGTCTACACTTAATGATGAATCGGATGATGAAATATCTCAAGTACCTGATAGGGAGCTCACAGCTGAAGAAAAGAAAAAGTTGTGGTTCAGGACAGAGAAGAAGGCTATGTCATTAAAAGAGAATATGAAAGTGCCTAGTTCTGGAAAGCTGTCTAAGAGCATACTTAGCTGGTTCTTTAAACGAGAACTGCAATTGTTTATTATTAAGAGAAATGATGGCCTACAATATCGAGGAGAAGATTAAAGGAATTCAATTCCTTACCTAAAGTTGAGTTAAAGGCCTTAGCATGGAAAGAGCTCGTCAACATCAGAGACGATCCCTACGGTGAAGTGATTGCCAAGATTATCAGAAGGGAAGGGAGGTCTAGGAAGTTTGAAAGGCTAAATCCAAGAATAGGGAAGAGAGTAATGGACCATACATGAATCGATCCTCTAACTGGCAAGCCGTGGATGAAGATGTATTACAAGCCAGTTAGATGCTTAAATAAAGTGCCTCTAAAGCCAAAGCCTCAAGATGTCTTAGGAAAACTCAACTGGTGGTATGTTGATAGTGAGACATGTGAAGCAGTGATGGAAGATGAGGATGAGAAAGTAATTTTGAAGGTGAATGATCCCTTGCACCTAGTCACCTTGTCAAAGAATGATCTGCTCAAGCTTCATAATCAAGAAATCTGATTTGATGAACATATGAAGTATGAAGCCAGAAAATATCAGAAAGTTGTAAAGGTGTGTGTAGAGCAAGGATTGTTTGCAGGTAGTATTTTGAATCAGCCTAGTTCTATATGTTAATGAATATATGAAGTATGAAGGCAGAAAATATCAGAAAGTTGTAAATGTGTGTGTAGAGCAGGGATTGTTTGTAGGTAGTATTTTGAATCAGCCTAGTTCTATAGGTTAATCAATATCTTTCTAGAAGCTATCGTCAAGGGGGAGTCTGTTGGTACACCCTGTGTGACGATAGCAGTCTAGGTATGTAATAGATAGTCATTTGTAATAGATCGGGTTTTGTTAATATAAGTCGTATATGTTTGATCATGATTATGTATGATGTTTACATTTGCATGAAAAGTTCAAAGATAAGTTCTAGAATAAGTTCAAAGATAAGTTCAAGATTAAGTTCAAAGGCTAGGGTTTGAACTTATCCATACCCAGACGAACTTAGTCATGCTAAGTTCGTAGGGTATTGGACAAGTTCGTAGGCTTGGGCCTAAACGAACTTAATCTGTTAAGTTCGAAACTAATCATTATAATTATGTGTTAATCCGTTTTATATCAGGCCTTTTGCAGAAATTAGTAATCAGTGCTTGTAATCGTGCACATGCAAGCTAGAGTAGATTTAAGAGAGTCTTTCGGAGAAATACAATGTGTCTGGTCGTTTGTCGTATCGGTTACCATAGTGTTCTTCTACGGTTTCCGTGCGTGATCGATCCGTTAAGCCACTAACGAGGATTCCGCACTCATTGGACAGCGTCGCGTCAAGATTAGATCCGTGAAGAGGTGACCTTACACTAGTCTTCTAGATATTAAGGAGGATTTAAGGGCCAAGATGAAAGGAGATGCTCAGTATGTGATAGTTCTAAAAGACAAGTTGAGTGAACAATGTGTCAGGTTAGAACTAATGTATGAGCATGTTGAATCTTTGACTAAAGAACTCACCCTTAAGGATGTAGAACTAGCTGAATCTAGAGTTAAGGTTGCAGATGCCAATAGCAAACTTCAAAAGTTTAGGAACTCACCCCTAAATCTAGGCAAAATCTTAGAAGCTCAGAGGCAGTCTAAGAAACCAGTGGGCCTAGGTTATCACGAAAGTCCTCCATCGTTCAACAACGACTATGTGCCTCAACCTCAGGATAAAACCACCGAAACGGTAGAATCAGAGCTAGCAACTGTAATTGAACCCGAAAAGGTAAATTCAACTAAGGTGTCAACCACAACCTATAAGATTAAAAAAGTTAAGTTTGTGCAGTCTACTAGTGACACTAAACTAGAAGAAGCAAAAACAGTAAGTGATAATCATCAAGAGGTTTTAAAGACTGTAGTTGAACCGAAAGAACATGACACTAGGGAGACACCTAAGTCAAAGGGTACGTAGAAGAAGCCAATTGATAAAATGTCATGCTTTAGATGTCATGAGAAAGGTCACGTTGCATCTAGCTGTCCTTATAAGAAAGTAGAGTACACACCGACAGTAAGGAAGCCAGAGCAACCAGCCTTAAAGTCAGTACCTAATATTGCAAGTACAAGTAGTTCTCAACATACTGAGAAGAACTTGAATGCAACACCTCGGGTAGCTGCTAAACAAATACTGGTGTCGGTCAGACAGAATGACGTGATTAGGACTAATTCACCGAATAAAGTCCCTAGTCAATCTAGGCCAGGACCACAACAAGTCTACAGGAGTATAACACCTAAGACAACTTACACTCCAGTTAGGTCACATACCCCTAACAGACAACATACACAAGGTAGAGCATAGGAATATAGCAATGAAATACACTATAATAGAATTTATTCTTGGCCTCAACCGCAAATGACAACCCAAAGGCCAAGTGCGAACTTAAATCACTCGGCACCACAACAAATTCTTATTAAAAAACCCAAGTCACCTGAAAGGAGAGATGGGTGTTTGAAAGAATTCAAGTATGTGGATGAGAACGGTATTACCAAGTCAGTCATGGCTTGGGTTCCCCGTGATAAACAAGGTCCTTAATGTCAAATCACTGAACAAAACCTGTTACGAACTTATGAATAAAAGGCCACCAAATTTAACTAGCTTTGAACCGTTTGGGGTATCGTGTACTTTATTGAAAAGAAAACATCAACCTAAGTTTAGTGAAAAAGCTGATGAATAATACTTCCTAGGTTATGTTCCTAATTCATTAAACAAGAGAGTTTTTAACAAAATAAATGGTATGGTTGAAATTGTGTTTAATATTGACGTAACAAGTTCTTCACATGAACCCCAAATTGGTCCAGAATGGTTATTTGATTATGACTCTGTCTTTGAATCATTTAACATACCGTTTAGTGGAAATGTAGGATCTGTGGAAAACGAATTCTCATCACTGAATCTCAACGACGAGTGTAGAGGTTTTCCAAAATCAAGCATTCCATCAACATCCGAGACTACAACGACAGAAGATGGGTCTCTAGCAAAAAATGAACCTGAGTTACCCACGGATGAAAATCAGACAATACCTTAGAAGATAGTGATCACGAGGAGGAAGTTGTTTCGTCTGAAGTCATACCCCTAGTCGGTGAAATAGGATCATCCAAGTGAGGAGATCATAGGGAATCCGCATGCCGGTGTGAGAACTAGGAGTAGTGTGAATAAGAACACAGTGCTGTTATCGATGATCAACCACTCTGAGGCGTTTCCCACGTGTTTATACTCTTGTTTTATTTCACAAGTAGAGCCAAAGAATGTGCAAATGGCTCTGAAAGACGATTTTTGAGTTGAAGCTATGCAAGAGGAACTGTCACAGTTCCGAAAGCTTGAAGTGTCTGAGTTATTAGCGTTGCCTTGAGGAGAAGTTGCTGTAGGGACCAAATGGGTCTTTAAATGCAAGCGGGATGATCGGTGCATAGTTACTCGTAACAAGGCAAGACTCGTGGTCAATGCGTTCAACCAGGAAGAAGGGATAGACTATAACGAAGTGTTTGCACCAGTGGCGAGGCTTGAGGTGATTCGATTATTTCTAGTGTTCGGGTCCTTCAAAGGGTTTAGGGTATATCAACTCGACGTGAAGAGTGCCTTCTTGTATGGCAAGGTGACGGAGTTGGTGTATGTCGAGCAACCGCCAGGGTTTACTGATCCCAAGTATCCTGACAGAGTATATCGACTTGTTAAGGCTTTGTATGGATTGCATAAGGCACCTAGGGCTTGGTATGAGACACTGTCAACTCACCTATTAGACAATGGGTTTGAGAGAGGGAGAATTGATAGTACACTGTTCGTTAAACCAAAAGGTGAAGACTTTATACTGGTACAAGTGTACATGGACGACATCATCTTTGGGTCGTCAAACGAGGAAATGTGCAAGGATTTTGAAAAGGTCATGAAGTCGAAGTTTGAGATGAGTGCGATGGAAGAGCTGAACTTCTTTTTGAGTCTACAAGTTAAACAAAGGAAAGATGGAATGTTTATTCATCAGATGAAGTATGTCTTTGACATTTTAGAGCGCTTCGGGATGGAAGGAACAAATCTTACGGCGCATTTCAATACTCCGATTCAAGTGAATCACAATCTCGGACCGGGTACAGACAGTGATATTGATGTGGATCCAACTTTATATCGGGCCATGATCAGGTCACTTATGTATTTAACTGCTTCTAGACCTGATATAATATTTGATGTGTGTATTTGTGCCAGGTTTCAAGCTAACCCAAAGGAGATTCATATGAAAGCTGTGAAAGCGGATTCTGAGATACCTGAAGTCGAAACCGAAGCTGGGACTTTGGTATCGTGCTGATAAAGATCTGGAATTGGAGGCTTACACGGATTCAGACTATGGCGGTTGTAGCTTGAACAGAAAGTCAAGGAGTGGAGGTTGTCAGTTCTTTGGAGGGAGGCTAGTATCCTGGCAATGCAAGAAACAAACTTCGGTAGCCGTATCAACGTGCGAGGCCAAGTATGTAGCTGTGGGTAGTTGCTCATCACAGGTTCAATCCCTGACATTGGTGAATCTAATCTAACTTTGGGTGCAATACTAACAACTAACTAGCCTTTCAAAAAAAAAAAAAAGGTTCTATGGATTCAATAACAATTGCGGGATTACGGTTTGACTTATACTCATACTCCCATTAGGATAGACAATCAGTCAACTATTTCCATAACAAATAATCCGGTTAAACACAGTAAGACTAAACACATAGACATAAGACATCATTTTATACGTGACTGTGCTGAGAAAAACTTGATTAAATTGGTAGAAGTTCCAACTGTAGCAACTGTCAATTTTGCGTTTCAGGTTAGACACAGACCCATCTATTCAAGTTACCTTTTCATTACCCAATTGATTTCTTAGACTTAGAAATAGAAACATAAGTTACAAACAATTAAGAAATTTCGTTAATTTGCTTACTTTTCTGCGTTCGGCGCAGAATTTTCTGATAATTTTCATACAATGCCAGAAAATATAATTATTGGATAGACATAACAAGCTAATAGTGATTAAAAAATACAAAGACACATAATGTTGAATTCACATAGTAATTAAAGCAAAAATAAGTAACAAAGTTAATCAAAGATTTGAAGAAAGACATCTGTATTGTGCCAATTTAACTAAAATAGCAACAAACTTATAAAAGTTTACATAAATAATAATAAATAAGAGAAACATAAATTTGAAACATAAAAATTTTATAAATATAAATTACACATGCTAAAAAGTTACTTATGTCACAAACTAGTAAGAAAATGAGTATAAACTTTACTCTTTATGCACAAACAAGCAACCAACTCTTAAATACATATATTTACAACTTTATAAGAAAATAAATAAATAAATAAATCTGAATCTCACCCTTTAAGGTCCAGCCAAGAGAAAAAAAAAAGAAAAGAAAAAGAAAAAGTGTGATTTTTTTCTATAAAAATCACTTCAACACTCCATCTCTTCATCATTCTCATTCCACTCATTCTCTCTCTTGTTTCTCTCACTAAAACTCAGATTTTTTTTTTCTCTAAAAAATCAGCAGAAAATTCAGCCATTAACACATTCATTTGAACTCTTCAAGTGTGAATCAAAAGGTACAAACATATGTTCATGCATCTAGCATGAACACTACACTCAAACTTCATCTTTTTACAAGTTTTCTTGTTATTTCTCCTACTTTTTCTTTCATTTTTCTTCAAGAACGATTTTGTTACTTGATGTTTGTAGATTAACCATCAACACATGTTAAATGTTGTAAAATATGGTAATCCATGATCAAACCTAAGTCAAGAAACAAGAAAGCTCTTGAAAAGCTCAAAAATGGGCATGCATGGTAGCTTTATGGTTCAAACACTAAAAATCCCATACTCTTTTGAGTTATTTATGGGGTAAATGTGTTTTGAAGATACCTAACACCATTGCATGTTCAAAACATGAGTTTAATCATCAATAAAATAGGATTCATAAGCATGCACATCAAGTTTTGTCAATAACTTGTATGCTGTTTGCTTGAAGATTTATGAGCAGATTATGACCCAACTTCAAATGGTCATAACTTGTTCATTCTTGACCCAAATGGGGTGATTCTTCTTCTGAAATTTACGTTTATGAGTTAACTAACTAACACAAGTAGTCTCATTAAAAAATAATGTGTATTCTGTTCTACACGAATTTTTAAAAAGAAGTATACAGAATCATAAATCTGGACAATAAGTTGGGTTGACTTTAAAACACCATATCTCACACATGCAAGATTAGATTTAGTTGATTCTTTTTCTGGAAGCTAGTTTTATGGGTTAACTTTTGAACCCAAGTGTAATCATTCAAAATGATTATGCATATAGCCTCCTACTGTCCAAACAAGAAAGGTGTGCAGACAGCACAACCTTCTGGACACATATTTTTGTACGAATTTTTAAAAATACTAAATCTTCTTAATAAATTCTGAAATAATTATACAAAACATATAAGACATGGAAATAAAACCTGTATAATTTTCAGATCCAGAAGGTGGCTAAAAGTTAACTTTTTAGATCTCTAAAGTATACCCAAAAACCTGTCCAGAAAAGTAAATATTCTTGTTTTGTCTTTACATGTATTAATCATTGCACCTTTTGTTATAATGTAAGACAAACCCAAATTATTCTATTATATCCATATTGGTTATATAATAGATGTTTTACTTATAAGTTACTAAAATCATCACATGTTATTTTACAAACAAAGGATCAAAATCAAAATATTTAATTTTAACAACATTTGGCAATTGAATTTATTTATTAGAAATTAGACATAAACATGCTTATTTAGACAAGAAACTTACCTAGAATCGTTTGCGTATTTTAGGAGGTAACTAGTGATTACATTCGAAGCTCGATTCAATCACATTGGACTATTGTGAGTATTCACGGCCCCTTTTTACTATATTACGTTTTGGGGTGAAAAGCATGTTACTATTCATTTGAACTCTTAATGCACTTTCAAACTCGTTTATGACAATGCATGCAAACACTTGTTATACAAACTTGTCATACATACAAACATGTTTATGCAAAGCAAACAAACTCTTGTTATACAAGCGTGATACATTTTATGCAATATGGTTGTTCTTACCAAACTTGATACATATGAACTCATACATTCGTTCATTCATTTTGGCACATTGGTACGGATACAATTGTAGTCTTGTATGAGTGACAATCTAAACATTATGTAAGTCCACACGACAAACACACTACTCAGTTAACTCATTTTGATGAGCCGGATGATTCTTATGGATATCGATATTTGGTTGACCACCCACTCATGATGTACTAGTGAGTGCATAATTATCATACTTACATTTATGTGATTTCACATCGTGGCATTCAAGTCAACATTCTAGGTTTGAGTAGTGGCTCATTACATATACATTGTCTACAACATTACCATGTGCTACAAAGACAAACATTTAACAACCATGACATATTGCAAATACATTGCGTTTTGAAATTGCTTATTTCATACAAAACCCGTGAACTCACCAACTATTTTATAGTTGACCCGTTTTTATGACATGCTTTTCAAGAAAGTAATCGTAAGTGGTACGTTGAAGCTGATTGCATTCAAGTCGTGTGTTCATGAAGATTTTAATTTATATGCAAATCAAACGCTATTACTTATGTTTTTGGGTTGTAATCTTTAAACATATTTACTTTTGATGTATGGTGGTTGCTTTTGGAAACAATTTTATTATGGTATGAATCTTGAGACTTTTGCAATGATCACATTCACCGTTACATCTCGTGTTTCCGCTTTAGCGGGGTGTGACACCAACGGAAGACAATAATGCGGATCTTTTCACAAAAGCATTTGATAGGTCACGCTTTGAATTGTTAGTCCAACTAAATGGCATGCGTAATCCGGAGTAACTTGACCTCAGTAGAATTTTCTTTATTTTAGTGTTTTCTTTAATGTTTAGTTTATCTTTTTAATTTCTTTACTTAAAAGTGAAAATCAAAAGAAAATAGAGAGAAAAGCATAAAAAGGAGAATATTGAAAAATGAGAGAAGTCTTAGATTTTTAGTTTTATAGTGATGAAATTTAGCACAGTCTAGCAAACTCTAAGTGTCAAACTTTCACACATAATGCACCATAAAATCTAAGTGCTATACATATTCTTGTCTGATATGCTGGTAGGCATAAGACATGAAGAATTTCCGTAAAGCTAATGAAATAATCAAGAAAATGTCATATGTGTAACTAACATGGATGTATGACCAAAAGGTCTTAATTTCTATGTTAGAGACATACAGACATTGACTATGAATGAGGTATGCAAATTTATTTGGGGGATGTATAACATCATCAAAACAAGTTGTTTTGTTGTACGTCAGTACAGAATTGTCACCGCTGTTTTGACTTAAACTAGCAAGATAAGTCGCTTTGTGTACGTGAGTACAGACCTATCACCGCTGTCTTGCTAACATGGGAATAACACTAAGACAAACTAAGACACTTTGTTGTATGTAAATACAAATCTGTGTCCGACGTTTGCCTTTTAAAGATAATTTGCAAATACCTAAAAGTCATAGTCATTGTGTGTATGCCTTGATCATAGAAGTATAGCTAAGTATGGGACACCTAAGGTAGTTTCTTGATAAATAAAATGGCCAAAGGAAATTCCCAAGTGTTAAATGTTTAAATTGGACAAAACATACTGACAATCGACTTGGAATGTATGTCACGACAAACAATCAAAGGAATAAAAATTCCTAAGTGTGAGAGTGTAATACTCAAAGTGTGTTTTACACCGCTATCTGATTGAACCTTCTTAGACTATCTCGCAAAAATATTTTGTTAGTATCTTTCTTTTATTTTTTAGCTAATTTAATCGTACTTATTTTATTTAATTTTATTTAATTTTAATTTAGATTATTTTATTTTTTGTTGGTACATCTTGTGTGACGATAGCAGTCTAAGTGATCCTACATTGTGATTCTAGCAAGTGTTTGTTATATATGTTTATATATGGTTGATAGTTATTATTGCTTGTGTGTTTGAACTTGATGTAACATATTACAAGAAGTTCAAACATAAAGATCAAAGATAAAATCAATCATAAGGTAAAAACATAAGTTTCAATACTAAGTTAAGTATGTGAAATACTAGATTCGAATTATATAAGGCTTGACATTCGAATCTGTGATAGATTCGAATCTGGGACTAGATTCGAATGAAGGCAGATTCGAGAGTGTTAGTGAGGGCAAACTCGAATGGGCCTTGGGCCAGATTCGAGTTTCGCCCATAACAGACTCGAATTAGCCTCAATAATCAGGGATAGACTCGAAATATTATTAGACTTTTTTCAGAATTCGTGAGTGATTAAGCAAAAGGCGATCTCGAGTTTATCATCAGTGTTAGTGCCGTTTCGGAGAGAATCAGTTCGTAGGATCCTTCGTGTGTCGTTCGTTCAGCCTCTGATAGTCTCCGTGTTTCGTGTGTGAGAGTTGTTTCCGTCTACCCGTTAACGAGGATTCCGCACTCGTTGACGGTTCCGCGTCTAGATAGATCTGTGTTTGGTAGACCTAACAAGTGGTATCAGAGCCTACGTAGTGTTCTTGGTGTTCTTCGTGTTCATCTAGATACATTCTAGGTTTCTTGACGCTTGTAGACGGTTTTTCTCTCAAAATCGTATTTTTTCGTGTTCGTCGAGCTTAGCAAATAGTAATCCGGGAAATACTTTGTGGTTTTTCACGTTTTTGAACGAAATCACTATTTTTCATTGCAAAAATATTGATTTAATCTGCAAAACGTTAAAAAATCAAAGTGTTAGCCGTTTTTCGAGTTTGCGGCGCTCGAATCTATTAGGGGTAATTAGGGTTACACTTAGTTTCGAGTCTAACCAAATCCGCTCTTTTCGAGTCTGATTCAGAGGGTTTCCAATCTATTTCGAGTTTGTGCTACATTCGAATAGGGTCTCGAGTCTAATTTCGAGTTTAATTCGAGTTTAGTTTAGTTTCGAATAGGGTTTCGAATCTGCTGTAATTTCGAGTTTGCCTGCCTTCGAATCTGAGGACTTTTCGAATCTGACATAATTTCGAGTTTAATTGAATTATAACACTTAATCGAATTTAATCCCAAATAAACTAGAATCCGATTATATTCGAATCTACCTAGATTCGAACGAATTAATTCAAATTAGTTTCAAATTAAATTCATTAAGTTCAATTCAATTACTTTCGAAAAGATGTCAAATCTTCAAAAATTCCTGGAAATGGACCACGAGGTCAGGAAGGCAAACGCCCCGCCTAAGCTGATGAAAATCGAGGATTATTACTGGTGGAAAGATCGGTTTACCGATTTCGTGCGTTTTAATGACATGCGCATGTGGGTGTGTATCGACGAAGGATATATTCCACCAGTTTCTGAAGTTGAAGGCCGTCAGAAAGTCTTATCATACCAAATGATGAAGGAGGATGATAAGAAATTGTATGAAGCCGAAATCAAAGCTTTCTCGATAATCCGAATGGCTTTGCCTCAGGATATACTGCACACATTTAGGACTCAAAAGACGTCGAAGGAACTTTGGGAGTCTCTAGAGAAGAGGTGTGAGGGTAATCCTAGGGTTCGTAGAAAGCGTACAGAGCTGTTGAAACAACAGTTTGCGATTTTCAAGGCGTTAAAGGATGAACAGCTGGATGATATCATCACCCGGTTCTATCATCTGTTGACGGAACTTGAAAGTCACGGGATTGAGTATACTGACACCGACAAGAACAACAAGCTTCTTGATGCCTTACCAGCCAAATGGGCTATGTATGTGGCAATGATCAAGCTGAATGAAGACAAGTATTATACTCAATCTCTGGATGATATTGTGGGAACGTTACGGGCATATCACTTCGAGCTACTGAAGGCCGAAACTGATTACGAACAAGTCCAAAATCCAGCAATGTATTTTGGAAAGACTACAAAACCTTCAGCGACAGCCGACCTGAAGACTGCTACAGCGTTTTCACCGGAGAAACGTCGTCACCAGCAGAGACTGATGACACATTGAATCGCGCGTTCTTAGGATTAGGAAGATCGGAAGAACCGCAGCCTCAAGTACAACAGGCATCGACATCTCAGAGTTATTCGAAGATGCCCATGAGCGCAAAATCAGCGGAAGAACATTTGAATCTACTTGCTTCTTTTGTGGCCGCGTATGGGAATTGTGTTCAAGGGAAGATTAACGATCCTGCTCTCTGGGATGAAGACTACGATCAGGTCGACCCTGATGATCTTGAGGAAATGGATCTTAAATGGCAACTGGCCATGGTAACCCAACGGGTTAAGAGATTCATTAAAAGAACTGGGAGGAATCTGACAATGAACAACAAGGGGATTGGATTTGATAAGTCCAAAGTAAAGTGCTACAACTGTCAAGGTCTGGGACACTTCGCCAGAGAATGCCAGAGACCAAAGGTCGAAACGTACCAAGGGCAGAGTCAGCATCAGGGACAGTTTCAGAATCAGTCTCAACAACGATACCTTCCAAGTTCATCATCTGGTCAAGCCAATCTAGCTGGTCTACTATCCAATGTCACTTCAGACAGACAGCTAGATGGTACTTATGACTGGAGCTCACATCCAGAGTCCAATGCTCGGGCTTTTATGGCTGAAGTCACGGAGACTGGGTGCGAAGGAGAAGAGCAGACCACAAGGGAAAATAGTCCGATGTGGGTGGAAAAGACGAATGATCAGACAGTTCTGGAGTTTGCTGCTCAGATGGCCAACGTGGAATCTGATAACTCAAAGGTTAGTCTGACTTACTCTCTTTTTCGTGAATTATGTGTGTTGTGTGTTAATTCTAACGATAGGTTAAATCTAGTCTTAGAATCACATAAAACCATAACTGCTCAAAATGAGAATTTAAAAATTTAAAATGCTAGCCTGAACGATATTAAACAAGATCTTAAAGAAAAGCTTAAGGCTGATGCTCAAGACGTAATTGTTCTAAAAGACAAACTGAGTGAGCAGTGTGTTAGGATAGAGCTTATGTATGAGCATGTAGAGGCCTTGGCCAAAAACCTTAAAGACAAAGACATTGAGCTAGCCGAAACAAAAGTAAAGGTAGCAGAGGCAAACAGTAAGCTAGAGAAGTTTAGGAATTCAAGCCTAAACCTAGGGAAAGGTTTAGATGCCCAAAGACAGTCTAAAAAGCCCGTAGGTCTAGGATTTCATGAAATTCCTCCACCTTTTAATGCAAACTATGTGCCTCAGCCTCAGGAGAAAACTGACAAATCAGTAGACTTAGAGGACACACCTGAACCTAAATCTGAGCCTATAGTAGAAAATACACCTAAGGTAGCTGACACAACCGTCAATGTTTAGAAAGTCAAATTTGTGACTTCCTCCAGTGAAACACCTGCAGGAAAACATAAAATTATTGGGCTGATCAGGACGATGAGCCAGTCGCCATAGATGTACAAAAATACCAAGATACTAGTGAGACACCTAAGTCTAAGGGAACACATAAGAAGTCCATAGATAAGATGTCTTGCTTTAGATGTCATGAAAAGGGGCATGTTGCTTCTCACTGTCCACTTAGGAAAACCGATGTTATACCTAAGACAGTGAACCCAACACCTGTTAAGCCCTCAACCAGTGTGGCGAGCACTAGTAGTTCTCAGAGTACCGAGAAAACTGTGCAGGCCACACCAAAACCAGTTGTGAAAAAAACACCGGTAAAGGTTGGACCAAAGGAAGGGGTTAGGACAAATTCTCCGAATCGTGTCATTAATCAACCTAGGTCAGCACCTCAACAAGTCTATAGGAGCACAACACCTAGCAGGTCACACACTCCAGTTAGGTCTCATACTCCAGTTAGACAGTACGCACCGGTAAGAGCTCAAGGTCTCATACTCCAGTTGTTCCTGGCTTTTATATCAAGAGCCACAAGTCTTTTATCTTCATCAGTCCATTGAGCTTTTGCTTTCTCAATGGTCCTGACCTCAGGAATAGCACCTTCAGCAGCAGATGTGATAGTGGTGACAGATGTAGGCACATATGGACCTTCCATCATTATCTCTGGTGGGTGCACATCTAGATTCTTTAAGTAGAACATCGCTCTGCACTTCCAACCAGAGAATTTCTAATGATTAAAGTTTAGGGGTTTTGCCATAGATCTATTGTCATAATAAGAAGAAAAGTTTGCAGCACTGTTGTCCATGGTGGGAAATGGAAAGATGAGAGAGATCTAGAGTTAATACACACTCTAAAATACTCTGATACCAGTTGTAGGTCCCAAAACGTTTTCCAAGTATGTTACTATAGGTTGTAGAGGGGGGTGTAACATACAGAGATTTAATAGTTGTAATTGAGGTTAATTAGTTTAAATTGTGTATTTAACTTAATCAAGTGGGATTATGAATGATAATTATGTATTTGGAAATTTGAAAAGTTTCTTGCTATGTTAAGAAATTAACAAATTTTAGAATTTCAATTTATTAATCAAGTATGATAAATTACAAGTGTTAGTGATGATGAACTAAAGATTGAAACGATATTAAATGAAATTAGATAAGTGGAGGGGCCACTTATGTAATAAGCCTAAAATGATGATCAAAGGCTCATTGTCTTTAATTATTTCATTTCTACCTTTTCATCTTCAAGCTCTCCTACACTCTCTCTATAATCTCTGCTGAAATTCAAAATTTGTGTAGTAACTTCGTGGGTTCAAGGCTGCATTATCAAGAATCAATTGGGATTTAATGTAAGAAACAAATTTCTTGAGTTTAGGGTTCATTTTAAAGAATAAAAATGCATAAATTTGGATTTATAAGTCAGAATATCAATGTTGCATGTATGATATATCGGTTAGAAATCATCAATTGAAGTCTTTAGAAGGCTTAGAAACAAGAATCGTGCTTTGAATCATCCAAAAAGGTAAGAAATCTGAGTTTTTATACGTTTTTGTGTTCTTGAGAAAAATTCCATATTTTGGTTAAATCTGGACGAATTAAAATGTTTATGATGGGGAATATAGTGTAGAAACACCCCATATATGTTTTTATAACATTTCTTTAGATTGCATGTGTTTAAATTTGAGTTTAGAAAAATCTTAGTAAAACCCGTAACTTGCGAAGGCAGACCTATAGGTCGACTCGGCGAGTTGAAGGGGCGACTCGCAAAAACAACATGAAGATCGTGAAAATTTGCTAAGTGTTGTACCCGAACTTGGATGGGGACCAGAATTCGGGTTTAGACTCTAATCTCGGATGAGAGAAGAATTTTGGGTCATATATATATATATATGTGTGTGTGTGTGTGTGTGTGTGTGTGTGTGTGTGTGTGTGTGTGTGTATCTCGGGCATAAGCGAATTCGGCCGAGAATCTAAATCTCGGACCTCGACTCGGCGAGTCAAGTAAAACGACTAGGCGAGTCGGTCCCAGTTGATATGAATTTCGGTTATGGTTCTAAAGGACTCGAATTTATGGTTTATTAATTGAACTTTTGGTATTTCTTTACGTCATATTAAGGTATATAAAGATAGGTTCTTTAGGCATAATAGCAAACCAAATGATGGTTTTAAATATGGATTCCGGATGGCGAATCTGAGAGATTAACACTTTAATTTGTAAAGACTTGATAAAAACATCTATGATCATACATTGATGGTATTTTCCTATGGAATGTAACAGGTCCCTTGTGGTGTTGTCTAACACACAGTGGGGTACTTTGTGAAACCGGTTGTAAGCCCGAAGAGAAATAAGATTAATTGAAGTTAATAGACGCACCAACTGTGAGTACTTCGGATTGTATATGTCTACTTTTATTTATTGTTAGTTGTTGTTCAATGAGGATGTTGATTCATTTCGTTTGGCATTCTACTAACTGGTGTTTGTGTTGATGCACATTGTTGCTTGTGGCATGTCTGTATTCTTTGTTGTGCATCATCTAATGGGCTTGCGAGCCATAATTGGTAAATTGATGCTACCGTGGTTATATGACCTGGAGCTGATCCATCCGAGGTCCCGATGGGTAGGTGTAGCATCCCCGATGAGAATTATCGCCTCAATAGAATGTACGATTTAGTGCAATGGCACGAGGAGCTGCTGCTAGTTTCCGTACTTCGTGTACGAAGAGAGTATGTGTTTGTTGCCGGCGTTACTCTTGTGTGCTGCATAAATATCTGTAGAATGTATAATCTTTGTACTCACTAAGCTTTCCTTACCCAATAGTTGCTCACATTTTTACAGGAAAGGAAAAGCTGCTGCCGGACCTTCTAGCTAGGTCGTTTATAGAAGTCTTGAGGACCACTACCACTCAATTGGTGATTGAAAACATGGGAACAATGTTGAAAACATTGAGTATGTAGACTTAGACTGGAACCTGATAAGGCTATAATTTTATATGTTTCAGAGTCGTTTTAGGTTCATTTTAAGCACCGATACTTCATAAACTCCATTTTATTACTCCAAATTTATGTTTCAGGGTCAAGAGGTCAAATGGAAGCAACTCGAGAAAATTCAGAGCGAACCGAGCCGAAGGGGGCGCAGGCCTGTGCCACCCTGCGCTGGGTAGGCGCAAAAACACGTTTTTAAGCATTGGAAACCCTAAAATCAACTCCTCTATAAATAGAAGTCGATGGCAGCCTTAGAGAGAGGTCCGGAACATGTGAAAAGATTTGGCGAAGCCCTGCCGGAGTGAATTCACGATACAAGTACGAAGACGGTGATTCGCAAGCCATAAGATGTCTCGGATCTACACTGTTGAAGAGCATACGATGAGCGGCTAATCCCTTTAGCCATTTGCGTAGGATCTACGGCTAAGTTTACTTTACTTGAATTTCTATTTGTTTTGATGTATTCGGATTGATTGAAAATTGAGATATTTAATGTGTATGCAAATGATAAGCATTCGGTTATGATTATGATTGTATGTTTTGATTGGTAAAAGCAAGATAGTTCATAGTAGTATTATTATTTGTGCCGAGTCCGTTAGCTTAGGGATTAAGACAAGTAATGAATATTGCATGCGCTATGCCGAGAGTTATTGGTTAAAACATGTATGAGTAATTTAATCGCACAATTAATTATGTCTATGGGATTATTGCATGAAATTCGAGTGAGTAATACTTATGACGTGGTGATTCCGTGAATTGTTATTCTTCTCTTGATTGTTAATTTACCGTGTTAGTCATTTGCCATTAATCTTAGTCACAAAGTAATAGTAAGTCATTGATCCAGACCACTCATTCAATTCAACCAATTCACGATTTAAAATGCTCTCAATAAAACTCACAGGCTAGCCGTCTAACCCTAATTACAAACGCACTCCCTGCGGATTCGACCCTTACTTCTCTGAGCTAAACTGTGGATATAAGGATTATTTCTGCGGGTCACAACGACGGCCCATCAGATTTTGGCGTCGTTGCCGGGGAGTGGTAACGCTAGTTAGGGCTAGAAGTTAGTTTTTGCAAGTTTTAAGTTTAAGTACCGTATTTTGGTTTTTTTAGTCTTTAATTTCCTATTATTGAAAAATCACATAAAAAATTTCAAAAAGGTAATTGTAGTCCTTGTTAGGCACAAAAAGGCCTCAGTCAAACCTGTTCTACATCTGAGGGGGAGATTTATAATCAAACCTGTTGATGCATTTGAAGGTTGAATTTAAGGCCTGTTATATGCCTTATTGAAACCTGAAAATGATTTGCAATATCAGTCTAAAGCTGTTCTATTTGTTGCATGTGTTGCAACTAAGACAGTTTGTCCAAGCTGCTCTGTCTGCTGAACAGGCTGGACATAACTGTCTACGCTGCTCTACACTGTTGAGCAGCTTGGGCAATTTTAAAGTGTTCTGTTCTTTGTGAACAGGCTAAACACTTTATGGAATATGTTTCCAAGTCATCATGTATTGTTTTTGACTACAAGATCAGTTTACAAAGTCGAAGACAAAGTGGAAAACAGAACTGCTCAGCCTGCCCATGCTGTTCTGTAACATGAAGACAAAAGGTTATTTGAAAAAGGGTGACAGACCTTTTTCTTATATCAAAATAGGCCTTTACAAGGAAGGAAGACGCAAAGTTGACATTCCTAAATTAGTTAAAGGCAATGCAACAGTAGACAAAGTAAAAAGACAAAAGTTCTGCACATGTTAAGACAAGTCTGCTTTTCAGAAAAGTGCAGAAAAGGTTATGTTGTCTTTTCAACAAGACTTCTCCTTTTTCATTCCGTCCAATGAAGATGTTTCTCTTAGATCCTCTGAATGAGTATAAAAGGAAGCTTCTAAGGACAGAAAGAAGTGTGAAGAAAGCTAAGTGCTGAAACCAAGAGTGAACGTGCAAGTGTGCTTTTCATGCATGCAAGTAACCAGTATCTGTGTGTCTAAGCTGTTTTACATAACAGCTGTTCCTTAAGTCTTG